>CM076575.1:925323736-925673698 GCA_034641835.2 Pinus albicaulis | reverse complement strand
GCCCTCCTTTGGAGTTTTGGTGTCTTGATTATCCTGTCAACTTGTTGATTGATTCTCCACGCTCTCTTACCAGTCTTTGATTGTTTTGCTGCGTCTTTTGAGTGATTGTTCATTCCTTCATTCAGAATTCGTTTGCCTTGCTTTGGACCTAGATCACATGGTCCATCGGAAGTTTTCGAGTCTTTCTTTGCTTTGAGGGACTTTGGGTCGATTTAGAGATTTTGTTGCTTGCTTCGTTGAGTGAATGTTGTTTGCTTCGCTCTCTTAGATATCATTTCTCAAATTGTTCCTTTTGTTTTCAGTGCACATTAGCCATTAAACATTGAAAATAAAAAAAAAAAATAATCTCTTTTGCTTTTGTTAAATTAGTGCAAATTGTGATCTTTTCCATATTGCTAGTGATTAGTGTTTGAATGAAAAGTGTGCAATTGCATTAGTTGCATTAGAGATATTCTTGTTTGTATTCCGTTCATTTCGTTTGTATAAAAGCTCTCAACTCTCATTTAACTAGTTTTCATCGAACGAAATGTTGCATCGTGGCATATAGCTTGCATTTGGGAGACACTACATACGATAAGGCCTGGAAATTGAAACTTAATTGAAGATCAACTGTAAAATTCATTCAATTAACCTAAGGCAACATTGGAACTTAACGCAACATATTTAGAAGGTCTAGGCTAGAGACGTGTTCCGGCGTCGTTAAACCTAGCAGCCGTCGTTCGCCTTTTGGCTTTAGACGGCGCTAGTACGGACTTGCGCTCCCCGTACCGTCGCGTATATAAAGGGAGACCCCTATAGGTTTTCAATCCTTTATCCACAGGAAGCCGAGTCTGCCGCCCTATACCCGTGATACACCGAACACAGCATTCGGGGAGACTACCTGCACGTACGGAAAGTCCTTGGTCGATTTCTGTTTCATTATTGAAACCAAGGTGTATATTGCGGTTCACGGATATTTGGTACACCCTTTGTGCCTAGTTTTTCCTGAGCAGTCATTTGGTCTTTTCTGACTCCCTAAACTTGAAAAGACCGTCAAGCGCTTGTCCTTTCACGCTTGTATCAACTCTGAAAGAGATAGAGTCATCTTTTTAGCGTTTCTCGACTCTTAAAACATGAAACGGTAGAATTTGTTTATTTTCCAATGTGGTAAAATCAATCTCCCACGATAACACACCCATTTAGATATTGCTTGTGACTGTTTGATCGTGTGTCTTAATTCATTTTCAGCCCGTGTGTGTGTGTGTTCTCTTCTTCTGGTCTTTTGTCACGGTGGCGGAACCCTCAGTTTCGTCTACTGGTAGTCCTTACACGGACGATTCTTCAGAGGCTTCTGAGCCTTCTGTTGAACCATAGCAGCCTGTTGTTTCCGAGTTCCCTGACGGGGGACCGGTCCTCGCCGAGCAACCCTTTGGAGAGCCAGTTGACTTCCACTGGCCCTTTTCGGACCCTCTGTCTGAATTGAGATTAGGAGCTGATTTCCTTTCTCTTACATCGGGTTCACCGTTTATTGCTGCTATTTTTCCTCCTAGTCCTCGCCGTCTTCTGCGTGATTTAGCGGCAGGATCAACCATGAGTGATTCTGGTGAGGAAATTCCCGGGTCTGATGACTATCAGCGCATCCCTCGTAGATTGTTTGAGGGAGACGAGTCTGAGCTGGCTACCACATCGTCAGCTGGTCCTTCTTTGCCACGGGGATACAGATCTCTGGGTCAGATTATCTCAGCTGCTGCCTCTATGGGAATATCATCTCCTACTTCGAGGCCAGCTGCCACTACACCCGGGGTGTCTCCTTCGACGCCCGTCACTTCTGTTCCCGTGCGACCCACTGTTTGTGTGGCTGCCTCTTCTGTTGTTGTCTCAGCATCTGCTACTAGATCTGGGCCAACTCCTGAAGACATTTACCTAGCTACTGCTATACCGGAGAATATCTCTCCGGAGGAGTATCGGTTTTTTTTACAGCAGCCGAACGCCGGAGCTGGACAGCTCCCCCAAGATCCTTACCGATCTTTCTTTTCGCACTATGCACAAGACGGCACTCCCGTGTATGGTTTTCCGGGTCAGCTTGACGAGCATGGGGACATTTTGCGTCTCCCTGCTCCGGAGGCCTATCTTTATGTTCAAGGTTTACCGTACAACCAGGCTCAGAACTTGCAGGCACAACCTTTCCAAGGTCAACCTGCAGGCCAACCTGGCTATCAGTACGACCCACAGGGACAGCCCAATCAAGGCTACTCTGCGGGCCAGCAAGGGCCATTCTGTAATCCGCAAGGACCATATTATAACCCTGCTGGTCAACCTGCTCAGCCTCAGCCGGGGTATCAACAGGGACCGACCTATGGACCTGGGGGGCAAATCCAGCCGTCCTTACCGATGCAACCGCAGTATCCTGTTGTCTCTAACGTTGCATATCAGCAAGGACCACTTTATGGTTCTGCTTCGGGTCAAACTGGTTTCCAGCAAGCACCTGGTCCTGTTCCACCACCGGGCCAACCGGGTCATCCGGTACAACCTGGTGTCCCGCCTCCAGGCCAACCGGCTTATTCGGTGCAACCTGGGGCTCACTTACAACCAGGTCAACCTGCGCGACCAGCGCCGCCTGTTTATCCGGGCCAACCTGTTCATTCAGGGCCGCCCCCTCACTCGGGTCAACCTGTTCATTCAGGGCAGCCCTCTCATTCCGTTCACTCTGCTCAACAGCCTGCTCATTCAATGCCGCAGCCCAATCAACAGCTGCGCCCTACGTACCAGGCTCCGCAGGGTTCCACTTATCAGCAGTCTACTCATCCTCAGAGTGGTTATTATCCTCATGGTCAATCTCAACCGAACTATAACCACTCTGGAGGCTCTCAGTATCAACCTCCTCCACCCGGTTCTAACTATGCTCGGAAGCCAAATCCAAATGCTGCTTATACGGGGCAAACGCCTAATCAGGGCCCGAACCCTGGTTATCAAGCCCCACACAATGGTTACCAGCAACCAAATCAGTCTGGCTATACGAATTATGCCCCTCACGGTCAGAATCCTACGGGACAGAACCCATGGGGGCAGGGATATTCACAACCATCGTGGAGCATGGGTACCGGACCTTATTCTGGG
The DNA here is from genome assembly GCA_034641835.2 of Pinus albicaulis. Lineage (NCBI taxonomy): Eukaryota > Viridiplantae > Streptophyta > Pinopsida > Pinales > Pinaceae > Pinus > Pinus albicaulis. Next base: position 925,670,602 of record CM076575.1, on the reverse strand, counting down.
GCTGGCATGGGAATCAACCCTCCATTGCTATTCCTGGCTACCTTGGATCTACCGGACGTTTCGAAGTTGACCAATGATCCGATTGCTCATAATCCATATTGGCCCCCGGTTCCGACCAAGATACCAGGAGACTGTCCCAAGTTTGAGGGCAAATCTGGAGAAGACCCCCAGGCGCATGTGATGACGTACCACCTCTGGTGTTCGTCTAACTCTTGGACGGATGATTCGGTTCGTTTGCGTCTTTTCCAGCGTACTTTAACAGGAGCTGCTGCTAAGTGGTACATAGAGCTATCCCGTGGTATTTTTCAGGATTTCAACTCGTTAGCTATGGCTTTCCTCACGCATTTCCAGTTACCGGTCCGGTATGAGGCCGGGACGCACCTCCTGTCTTCCCTGAAGCAGGACTCGGCCACTCACATCTCGGATCACATCCATGAGTGGCGGCGCCGTCGTCGACTGATCAAGTTTCACATACCTGATCAGATTTTGACCCACTAGTTCACCACCTCCTTTGTCAATAAAATCGCTCAGGATATCGCGATGGGAGCGTGTGTGACGGAGGAACAAGCTATCGCGCGTGCCCAGTACCTGGATCTTGTTTATTCGCAATCTGGCACGCTTTATGACATCCTGCCTGATGCTCCACGGCCCGGAGCCAAAAAGACCCCGCCTACCCCTACGGTGGATGGCGTCATTGGTTCCGTCTCTCAAAATTCGAAGAAGTCTTAGAATGGGAAGCAGAAGGCTAATTCTTCCAAAAATACCTCTGCTAATCCCGCCTCATCCGATTATGGTAAATCCGCGGAGGTAAATGCTGTTCAGGCCAATCCTGCAGACAAATCCTCCAAGGGGAAGAAGAAGGGCAAAGGCAAATCAAAATCTGATGCCCCGAAACCGGAATCTAAAACTCGAACTGAGGATGGCTCCCAACGTAAGCCGAAATTTCCTTGCCTCATCTGTGAAGGTGACCATTACACTAAGGATTGTCCCCGACGATCCGAAATCAGTCAACTTCTTAAAGGCTCAAAGGGAACTCCGGCTGTTTTAAAAGAGCCATTTCCATCTCAGCAGACCCAGATGGTCGAACAAGGTTCATCATCTGCACCGTTTGGGTCTCAAGTTTTCATGATGAAGACTAATGCACCTATCCCTATCGCTACGAGGTCCAAGGATTACAATAATCAGCAGCAGGCACCCGGGAAGGTAGTGGCGGATGGACCACCTCCCCTACCTGCTTCTGGTTCATTGGAAATTGAGAAGCCGACTCTCGAACCCGTTGTGAAACCACCTCCCAAGGGTGTTCTTCGGAGATCCTCTTATAATCCAAATGCTCATGCCGCTCAACATTATAGCATCGTTGAGGATCTGGCACAGGCGCCATGTGCCATGTCTACACTTGAGGTTCTTCAAAGTTGTCCTTCACAACGGAAGGCTTTACTGTCTGCCATCGGTGGTATTGATCCCGCCGACTCGAGCCTTCTCACCTTTGATCTAGAGAATTTTACTCCCCGGCTTCCACATCAAATCGCTTTGGTTATTCAAGTCGGGATTAACGGTCTGAACGTTCACAGAGCCGTCGTAGATGAAGGTGCATCTACTTGTGTTATGTCCTCCGCTTGTTGGAAGGCCATCGGCTCTCCAACCTTATCGTCATCTCCCAATGCCCTCGAGGCATTTGATGGTCGGGAATCTAAACCCATGGGAGTTCTCGAGAGTCTGGCGATTACATTACAAGGAAAAACTGTCAACGTAGAAGTAGAAGTAGTTGACGCTAAGCTCAACTACAATATACTTCTTGGCCGTAGCTGGACCCATGCCATGCTCTACGTGCCGTCTACTGTCTTTCGATTCATCAAGTTCCCTCACGAGGGCAAGATTATCACGGTAGACCAGTTGTCATTTTTTACCTCGAACTCCGAGAACAACGTGCCGTATGTGGATCAAATTCCGAATCCCCCAGACAGCATAGGACCTGGTCTCTTCAAAGACCCAGTCCTCATGGGTATTTTCCCTGCGCCGCCACCGAATACCGCTCAAGTTAACATGTTGTCCAGGACTGATGACCCCTGGATGATTCCTACACCTGAGCAGGTATATGAGTTTGGAGAATCCATGCCTTTAACGCCAGTAGAGATCAACTACTGTGAGATTGTTGACGCATCGGACCCTCCACCTCCTCGGCATGCTCCGATGAGCATGGCTCTTGACGTCTACTCACAATCCTCTTGGCTTGGTCAGGCTGATTCGCCTGATCCTCTTAGAGAGACTTTCCCCTCAGATGAGGCGATCATTGAAACTATGTCTCTTGAGGAGCTACCCTGGGGCGATGGACATCATCGTTCCTCGTTTATGCCTAGCTTGGGGGCAATGACTGACTGTCTCGAGCGCTATGCTACTCAGGTTCCTTCCCCTCCTCTTCAAACACCGATCTTGACGCACGAGGTCTTTTCGGAGGGTAATCTGAGTAACATTACTCAAACTGTTCCTATCAACATCTCTGTTAAACCAGGGATTGTTGAGAACATCCATGTGGGTGTGACTTGTTCTCCCGAGGAGATTCAGGTCTATACGGAACTTTTCAAAGAATTCAGAGATGTTTTTGCATGGTCCTACGAGGAAATGCCGGGAATTGATCCTAGTATTGTCGTGCACGAGATTCCAACCTACCCAGGTGCGAAACCTGTGCGCCAACGCTTGCGCCCCATGCATCCTCGGAAAGCCGCCGCCATCAAGGCAGAAGTGGAAAAAATTCTGAACGCGAGGTTTATTTATCCTATCCCCCTTACAGAATGGGTGTCCAATATCGTCCCTGTCGATAAAAAGCAGGGTACCATTCGAGTCTGTGTGGATTATCGCGATATCAATCGCGCCTGTCCTAAGGACAATTATCCCACTCCGTTTATCGATCAGATTATCGACGATTGCGCCGAGAGTGAGATCTATTCCTTAATGGACGGTTTCTCAGGTTACAACCAGATTAACATTGCGCCTGAGGATCAACATAAGACCACATTCATCTGTCCGTGGGGCACTTTTGCATACAAAAAACTCCCGTTCGGCTTAAAGAACGCTGGCGCCACGTTTCAGCGTGCGATGTCATATGATTTTCATGATATTCGCCATATTGTCCAGCCTTATCTGGACGACTTGCCTGCCCATTCGGGTAAGCGAGAGGATCATCCTGAACATCTTCGCCAGATATTTCTTCGCTGCAGACGCTACAACATTAGGCTCAATCCTCATAAGTGCGTCTTCTGCGTCAATTATGGCCGTCTTTTAGGCTTTATAGTCTCGAAGGACGGAATTCGCCTCGACCCTCTGAAGGTTGAGGCCATTATAAATCTCCCGTCACCCTCCTCCCTTTATCAGTTGCAGAGTCTGCAAGGGAAAGCGAATTTTCTTAGACGCTTCATCCCGAATTACGCCGAGGTGGCCAAAGGATTCACTCGTTTGTTAAAGCAGAATGTTCCCTTTCATTGAGACGAAATCGCTCAAGAATCCTTTGAGAAGCTGAAGACATTGCTCGTCAATGCTCCGTTGCTTCGTCCTCCGGACTACCACCACGACTTTACTTTGTATCTAGCCGCCGCATTAAGCACCATCGCCATGGTCTTGGTGCAGGATGACGAGAACGGTGATGAACATGTTGTTTATTACCTCTCTCGGAACCTTCTCGACCCGGAAACGCGTTATGCACATGTCGAGAAGTTGGCCTTAGCAGCCGTACACGCCGTACAACGCTTCCGCCATTACATCCTATTGCGCACGATAACAGTGGTTTCAGACTGCAACCCCATGACATATATTCTTTCTAGACAATTGCTGGGGGGCAAGTACTCCAAATGGATCGTCATCCTGCAGGAGTTTGATTTGGAGTTCACCACTGCCAAATCAACTAAATCACTGGTCTTCGCGGATTTGATATGTTCTCTCCCTACGGACTCTCTTCCTGAACACTCTGAAGATCATATACCGGACGAAACGCTGTTTCTTATTGATACTCGTGATCCTTGGTACGGTGACATCATAGTGTATCTTCAGACCGTGACATTTCGGTCTGAGTTGGATAAAGCTGCACGCCGTCGGATTCGGCACCAGTCCCAACCCTACCGCATAGTAGGAGATACCTTATATCGTATTGGAGTAGATTCGGTGCTCCGACGATGCCTTACCTTGGACGAGGCTGAGAAAGTCTTGAATGACTGCCGCAGTGGCGCCTGTGGTGGACACATGTCCGGATATGCCACTGCCCAAAAGATTCTGAGGGCAGGTTATTTCTGGCCTTCTATATTCAAGGATTGTATCAATGCAGTCCGAAAATGCCATCCGTGCCAGATTTTTCAGCGCAAGATGCGCGCGCCGCCATTGCCTTTGCATCCCGTTATTACCGTCGGCCCTTTCGCGAAATGGGGCGTAGATTTTATGACGTGTAACCCTCACTCGGCCGGGGGGCATGCATATATCATTGTCGCCGTCGACTACTTCACTAAGTGGGCCGAGGCGATGCCTACACTAGCTGCTGACGGAAGAACGGCTGCTTCATTTTTATTCAACCATGTTAGTGCACGATTCGGGGTTCCTCAAGCTATCGTCACTGATCACGGTACTCATTTCCGTGATTACATGATGGCGGAGCTGACAGCTGCGTTGGGCTTGCGTCACGACAGCTCAACGCCATACTACCCTCAAGCGAATGGTCAGGTTGAAGCGATGAACAAGGTTTTGGTCACTATGCTTCAACGAACGGTTGGGATTCATAAATCCAGTTGGCATCTCCAACTGTTCTCAGCTCTCTGGGCGTACCGAACATCTGCTAAAAGTGCAACCGGATTCACACCATTCCAACTGGTGTACGGTCTGGAAGCTACTTTGCCGGTTGAATGTGAAATTCCTTCGCTCAAATTAGCTGTGGAGCTCTTACCGAATACTTCTCCTGAGGAAGAGCGTCTTCTGTATCTCGAACGGTTGGATGAAACCCGTCGTCTAGTTGCTTTGATTATCGAAGCACAAAAGAAGAGGGTCAAATCTCATTTTGATCAATCTGTTTCTCCCCGTTCTTTCATTGAAGGAGACCTAGTCCTCTTGTACGATCAGGCACATGACAAGCTTGGTGCCGGGAAGCTCCAGCCCATGTGGCACGGGCCTTATATAGTAAAACGTGTTTTAAAAAATGGGGCCTACGAGCTTATAGACTACGAAGGAGTTCCATTGGCGCAGCCCAGAAATGGGCTGTACCTTAAGAAGTACTGCGCCTGAAATGATTTCTTGGTGTGGTGTGTGTACATAGGTGTGTGATTGTCATTTGTGTGCATGGTGTGGTGTGCTTTGTAAACATCTTTCTGCTGATCGGGTCTTCCTGGTTGTGCAGATGTCTATTCATCCATTTGTTGGTTTCGCGGATGGTGCCTCCCGCAGTACCAGGAATCTGTCTTCTGCAACCTGGGTAATCTACGATCCTGCTGGTGAGTTGATCGACCTGCAAGGTGTGTGTTTAGGACGTACCACGAACAATATCGAGGAATATAGCGCCGTGTTGGAATTATTAACCGAGGCTATAAACCTTGGTATCCGTGAATTACTCGTGTACCTAGATTCACAACTTGTAGTGTTACAACTGAACGGACATTATTCGGTAAGAAACTCGTCCATATTACGACTGTATTTGCGTATTCGATTACTGGAAAGGAATTTTGAATACATTACATATCATCATATACCCAGGCATTTGAATACATTAACAGATGCAGTAGCAAATTTGGTATTAGACAGGAATTTGCGCAATTTATAAATCATTATCACATGTAAAGAAGACTCATCCAGAAATAGATATGCATATATATAGATATCGAAATGTTTACATAAGAGTGTGTCACATAAAACTCAAAAAATATACATAATTGTCTTAATACATCCTGAGACACTGTGTCTCTCAAAAAATAGGTGTGGCATAAATCCTAGAGACTAATCCGCATGGTGCTCATGATAGCACGTCACTGCACGCACTAGCCGCCTCAGGATTCGGTGGAGCCGGTTTGGGACTCCCACCGTATGGCGCTGGTACTCCATCGGTACATCTGACAGTCGGGCATAGTCTGGGATCCCATGGACGATCCCCTCGAGGTTCTGAACCAGTGCCTCTCCTCCGGTACCTTCCCCCTGGATCTCAGGGGCGAGTTGTGTCCTCCGGAAGATAGGAGACATCCCGGCTGGTCTCTCAGGTCCTACATCTGCATGCATATATAATTGTGTTAAGACAAGTGTGTATTAACAAAAAAAAAAAAACATATAAACATAAAATCAAAAATATGAGGTCTTACCCAGCTCTTCATCCCAGTCGTCTCCTTCTGGTAGTGGGAGATCTGGGTCTCCTGTAAAGTCAGTTCTTGAATAGGGCCAATCTTCCACAACGATCAGTTGGCGCCGTAGCCACCTAAAGAACTCGGGCTTCCAGGACATCTGTTGCCCGCCTCCAGATCTGGGCATCAGTGCTGCCCAGCGAGCCATTCTCGGCTCTCGTGGTACCGGACTCGCCACATGGGCCTCTGGGCCCTGGAAGGTTGGTATGCGTTCCAGAATGAACGATACCAAGATGGAACCATACCCAAACTGCTTCAGTTTGCCCTGTTTGCACTTTGTAAGCTGCCTTTTCATGTTGATCGTGACGGCTGTTGCCCAATCATACAGTCGGGGACCCATGCATTCTGAGGCCAGTAAGAGTTGAGTCTTTGTAGCCTCGTGCGGTGCCTGCGATCCAGCATCCCGCGTAATGGTGTGGAGTACAACTCTCAGTGCTAGATCAGGGATGGTTGAGATGTATACCTTCTTACTCCATGTTCCTGTTTGTGCCCCACGGCACACCCGCGCCATTACTTCTTCCATCTTTTCCCCTGATGGTCTGCTCCCAGTCAGTACAGGGATTGGACCCCTGCGGGATAATCCAGTAACGAAATAAATGTCAGCGACCTCCAATTCCAACACCTGGTCTCGTATTCTGAATACTTGGTCATTTTCATCCCAGAGGTTGATCGGATATTGGAGGAGCTCAGGCTGAGCTCGTAAGCATGGCGTGAGGAAGAACTTTTTTAAGCCACAGTCTCTCAGAGCATTCATACATGCTTGGCTTTGCATGGCCTCTTCGTCCTCATCTCCGTGTTCTCGTTCCTTCCATTCAATTGCCATTCTGACTGTTTATCTGCATTCACATGGTCCAAAGCCCCTGATTAGATCTTTTGTAAGCTTCAAAATTCAAGAAATTTGGCATAAATAGCGGAATTTTAGGCGGAAATTTGGGTTCCGCCGCTGGCGCGACTGTTTTGCTGACAGTCGCGCCATGTGGCGCGGGCCCTTTGGTAAAAAGAGCTCAGTGGCGCGGGTCCGTGTCCGATACCCGCGCCACTTGGCCCGGCCCTAAAATTTCAAAAGTGCCCTTACAGAGCTGATTTCTAAGGGGAAATCATTAAAAAATGCATGAAAAGAAAGAGAAAAGGAGCGCCTCTTACCTGTCACAGACGAGACGCTGAATGGTTGCCTGGATTGGTCGCAATCACCGTTAGAAGATTCTGCTCCAAATGGACCACTGTTGCTCTCCACAAGGTAAATAGTAAAAAGTAATTTCATTTTTTACCATTAGACATATTTATAACTTTTCGACGTTAAATGAGCTTTAAAAGTTATTTTTTTGTCAAATATTTGCATGTGTTATGTCGAAAATGGATTTTACGCTTGTTGGGTATGTGCAGCGGCAGGTTTTTGCGACTTAAAAGGTGGAGACGAGTTGTATTTTATACTTTTTCGGACTCGGTAAATACACGAAAAAGTCACTCTGGAGTCATCTTTCAGCTCTTTTCTGACTCTCTAAATATGAAAAGATTGTCGAGGCCCTTGTCGTTTCGATCTCGTTAAATTGGACACGAATCGACATCCACCCAGTATAAGTTTAACCCTTTTTCGGGCTGGGATGGATTGATTACGAAAAAGGAATACCCTAGCCTATCGCGACTAGGAGGTTTTCCGGGATATTGTTTTCTACCTTTTCGGATCTGGGGAACTATTTACGAAAAGGGACCTGTGGAGTTTTCTTTTCCGCTGTCTTTTCAAACTCTCTAAACATGAAAAGACGCCGAGTTCTTCCTTTGTCAGACTCGTTAAACCCTGATCACATTGGATTCCGTCGAAATGACGTTCTCCGAGTTTCTCCTTCCTGGGACTCGTTAAATGCACTAGGATGGATTCGCCCGAAGGGCGGACTTATATCACAAGCATATGCTATCCCCTTCAAGCTTGTTATCAAAAATAATTGGGGTACTCGCCAGAAATGGTGGGGGAAAAATGGAACCATCGTCGTTGTCGTCGGCGGTATGTCGCTCTTGAACATGGCACTTGTCTGCATTCGTGTCGGGTTGGGGACATCTCATCTCGTTGCTTCACTTTGCTTCCATGGGTTTGGGTAATCTCTTTTGACCTCTCATCTGTTCACTGCCTCGTCGCCATGACCTTTGATCCGTTGATGTCAAATACTGCCAAGTCCATTGTCGTGCCGTTCGTATGTTCAAGAGAAGTTGGCCTCTGCAAATATCAACCTTCCTCTGTTTCTCATATGGTCCTAATTCACAACAAAACATTATGTTCCTCTATCTCGTGTCGATGATGTGGGAATCATTATGGCCCACCTTCGATCAAGGTCACTTCCTGTCGACTTCAACTCATTATCCAGGAAGTTGGTCTAGAGACTCCTGATGGTACCTTGGAGCATGCATGCCTCAATGGCAGGTTCGTCGCATTCGACGTGAAGTTTACATCATTGACTTCCGATCGAATGATTCTGCGGGTGTTCGACGTCAACTCATTTATTCACACGCCATAGATTGTACCTGTAGTACCTTGAGGACCATTGTCATTATTGGTGGTTTCTCTCGCGTCTGTTAACGGCTTTCATCATTGGCTGGTAATCAGACGATGTTCTTGGATGTTCGACATCAGCTCACACATTCACATGCTCGAACTTGTACTTGTTTGGGTCGAGATGGAGCGCAAGACCCTGGATTGTGTCTGTTGTAATCCAGGCTGCGATTGTGGATTATTGTCATTATGTACATGACTCAATGATTGGATGGATGCGACCATACCCGAGTCTATTTGTTTGATCTTAGTTGGATGGCTGCGCCCATACCCTGGATCCGGATTATAGCATACTCTGTTCGGATGGCTGCGTCCATACCATATATATACATCATGTACTTGAGATATCAGTTGTATCTTTCTGTGCAGGTTTTCCGACGGCGGGCCTTCGGTTGGACATGTTCTCGTAAAGCATTTCACCCCTCTCTCTCTCAGGCCTCATGCTTTAGGGGGCATCTGTTACACAGTAATTTGTCACCGTCCCTACCATTCCCCGTCCCGCGCAATGGAGGACCCATTATGTGACCTGTGAACACTGTCATGCCTTGAAAACATCATCAATGCATCCCTCTGAGTATGAGCTTCATTTCCCCTTGAGACATCTCCCTGCAAAATCCATGAAAAACAACTCTTTTTGTATTGGCGCGGGTAGACAGTTCAGTGCTCGCGCCAATCAGGGAAATCCTGTAAAGAGGTCGCGCCACTTGGCGCTCTGTCATAGAGCAGCAATCGCGCCACCCATTTTAGGGACTGTTTTTAAATATGGATGGCGGAAGTTGAGTTCAAACAAACTCACAACCATTGCCTATCTTGAGTTGGGAGGTTTGGCTGCGGGAGTTCTATGGAAGGGAAGTGGTTTTGCCACCTTCTATGGAACCTTCCTTGTAGATAGGGCCAATCCCATAATAATAGGGATCCCAACTCCCTCTTTCCCCATCTATAAAAGCTTGCTCAGATCCATGGCAAGCTAGTCTTGAAGTGCTGAAGCTTTGCATCTCCCTATTCCCAAGCGCCTTTGTGCTGTACTCGGATCTAGCGTTGGAATCCAGGTAGGCTCTTATCCCAAGTCTTTCATTCGTAACTAGGAGCTTGCGTCATAGCATTGTTTGTTTGTTGCTAGACCCCTGCTGGGCTAGTAGGGATCGCCTCTGTCCGCAGAGGGGATTTACCTCCTCAACAAGGGCTCATGGGAAGTACCTCTCATTTGGCCAATGAGGTGGGAAAAGCTAGAGACTAGTAGTAAACACTGATGGACGCATCAGAGATTGCCGTACTCTCTATCTAGGATGGCACGGTCCAACCACTTTGTAAGATCTCTGTTCTATATTTACAATAAAACACTTATCTGATTTTTATATTTAAGCAGAAAACTAATTGCAAGAGGATTTAAACTTAAACGCTAATGACAGATTCACGATTTTCGGAATGATTCACGGTTTTAAAAGTATTCCTAAGTTCACAAACCCAATAACCAGCTGATGCTGAAACACAATAAGTAACTGATGCTCAGAGAAATACCTGGAAACGGTGAGCTGCAAACCAAAGTTTAATCGATGATTGCTGGATGAAATGAACAAGCTGATAACTGCTAGAACCGTGATCCTCCTCTCCAGAAGATCGGACAGATTACAGAACCAAAATGTTCCTCCCAGCCAATTTAGGATTTAATCCCAAATCCAGAGGACGCCTCCTCTGCCCTCGTGTCCAGAATCCCGAGAACAGTAAGTCTCCATTCCACAATTGATAAATTTCCCACAATAGCCTTCTCAATTTCATGCAAGAACAAAAAGCCCTTTTCTCCTTCATGTCTTCTTGTTTAAATAACAATCTGCCCCACCGCCACAACTCCATCAAGCTAAGATCCCACCGCCACAACCCCATCGAGATAAGACCCCACCGTCGCAACTCCATCAAGATTTGACGTCCATAAATGTAGAAATGGATATTTTCAAAGAGATGTCATTCGAATGTAAGAGGATATGGTTGTATTAATGAGATGTCATTCGAATGTAAGATGATAAGGTTGTATTAATGAGATGTCATTCGAATGTAAGATGATAAGGTTTGTATTAATTCGAATGTATTTAATCATGGTGCTTTGAATGTTTAATTAATTATTCTAATTATTCTTAAGGTTAGTTTTTCTTTATGTTCGTATATTATATTTAACTATTAGTTAAATATTAGGAAGTAGGAACTTAGGGTGTGGGTTGCTACACACTTGATCTGGAATCAAGTATAGTGAGGTTTCGGACCTCCAACTGACTTCAGGTCAGGTAAACCAACTTCGGGTTGGTATGAGACTCTTTGTGAGTCTGATAGAGGTTTCGGACCTCTGGGCTGAATCTGTCAGCCGGGGGATGATGTCTTTGTGACTGACCCACTTCTGTTCTGAAATAAAGAGGCCAGCAAAGAAAGTTACGGCGAGATGACGCACAATTTTTGTTTGCATAGGTGGATGGAGTTCTCCCTAGTTCAGAGGGAGTGTTAAAATTGGACAACTAGGTCCAAACTCCATGTTGTGATGCTCAGATGAAGATACCAATATTTTTATTGGGTTCCTCTTTCGGAGAGGTGTAAGATCCATATAAAATTGATCTTAATCTGATGAGCGGAACATTTATTTTGAATTTATTTTTAATAATTTCAAATATGTGCAAGTCAGCCTTAAGGTTTTACACCCCCAGCAGATGTGTCACACACCTCAATGATGGATATATACACAGTCAACATTGGAGAGCATTTCACTCACTCTCAACACACACATCTCCCCCTCTGATTGGATACGAGCATCTGAGAAGCAGTTCTCACGTGGGAAAAAGGACAAAGTTGCTGAAACTGGAAAAAGGACGAAATTTCTGCAGTTAGGGTTTCTAGGCAAGTTTGACCAACATTGACTTTGGTCAACGCATGGTCCAAATTGGCTGATTTTTGGTGGAGAGTTCGATCTTGGAAGACCATACACTTTGGCACAAAAATCGAGGTCAAAAGGTTGACCAAAGTTGGAGTTGCATTGACTTTATTGCTGCTGCCCTGCGTTGACTTTTCTGGACTGCGTTGACTTTTTCTGGAGTTGACTTTGAATTGACTGGGTGACTGATTTGAGGACTGTTGTGACACATTCTGGGTTGGCCGACCAAGAAGACTTTGCTGGTTGAAGCATCCTGCTAACTGCTGTAACGCACCAACACATTCTTCTGTTTCTGGTTTGTCTTCTATAGATCCACTGGTATGTTCTATCAGCATTTTACTTAACTGTTTATGTGATTTCTATAATAAAAGTAAAGTTGCATCAAGCATAGAACATCTACATAAATTTACATTCTCCACCTATCAAACCCGCTCCCGGAGCGCGCTCCCTCGAACCCACTCCCGGAGCAAATGCTTAGAGGGTGATATTAATGACAAAGATCCCTATACGAATCTAGAGGTAATGATAAAGATACCTTTGGTTCAATCTATGTTTTTTTTGTCTAATTCATCATTCTACATGCTTTTGTTAATATATATTCATCAATATATATATATATATATATATATATATATATATATATATTTTAAAAAAACGCTCCTCGAAACGCTCTCGGACCGAGAGCTTCTGAAAATGGCGCTCCCGCTCCCACTCCCCGTTTTTGCTCCTGCTCCCAAGTAACCTTGGTCTAGAATCAGCGAGAGGTAGAGATCAGCACAGAGAGGCAGTGCAAAGAAGCAAGAGAAGCAGCAGCAGAGAGGGCAGCAGTTGTGCAGCACAGAGGCAGCTTCAGCTACGCAGGTGTTGCGCAGTCACACCCTGGGCAACATTAGGCAGCTGGAAACCCTCAGAGGTTATGCAGAGACCCTAAGGGGCAGTGTAGGGACTGTGTCATCCACTCTGGGGTTATGCAGCCCTTTCCAGGCCAGCGCTGAGGGACACGGGGGCTAACGCAGGGGCTTCAAGGGCAGCGCTGAGGTTTCTAGGGCCTAATTTTGGCTGAGTCCTATAAATCCCATTTGAGGGTGTGGATCAGTCAATATTCTGGCTTCAGAATAGCCGATGAGTTGTAGATCTATATTTTCTCTGTCGGATTTATTCAGAAATACTCTTAGTAATAAAACCCTCCAGTAGCCAAAGACCGTTTTTCCCGCATTGGGTTTTTCTGGGGACTATTTGTCCACAAAATCACTGTGTCACTTTGTCTATGTGTGCATGTACTTTTTCTAGATCTGAATTGGTGAAAGTCTGTTATGTGTTTTGCTTCGATATTAATCTGAATTTTTCAGTTAATAACTTAATTAAGTAGGAGGAGCATAACTAGATCTTACAGTAGATTTCTGCATAAGTAACATTTAGAAATTTTCACAGTCTTGTCATTTGGTAATTGAGTATTGGGTTTACTTATCATGAACACATCTGGGCATGGATTAATGTAGGGATTTGGCAAAAAGAGTAGGCTTAGTTTGTGCTCATGTCCCCTTGACCTCTTTTGGATGTTACCCTCGATTTTAGTCCCATGGGATCTCCTTTACTGACCATTTAGTTTTAGGGTGGTACTACTTGGAAAACCTCGACTTTTGTTGCATGGTCCTACTCCCTTATCCACATATATCGCTCCCCTTCTACTCATTATAGCCCCATTCATCATCTCTCCCACCCGGGTCCACATTTCCTCATTGGATCCATACAGGGTTAGCCTCCCCATTCCCTTGCCCCCAACTTGGGTCTGTTAGCCTCAATCTCACATAAAACAATAAAAAAGTCCAAACTAATTAAAACTATAAAACTTGGATTTATTCCTACCTGTCTATTCCAGAATGAGTCAAATCCTCAAACTTGGGAGTTTGTTAGGTCAAGTTGGTTGAGAGATTCTCTCCAACTAGTTAGGCTCCCAGATTAGTGTGTGGTTGAGATATTCACTCAACCAAAGTGATTGTGATATTCACTCAACCAAAATGATTGTGTCCAAGATAGACATACTATCTTGAGGCATTCTCTTGATGTATTTATATATTGTATGATTATCATTATTTGGTGTGAGACACACTATACATTAAGGCTTTAGGGCTTTTCTGCCATGTCTCAATTTTTTCTCTTTGTCTCTCACAACTTCTATTTTTATTGGTTTTCAATATCCAAAGCATAAATCATCACATTCAAAACGAAAATATACCACAAGATGCAAAAGATGGTCTGGACAAACACATTTAGCACGTGGACAAAAGCTAATGCATGAGCTCTACCCCATACCCATAGCCATCATCCTAGTTCCATAGTCCCTAGATGAGCCTCCTTTATCATTCAGGGACCCATGATTTTCACAACCCCTGGAGGACAATGAACCACCCCACCAAAAAGGGGGTATCCACCACTATATCTTACACATCATGCTCTTATCCTTTCAGCCCCGAACAAGTTAATGTACGAAAAATCATAAAAGGCAAAAGGCACATAAGGATGGGTGGAAAAATCAAGGTCGGGGCACCTCATGTACCACGATTGCTCTCTCAAATACATTATATACCTAGGTGTGGGCTTCCCCCCTTCTAGCTACCCTTGTACCCTGATATGTGGCCTAGGACTGCCCCTCTCATTTCCTATTCCATTCACCCCTTTATCACATGCCACCACCACTTGAGGGATGTACCTTGGACATACTATCCCCTCTAAAGGTAGAACCACCTAATAAGGTCCATGGTTAACCCTCTGTGGAGCTTGGAAACATTAGCACATGCAAAAGCACCACTATGGAAGGGCATGTCATTATGAGGTGTCCACTTGTCCATGCTTTGTAACCTCTTTTACCTGATTACTTTAATGACTTGTTGTACTGGAAAGCTAGGGGACGCATTGGATCTTACGCAAGATTGCAAATGGTGTCCATCCTGAGTTTGGTCTCCCTTTACGGGGTTCTAACTCTCTAGAGGGCTACATTGGCACATGTAGGGTGTGTGTAGAGATCCATGGGCCTCCACAACAATAGACAACACTCCATGAATCCCCAGAGATGTTCAGAGATTGCTCAAGATCCACCTATTGGATGACGAAAATGCACCTGGTACACCATGCCCAGTCGGCCTCACAGTTGCACCATACACTTGGCAAGTGACCCAGGACTTGTACGCTGATGTGGCACCATTCATTCCATCATCTTTGACTTACTTGAAGACCCATGAGATTATTGGTGTGCCCCCACACCCACTGGGAGAACCACATGTTTATTGTTTGGAGAACAAGGGGCCACCCCCTTGTCCATCACTTTTGAGGGTCATATTCATCATTATGGCACTTATGGACATCGTCGGGCCTCTTGGAGGGCCCTACGACATGCATAGTTTATCATTTGACCTCTTGAGAGGCTTATTATTTTATTTGTGAGCTGGTTTTATGGGCTTGTCACCAAAAGTTAGTTACTTTGCACGTTATTTTATTTTAGGGTCTAATCTAGTCACAATTAGGTAATTCAAACACCTAATTAGTGTATAAATAGGAGTGATATTGAATTCATTTTGGATCATCACTAGAATTGGATCATTCTCTCTCTTCAGAACTTTGCATTTCCTTCTTTGAGAATGAATTGGAGCATGGATGAATTTTGATGTTTGGATTGGAATTTCATCTATTGGAGCTTCCTTATTGTGGAATTATGTTTCTATATAGCATATCTCTTTGTATGGGCCATGTTTGTTGAACGAATTGTTCTAGAGATCGAAGTTATCTTGACAAGCCATATTCATTTGCAAACAAAGTATAAATGCTTTAAGGTGACTTACTCTTTTGCCCTAATGTTGGATGAAGTTGCCCTTAGAGCCTCCTTGAGCAAGAAAAAAAATCCTTCTTCATAATTCTTCTCGACTCCATATCCCCAAAAGGAATTAGGCACTGACCTATCATAAGGTGATTACCTTAAACCTTTTCTTCACTTTTGTCCCCTCTTTTCTAGGTCTAGCCACGTTGGGCCACCTAAGGCATCATTTTCCCGACAAAAGTGCCATAGAAAAAGTTTTATCTCCTAGCCCCTACTGCACCGGTGTGTCCTCAAGGTCTCCTCCATCACACATCTCACATCACATCAAATAGTTCATACATCTCTGAAATTGCAGGAATAACTTCACTCGTGTGAAGGTGAAGGTTGTTTTCTGATGTGGCCAAATTGACTTTATGCTTTCGGAGAGCGTTTAACTAGTATTGACGGAGTTTGACATGGGCTTATTTGACTTGGTTTGACCAAATTTTTTTCTATATTGGGAGGCCACATTAACTGAGCTTTTCACTGAGATTTTATGGCAATCTTGACTGAGGTTGACCACAGGGTTTACTAGGATTTGACCAATAATTTGATCAGATATTTTCTATCTCCTTTGACTAAGATTTTTGCCATTGTTTTGACTAGGTTTCACTGAAGAAGGAAGGCCACATTCATTGCTAGGTTGACTAAATTCTTCTGATTTGTTTTGAACATTAGCTTTGACTAGTTAGTGCAGGTCGTTTACTATTGTTGACTATACTCTCACAGGGCCAAAAATTGCACACTGATACTTTGACCACATTTGACTTTATCTCTCATAATTGATTGGTTTTTGGATCAGTGGTTTGGAAGGTCAAGGCATTGACTTTGACGTGTTGATGGATGTACTATTTGGACTATATATCTCATGATGAACATTCATTGACTAATAGAAGAAGAATATGATAAAAGGGTTTTCCAACTTGTGGGGCTTTTCCTTGGTCTTTGACCAAATTTTTCTGTCTCATTGTGCTTGGCTATCTTCTATTGTGCATTTATTGTTTATTGTTCTATTTATAATTGTTTTACTGTTGTTGGGGTGATTGAAAATGGAATAATTTGTTTAAAGTGATTATATCAGCATAGAACATTGTGGAAAATTAACACTCATCCATGACTCTTTTTCTTGATATGGGATCATCTTATTTTCCCACCACCTAGCCTTATGAATTATCATGCAAATCTTTTAGAGGAAATGATATTTGGTTGCCCTATCTCATAATGACTCATAAGAGTAAATATTATTATGCTGATCTACTGATATGCTAGTTGCATTGGTTGTATGACTATACCTAGCTCACACATTGTATATAGGCAATGCATGGTAGTATAGGTGCAAGGAATATTCTTTTCGCATGCTAATATCATTAATCTTGTGATATCCTGAATGTTTTTGGGAGGGATGATGTGGATGGAAAGATAGTCTAATTTCTTTGTGCTTGCGGTGTACCATTCAATGTGCTTCGCTCTCCCTATTGGCATGATATGGTTGAGGCCATAAATGAAGCCCCAAAAGGATACAAAAGCCCCAACTATGAGAAAAAGAGAAAGAGAAAAAGCAAAGGTTCAAAGAGCTTTGACACGTTTTACAAATGAGTGGATGGATTGACGAGTATCCATTGTATCAGATGCGTGGACAAATATTAGAAACCAACGTTTGATAAATGTTCTTGGTGTTTTTGCTAGTGGTGCAGTACTTATTACATGTCATGACTCCTTCGTCAATGCAACTTCCCAAAACATTGCAGATCTCCTATTGCAATCAATCAAAGATGTTGGTCCCAATAATGTGGTTAAAGTGATCATCGATAATGCAACTAATTGTAAGGCAGTAGGAAAAGTTATTGAGCGTACTCATCCACACATCTTTTGGTCTGAGTGCTTTGTGCACACATTAAACCTTTTGATGCATGATATTGCGAAGCATAAAGAATGTGGGTGGATTAAAGAGCTTTATAAGAGAGGGAATCAACTCATTAAATTTATCACATGGCATACAAGGGTAAACTACTTTTATCGCACTTACTCCAAGTTGCAGTTGTGTAAACTTGCAAAAACAAGATTTGCAAGTTATTACCTCACCTTTAGGCGGCTAGTGAAGGTGATACAAGCCTTAACTATTATGGTGACCTATGAATCATTGGAGGAAATTAACACTGATAGAGATGGTGCTAATGTAGCCAAGGACACTATTCTTGACATGTTATTTTGGTCACAGATTAAATATATGTTCACCAAACTAATTTATTACAAGATCAAGTTTGCGAATTCAGATCGGCCAATAATTTGGGAGGTGTATGAACAAATGGATAGCATGTTGGGGAAATAAAAGACATTGTTGACCCTAGAGATATCACCTTCCACAATTATATTCGTGCAGAGGTGGAAAAACGATGGGATATGCTAAATGTTCCATTGCATGCGTTAGCATATGTTTTGACACCTAAATACTATCATCCAACATGGCTTTCAACAGCAGCACCTGGCGAGGGGAGCAAGAGAAAACCACACCTAGATCCAGAGGTTCTATCTAGTTATATGAGAACATTGGATAAATTAGTCTTTGATGAGGAGGAGGTTGCAATGGTACGGAAACAGTTGAGCAACTATATGCTTAGCACTGGCCCATTTGGGAGCATGCATGCAATTAGAGATCGAGAGACTTTTTCTTCTCTTGAGTGGTGGAACATGCATGGAGTTGCTACTCCACTTCTAAAGAATTTGGCATTGTGAGTGCTATCACAGGTGGTAAACACTTCTTTTGCAGAGAGGTGTTGGAGCTCTTCTTCTTTCATTTGTAGTGTTAAAAGGAACAGGTTAAATTTAGACCGGGCATAGAGCTTGGTTTATGTTCACTACAACTTGCGATTGTTGTCCCATTACTGTTATGATGCAAAGACAAAAAAAACCTTAAGGTTTGGAACAAACATCCAGAGGATCCCAATTTGGAGGATGGAGTGTTACAATTAGAGCAGTTAGAGGATGGGTTACCACTCAAACCAGAAGGAGACCTAAAGGGGTTCCTAATAGGGCAACTGCTAGGCCAAGGGCAGCGGTGGAGGCTAAGCCCACTGTCACCATGGCTAAGACTCCCTGTTATTTAAGGAATTTCACCGATGGGAGGAGTCCCGGTAGTATAGGAATCACTTGTAAGTATAAGTCAATGGATAGGTGATGAGTGACCCTTAAAACCCTTTCACTAAGGTGGATTGAAGAATGGAGCTTGCTTGCTCTTTAAGCAAGGGGTTTGGTCCACTAGGGGTGAGGGATGAGGATTGGAGGATTGAGGTAGAAAGAATATGCTTATGGATGAGGTTCCCTATCCCTAAAATCCCATGGGAACTTGGATTCCCAAATGGCCTTTGACAAATAATCTTTGATGAGAAGCGAGACCACACGAGGTCAAGTGGACCAAGTCCAGTTTCGGGGATGAAATATAACAACCAACAGTGTTCCTATCCTAGACAAGGTGAGGCAAAACGATCAGAAAGAATATTCACTTCAAAAGGTTAAATTGATCCCATTGAGGTCTACCCTTGGGGATGCCTAGACAAATTTCGATCCTAGAGCTAGGGCTCAAGACTCCCAGAGATTCCACCGTGAGAATGGCTTGAAAATTGGTGATGAGGGAGGGGACCCACCAGTGCAGTAGCCTAGGGAAGATCGAAATTTTTCCTTGGGTCAATTCCCAGGAAATTAATGCCCTAGGTGACCTTTGAAGGGTAGAATTGGGAAAAGGTGACAAAAGTGGAAAATTATGGATAAAATTATCACCCTTCTATGGATCAGTGCCTTAATTTAGTTGCACAAATGGAGTCAAGGATGATTAATGAAAAAGAATTTGTTTTCTTGGTCAAGGAGGCTTGAAAAATCAGCTTCGTCCAATATTTGTGTAGAGAAAGAATAAGAGACTTTCAAGCATTTATAGTTCCAGCAAAGAGTGCAATCTTATCGAGAAAACATATCTCTAGGACATTTTATACATATGACATTGTCCCATACATCAAAATTTGCTAAAACATTCTCAATTCCAATTTACATTCATGCAGCAACTAGCCCTAGTTATAGCGTAAATCATCAATATGCAACAAGAAGAATAATAACATCAAAAACCACTTACAATGTCATAGAGTATATCCAACCAGTAACTCGTTGCATTAACAAAGCTCCAAGAGAAGAAAAATAGCCCAAATCCATACATCAAAATTCATCATCTCCAAAAAAGCTCCTCCAATCAAAATGTACGAATTCTCTAAGAGAGAGATATCCAATCCAAAATTTGCTCATACAAATGAATGTAGATAAAATGAATATATAGGCTCCTAAGGAGCTCAAATTAGACCAAGGGGCCTCCATTGGCTCTAATAATAAAATAATGTGTAAATAACACCCCTATTGGTGAGAATCCCACCACTTTAGCTCATAGGTGTAAAAATAAGCCACAAAAGTGCCAAATAATGATGTATACATGTCGTAGGGCCCTTCATGAGGCCTAGTAACATCCTGAAGTGCCATAATGAGGAATAAATTCCTCGGAATATGATGGACAAGGGGGTGTCCCCTTATTCTCCAAGTAGTAGACCCGCGGTGCTCCCAGTGGGTGTGGGGGAACATAAATGATCCCATGGGTCTCCAAATGGATCGGAGATGCCTGTGGATGCTCTGTGAAGGCTTAGATGTTGGAATAAATGTCATCAGGTCCTCGTACAGTCCCTAGGGCACCCTCCAAGTGTGTGGTGCACTTGTGGGGTTGGTTGGGCATGATGCATCTTCCTCATCCAAGAGTGGATCTCTAGTAATCCCTGAACATCTGAAGGGGCCAATGAAGCATTGTCTGTTGTTGTGGAGGCACATACCTCTCAATACACACCCTATGTGTGCCAATGTAGCACTCGAGAGTTAGGATCCCGTATAGGGAGACCAAACACAAATGGGAACCACTTGTAATCCTACATAAGATCCAATGTGACCCCTAGCCTTCCAGTACAACCAATCATTACAATAATTGTGTAATAGAGTTTACAAACCATGGATGACAAAGTGGGTACTTCATAAATGCATGCCCTTCTGTAGTGGGCTTTGGTGTGTGATAGTATCTCCTGGTACATCCCTCTAATGGGGGTGGCAAGTGATAAATAAGTGGAATGGAGTAGGGAGTGAGAGACACAATCCTGGGTCACATATTGGGGCATAGGGGTATCCAGATAAAGGGAAACCCACACTTAGGTATATAATGTGTAGGAGGGAGAAATCGTGGTAAATGAGGTACCCCGGCCTTGATTTTTCCACCCTTCTCTATATGCCTTTTGCCTTTTATGAATTTTCTTTAATTAACTGCTCAGGGCTCAAAGGACAAGAGCATGATGTGTAAGATATAGCAGTGATTACCCAATTTTAGGTAGGGCGGTTCATTGCCCTCCAAGGATTGGGACAATCATGGGTTCCAAAATGATAAAGGAGGCTCATCTAGGAACTATGGAACCGGGGTGATGATCATGGATTGGGGTAGAGCTCATGTATTGGCTTTTTCCCACGTGCTAATTATTTTTGTCCCGACCATATTTTGCATTTTGTGGTACAATTTCCTGTTAAATGTGGCCAATTATGCCTTTTTATTCTTCTTTAAGTTGCATAAACCTCTGTGGCATCATTCTAGGCCCGACTTGAGGTAGGGGTAAGGGGAGAGGGAGGCTGACCCTATGTGGACTCGGAATGGAAATGTGGACCCAGGTGGGATAAATGATGAATGGGGATATAGTGAGTGGAAAGGGAGTAATATATGCAGATAAGGGGGCGGGACCACGCACTCAAAGTCGGGTTTTCCCAAGTAGTACCACCCTAAAACCAAATCACCAATAAAGGAGATCCCACGGGACTAAGATCCAAAGTTAACATCCAAAAGAGATCAAGGCGACAAAATCACAAACTAAGCCCACTCTTTCCGCCAATCTATCCATAAGTATCCACGATAACTAAACCCAATACTCAATTACCAAATGACAAGACATACCTATAGATTCGAGAGGTCCACCTTCAAACATATGATCAATACAGGAGGGTGAGGGACCACATGGTTGGCTTAGGTGGCAGAGAAATGGCACAATGAGCTAGTAGGATGCTAAAAGTGCCTGCTAACTACCGGCTGAGGTCCATCATGGAGAAAAATTTATCCTCGGGATACCACCCACGAAATGGTGGGTAACATTTGGCTCCAACAGGGATGTGATCTCTCAAAGAAGTGGATGAGACTACTCGAATGGGAGTTCACGAGAACTCCAACAATATCTTGGTCACCATAGACATGTTATCTGCACATGTTAAAGATCATGGCCACGGGAGAGCATGTTTTCACGATTTCTAATGATCACCCATGCTTACTGTTAGCCCATAGAACTGACAAGAAATAAAACATGCATATTTAATCTAAATGAAATCTAATCTATCATGAGAAATATCGCACGCAGTTAGTTCTAATGCAAAAATCATCATGCAATGCATGCTACCCTAACATGCATATCATACATGGTCAAGTATCAAGGAAAGGAGTAATGCGACTTATTTTGACTGGTTGAGGCCAAAGTTCATCGTTAAGTTTGGCAATGTAATAATAGTCATCCCCAACTTTCCCATGAATCTTGACAGGAACCAACTCCTTGTCCACTAATACCAAGTCTCCTATCTTATATTCTTTCTTTGGTTTCCATCTTTTGCTTGGTTTGTGAGTTGACCTTTTAAGGATACGGACCTCTTGTGAAGGGAGAATGGGAGGAGGTCTCTCAGTGTCATATGCTTCATAGTATGGACCAGGATCAATCACATGGGATGGGTAGGTGGGTTCTCTATAAAGGACAAACGGAGTCCCATTGGATTAAGGGAGGGTGACATATGATAGGTCCATTTGAAGACTACCCCCAACAGTGGCTCCCCATTTCCTAGATAGCAACATTGCCCATGCATCAGGAACGTCGATCACCATAATGTCCATGAGAAGGGATAGGTCAAAGTTCGTAGCTAAAGAGACCTTAAGATCTTTGATGATACCTTCCACTTCCACAGGCTTGGAGTTGAACCGCAGACTTTCTTATATCGTCAAGTGATGCTGAGACCTAGTTGCTTCATGACAGATAAAGGCATGATGTTCGCAGAAGCCCCTGAATCAAGCATACAATTATGGAGATAAAGGTCATTAACAGCCAAGGTGAGCATAAAAGTTTTGTGTCCAGGGTTACGATCGAGAATGTGAATGTTTTGCAAGTCCTCAAGTAATTCTTCCTCTTCGAAACCCAAGGATTTCTTTACTAGTTGTTGTTGCTTGGGAAGTTTGGCAATTTCCTTCAAAGGAACAGATACAGTGATATTCCCAATAGCAGCATCCATGTCAATGTTAAGCCCAACATATTTCCCTTTTTCCTTTCTTTTGGTGTTTCCCTCCTTTGGAGGGTCCTTTTTAGGATTAGCTCTAGTTTGGGAATCCCTCTTTGGAGGAACCCTTGAAAGGGCTTTCTCTTTAGGAGGCTCTTTGGAAGAGACATTTCTGGGAGGATCCTGCTTTGGGAGAGAGTCTTCTTTATTAGGTTCCTTGGATGTTGTGGGGTCTTTGTTGTTTTCTCTTCATGAAGATTAAACCCTTTTGAATCTTCCACTATGCTCATCAGCATTTAGAATAGATTCCTTTTCCTTATGTTTCATTATGACCATATCGATGGGAGGGTGAGTGTATGAACCTCCAAGAAATTTTTTTAGTATATCAGCTTCAACAACATTGGTTTTCTCAGTAGGTTCATCATCATCACTCTCCTCATACTCACTAGCCTCATCTTTGGACGATGAATCTTGGTCCACTACATTGGTAGGGACCAAGGTATTTGGGAGGTGGGATGGGCAAGGCTTATCTTCCTCACTTTTCTTTCTTGGAAAAGGCTTCCCCTTCGGAATGTAATTTGATTTTTGAGCCTTCCCCAGAGCAGCGATCTTGTTCATAGCAATTCAATCTCGTGAATGGACTTCCTCGATAAGTCTTTCCATCTTCTTGAGGATAGCCAAAAGCGTTTCCTCATGTTGGTCCTTTGATTTCTCCTTTTTGGCCTTGGATTTGACTTTAGGGAGGTCATCAACATTAATTTTTGAGATGCGAAGGTTTTCTTCAACTTGCATTGCCATTTCTTTGGCTTCATCCAATGTGGAAGGTTTATTTTCCCTCAATGCATAAGTTAGGTGACCCCCAACGGCTTTGACAAATTTATCAAGGATGCTGGCATCGAAAGGTCTTAGGTGATCAGGGATGCCTTGGATGACCCTATCAAACTTTTGAATGAATTCCCGGATATCTTCTCTTCCTCTTGATACTTGATAAAACTTTTCAATGTTGAAGGAACCATGGGCATTGCAAGACCACCTGTTCATGAATAGGTCTTCAAACTCATCGGAGTCACCAATGCACCCGAGGGGAAGACTAATGTACCATTCCCTTTCTTGTCCCTAAAGTGATAAAGCAAAAAGCATCATGATTCTATCTTCATCAAAGATCATCTTAGGGGACAATTGCCAATAGAATTCTGTAATATCCCAGAAGGGAATTTTCAGTAGATCATGCCTGAAAAACGCATTCTTCAGTTAAGATGGCTTCAGCTATCATAGAATATGTCTGAAAATGTTCAGCAACCAAAAGAAATAGCAGCAGCAACCTTTACTCAGCTTTTAAGGGCAAAAAGGTGGGGAAAAGTGAGGATTTTGGCCCTAAAATGAGTGAATAAGGAAATCTGCGTAAAATGACGGGTCAAGGTTTTGGAATATGTTAGAATAGGTCAAGAGGGACTTCCATGTCGAATTTCAACAAAGGCGTTTATGTTAAACAGCTCCTCCTTCCCGACTAGTCAAGAAAACCTCGATTTCCCAAGACTTTGAATATGCAAATTTTCCGAAGCAAGGGCAGCGTGAAACGTATTTTCCAAGGAATTTGATGCAATGCACTATAAATAATCGTGAGATGTAGTTTGTAATCAAGGCATATTTCAAAGAAGGTTATTAAAATGTAAGAGTTTTATATAGAAAACCCCTCAAGATAGAGGTGCCGCAAGACAAGAAAATAATCCAGAAACCCTTCAGTGTTTCTCCAGGAGGCTGAAGCTTATATTTATTATATTACAGATCTACAGCTGATAAATACATGAAAGCAGAGATCTATAATGAGACAAAATGCCCAAAGGGCTCTTTATTACTTTCCCCTTGGGGATTTCAGCAATACATGAGAATGCCGGAGCAGATCTGAGTTTTACTGCAGCAGATCTGAAGAATGATTCAGAATTTCTGAAGAAAACTTCAGTATCAGATCAGAAATATACTTGGATTGGTTGGCCAATCCAAGGATCACCCTCAATCAGAGATCTAACTCCAAATGATGCCAAAAACCCTGGAATGCTGCTCCCTCAGCAATAACGCAGATCTGGGGAAAGAACTGCGCAGTATACCATGAAGAACATATAGGCCTGATGCCAAGATCTGATAATAAGCTCCAATATCTCCCAATCTAATCCTCCAAAGGAGAGAGAGGCTCTCCCTCTGAAAAACAAGAGAAGGAGGTGGTGTCGTAAAGTCACCACGGCAACACCCTACAACACAGTATTACGCCGCTGCAGCAATAACGATGTCTGAAGGATGATGCTAAGAAAATAACCTTGCGTGAGCAGGCACTCGAAGTCCCCCGAGGCTAAGGGTGAGATCTCCGCACGGAGACACTCGGTGCACTAAGCAGTGCAGCAGACGGGCTAAACAGCCAGCGTGCCAAAGAGAAGACAATATGTCTCACTCAATAATCAATCAACCAAATATCCAAGCATGCCCCAAATGAGGAGGCTCCTCCATCTTTTATAGTGTTGGTTTCCCTCCAAAACCAAATGTAGCCTCTCTCTCTCCTCCACATCCTCATACTTATCCACATTCTCATCCTTATCTGCGCAGAAGCTTGGAGAAACTTCTAGAGTGTCCATAGTCGCCCTCCTCCACGTGGTGTTGGGTCCCCCCTTGACTCCCACTTAAGTCACAACATTGTGCTACTAGGTGGATGTCTTATTTCATTTAAGTGAGTTTAGACCCTCTTTACTCACTTTTTATTTACTTACAAACTATAGGTGGCAAAATAAACAAAATAGAATATTCCAATTTGTTGTCGCAAATTAGGAATATTACAGTCCCCCCTGGAAAAATGTTTCTTGCCCTCAAGCAACTGCCTGAACAAGTCTCCTCCTAGCGGATGCTCTCCACCGACACTGCAAAATATGCCTGGGTCCCAGATGCGCCACTGAATCTCCCCTGTACTCTGCATCACCCTGATATGAAGGGATCTCTCAATGCCAGGATCCCAAACTGATCTCTCATGGTACCAGCCAACCAACAATCCTCCCGGATCCCATCGCCACCATGGCCAATAATAGCCCAAGTCCCATGGCTCGAACTGTGCACTGCCTCTAGCTATGACTGATGAAGACCATGACTCCGGCTGTGCTATATCTGTCATGGTGTAAGTTGTCCCATCGACTGTGTACCAGCTCATCACCTCTCTCCACTCAAGGCATGAAGTGAGGAACATCTCTCTCATGTGGATCCTCCATCCCCAAGCAATCATCCAAACAAAATGAGCCACCTCCCGACAAGGCAACTCCTGAAAATCTCCTTCCACCTCAAGCTCCGGTAATGAAGGTGGGCTGAAAATCTGATCTTGGCAAGCATCATAGTTTACCCCATGCTGTCCTTCTCTCCACTCATGACAAGTGTAGAGTGTATGCTGATCTTGGGCTGCAAAATCATTGCCCTCCAATGGCAAAGTGAAGAACAATCCTCCAAAGAAGGTTCCTCCAACAATGAAGAACAGACTGGCCCAAAACAATTCATCCATGAAGAATAGGACATGTGCATCATGGATCATCCTAATGAGATGTTTGTTGAAGGTGTTACATGAGGATACATAATGCAAACAATCTCTCACAAGGATACAACGTAGTCTCATCCACTGCAACTTCAGAAAATTACATGGCAAGCAATGTACAAGATTCATCACATCTACTAATGGATAGTAAATGGCTGAATATGACAACAACATAAGACCAAACACTTGCCCATGGTTGTACAATGGATGAATATCAATCTCATGGCCCACCTCAAAAGAAAACGCATATGTAGTAGTGGTGGCCATGCCTCCTCCCATGCTCCCATTAGAACATGTAGTGCAGAGAATGTGAGAATTCTTCCCACTCAAAGACACATCCAACTCATGTGTCTCCCTCATAATCAAGCCTCCTATACAAATCTGATCTATATCAGCAAATGGAGACATGATCAGTAGAAAAATGAAGGAAACGCTGAAGGTTACATGTGATGAAAAGAGGTACCAACAGCTTCCCCAACAAGTACAACGCAGTTTTACAAGTTGCTGCTTGGTAAGAGTACAAGGCAAAATGTTTATGTTAAACATGCATGTCTTCATATAATACATGACATAGTGCTGCAAATGAACATACATGAGGTGATAAAACATTTTCCCAAAGCCACAAAAGAGATGGTTGCCTCCATCATGTAGGTTGGCCCAATAAAACTCATGGAGCAATATGACAAGCTTGCCCCCTTGTGAAGCAATGCACTGCATAGGAATGGAAAGAGTGTGCAAGACAAACTCCTCACCATATGCTGGAAGTAAGATGGTACATGGATCCATAAATGAGTCCTCCATAGTGTTTTGGCATGCTATGAAGAAAAATGAACCATGTGCTACAAGAAGATAATCCTCCTCATGCTTGGAAACCCAAGTCAAGAAGGATATGCCATAGATGTCTCTATCATCAGTACCTCCTCTTTGTCCATCAAGTGCAACAAATCTGAAGTGATCCTGGGACCTATGGGTTATAGATCCATCATATCTCTGCTGGGCACACTTCATCCATAAATCTCTGCTCCCAAGTGACAGCGCTGTGAGCTCATGCAAATAAGCTCTTGTCAATACAAAGATCTGTTCTTTGACATGCTCCTTGTCAAAGACTCTTCTAACAATGCTGCAACAAATGTGGAACACCTCCCAGGATGGAAGTGCTTCCAAGCCATCATCAAAGATCAAGAAGATAATGCCATCTCCTCCTCCTGCAACATCATGCAAAGTGTGAGAGCAAATCTTTCCTTGCTCTCCCAAGCAAAGCAACAAGACATTTTGCTGCCTCCCCATACCTCCATCATACAACTCATGTGATGAAGACACAATGAATGATATGAGTAACACATCAACACCATGCATCCATACTCTATGCTGCTCAATGATGCAAGTATCCATCCATCTTTTCCCCATCCTCCTACTCTTAGGAAGAGTGTTTGCCAAGTGATGGCGAAACTCTTTCAAGAGTAACCAGCGCAGCCAAGCCTCCTGCTGCCTGGTGTCATAGATCTGCAAGTAGCCTCCTAGCTCCTTGCTCATCAACCACATCCACTCAATCACTTGTGGATGCCTTCTTCTTCTCCTCATCCTGGTATTCCTCCCATGAGGGCTACCATCCTCCCAAATCAAGTTTCTGACTTTGCACTTCATGGGATCTTGAAATATAAAATTCTCAAGGATCAATGAGACCCTATCAAGAATCCAATAGGTGGTAGGCAAAAACCTCCCATCATGATGTGTATGGCTCAAGGGATGTCCAACACAAGCATGAGAGATGTTATCCATCCTAAGATGTCCTCCATCTTCTATCCGCTCTTGTGAGAAGGGAATGAAAGCATTGCATTTCATGGTGTGAAGTGCATATCCAATGAGATCTCTCCTTGAGACCTCCCTCTCATCCATAGTCTTCCAAAACCAAGGAGGTCTTGGATCTGAAAGTAGAAGTTTCTCTTTGAGCTGAGAGGAGCTCATTGAGAAAGTGTCATCTTGAAGGGAGAAAGGATTTCTTACTCCAAGATGTCTACCATCCATCTTCAAGGCTTCAAACCCCAACCTCCAATGTAATGTACAATCCAACAATGGCTCATGAGAATGATGGTTCGATTCCTCCTTGAGTGTTTCCATGTTGCATAGCGCAGTGCAACCAGGCTGCTCTATAGTAGCAATGAGATTTGACCCTTGATCTACAAGAGTCCCATCCTCAAAAGTGTTGGCTGCCCCAACTGTCGATGCATGTGGCTGCTCCTCCACAAGTGTGATAGTGTTTCCACAAGCCTCCTCAAGAGGTGATGTGATCTCTTCTTCTCGATTAGAATTGGAAGCGCATGGTACTTCCTCTTCTTTTTCTTCCTTCTTCTTGACCTCCTCAAAGGTGGATGTATCTTTTCTAGATCTGAAAAAGAAATAACTATCCTTTTTCACCGCTCCGGTCTTCTTGGGCTTAGACTCACAGGGACTAGTGGATCCCTCATGCATGGGAAGAGGTGATATCCCAGTAGTACGCTGCAAATCTGAACTCTGTATGCTAGAAACTCCATCCTCTCTGAGCTGACAGTAATCTTTGAAGGGCAAAATTGCTTTTAAGTCTTCCCTCATGGACTTCCATTCTCTGAAATAATCTTCAAGAGGTATATGACCATGTTGCCTCGGTACTTCAGGTAAGAATGTAGGCATTGTTATCCTCATATTTTCCATAGATAGCCAACTCCACAGGCTGAGCCAGAACTATGCTCTGATACCACTGTAATATCCCAGAAGGGAATTTTCAGCAGATCATGCCTGAAAAACGCATTCTTCAATTAAGATGGCTTCAGCTATCATAGAATATGTCTGAAAATGTTCAGCAACCAAAAGAAATAGCAGCAGCAACCTTTACTCAGCTTTTAAGGGCAAAAAGGTGGGGAAAAGTGAGGATTTTGGCCCTAAAATGAGTGAATAAGGAAATATGCGTAAAATTACGGGTCAAGGTTCTGGAATATGTTATAATAGGTCAATAGGGACTTCCATGTCAAATTTCAGCTCAAAAAAAGGCGTTTTTCTATGTTAAACAGTTCCTCCTTCCCGACTAGTCAAGAAAAACCCTGATTTCCCAAGACTTTGAGTATGCAGAATTTTACTGAAGCAAGGGCTGCGTTTTTTTCTGAAGGAATAAGATGTATAACAGTATGGATGATCAAATAATGGGTTTGGGAACATGGCATAGGCATTCAGCAAGGTTAAACAGCAGTTTATATAGAAAAACCCCTCAAAATAGAGGTGCCGCAAGACAAAGATTGATCCAGAAATACTTCAGCGTTTTCTCTAGGAGGCTGAAGCTTATATTTATTGTATTAAAGATCTAAAACTGATAAATACATGAAAACAGAGATCTATAATGAGACAAAATGCCCAAAGGGCTCTTTATTACTTTCCCCTTGGGGATTTCAGCAATACATGAAAATGCCGGAGCAGATCTGAGTTTTACTACAGCAGATCTGAAGAATGATTCAGAATTTCTGAAGCAAACTTCAGTATCAGATCAGAAATATACTTGGATTGGTTGGCCAATCCAAGGATCACCCTCAATCAGAGATCTAACTCCAAAATGATGCCAAACCCCTTGGAACGCTGCTCCCTCAGCAATAACGCAGATCTGGGGAAAGAACTGCGCAGTATACCATGAAGAACATATAGGCCTGATGCCAAGATCTGATAATAAGCTCCAATATCTCCCAATCTGATCCTCCAAAGGAGAGAGAGGCTCTCCCTCTGAAAAACAAGAGAAGGAGGTGTTGTCGTAAAGTCACCACGGCAACACCCTACAACACAGTATTACGCCGCTGCAGCAATAACGCTGTCCTGGAGGATGATGCTAAGAAAATAACCTTGCCTAAGCAGGCACTCGAAGTCCCCCAAGGCTAAGGGTGAGATCTCCTCACGGAGACACTCGGTGCACTAAACAGTGCAGCAGACGGGCTAAACAGCCAGCGTGCCAAAGAAAGACAAATGTCTCACTCAATAATCAATAATCCAAGAATCCAAGCATGCCCCAAATGAGGAGGCTCCTCCATCTTTTATAGTGTAGGTTTCCCTCCAAAACCCAATGTAGCCTCTCTCTCTCCTCCACATCCTCATCCTTATCCACATTCTCATCCTTATTTGCGTGAAGCTTGGAGAAACTTCTAGAGTGTACATAGGCCCCCTCTTTCACGTGGTGTTGGGTCCGCCCTTGACTCCCACTTAAGTCACAACGTTGTGCTACTAGGTGGATGTCTTATTTCATTTAGGTGAGTTTAGACCCTCTTTACTCACTTTTTATTTATTTACAAACTATGGGTGGCAAAATAAACAAAATAGAATATTCCAATTTGTTGTCGCAAATTAGGAATATTACAAATTCCTCAACAAAGCCATGGGCACTAATAGTGGCATCTCCTTTGAATCTTGGTAACCATTGATAGTATTTTTCAGGTAATAGTTTAGGGTCATCACTTATCTTCAAAGGAGCAAACACACTAACCAAACTCCTTTGAATTTTGGTCATCTTGGTTTCACCAGCATAGAGATATTTGTCATTTTTGTGGTGGGGTCACTAACCCTTTCAACTTCAAGAAAGAGAGCAGTTCCAACAGGTGATGGTTCACGCTTCCTTCTTGCAGGAGCCTTAATCAAAGGAGAAACATCGTCCCCTTCAAGTAAACCAAGGGATTTGATATAGAATGGATTCGCCAAAGGAATAATGAGAATGTCGTCAATGAATCAATTCCTCTATGATTCATTAGGAAGGCAAACCTGCTTCCTCCCGGGCAACGGCACCAGAAATGTTACCACTCAGGCCAACGGGAGACCTAAAGGGGTTCCTAATAGGGCAACTGCTAGGCCAAGGGCAGCAGTGGAGGCTTATCCCACTGTCACCATGACTAAGACTCCCTTCTCTTTACGGACTTTCACTGATGGGAGGATTCTCGGTAGTATAGGAATCACTTGTAAGTATAAGTCAATGGATAGGTGATGAGTGACCTTGAAAACCCTTTCCCTATGGTGGA
This sequence comes from Pinus albicaulis, assembly GCA_034641835.2. NCBI lineage: Eukaryota > Viridiplantae > Streptophyta > Pinopsida > Pinales > Pinaceae > Pinus > Pinus albicaulis. The sequence goes on along the minus strand of CM076575.1, from coordinate 925,639,004 downwards.
TTGAAGAATGGAGCTTGCTTGCTCTTTAAACATGGGGCTTGGTCCAGTAGGGGTGAGGGATGAGGATTTGATAGTTGAAGTAGAAAGAATATGCCCATGGATGAGGTTCCTAACCCCTAAAATCTTAGGGGAATCTTGGGTTCCCAAATGGCCTTCGAAAAATAATTTTTTATGAGAAGCGAGACCACACGGGGCCAAGTGGACCCAGTCCAATTTCAAGGATGGAATATAGCAACCAGTAGTGTTACTATCCTAGACAAGATGAGGGGAAAGGATCAGAAAGAATATTCACTTCAAAAGGTTAAATTGATCTCATTGCGGTCTACCCTTGGGGATGCCTAGGCAGATTTCGATCCTAGAGCTAGGGCTTAGGATTCCCAGAGATTCCATTGTGAGAATGCATTGAAAATTTGTGGAGAGGGAGGGGACCCACCAGCATAATAGCCTAGGGAAGATCGAAATTTTTCCTTGGGTCAATTTCCCGAAAATTGATGCCCTAGGTTTGTGGCTAGAGGGTTCTCCCAGGTAGAGGGAGTTGATTATGAGAAGACCTTCGTTCCCGTGGCTCGATATACTTCGATCCGCTCCATTATATCGATAGCAGCAGAGATGGGTTGGAAGATCCACCAGATGGATGTGAAGACCGATGAATCATGGCCTACACAGAGGAGCTTTGTATACGGAGGCCGGTTGGGGAGTTTGAGGAAAGGAAGAGTCCTGGGGCAGATCGAAGAAGGCCCTTGGTACCTATGCCCTAGGAGTCGGTACCGCAGATATCAACATACTTGGTAAGGGATGGGTTTCCAAGAAGAGTGAGCATCCGAACCTTTACTATATTGGGTGAGGTGAGGAGCCTCTCATTCTGGTGCTGTATGTGGATGACTTGGTCATTACGGGTGCAGAGAGACTCATAGAGCACTGCAAGAGAGATCTTGCGACGGAGTTTGAGATGAAGGACATCGGCTTGATGCATTACTTTTTGGGTTTAGAGGTGTGGCAAGAGGAGGGGCATTTCTTCTTGGGGCGAGGGAAGTATATTGTGGACATCCTTGGCAGATTCCACATGGAGGATTGTAAACCCACGTCGACACCGATGATAACCAACTAGAAGAAGCTTCATGCTTCGGATTCCGAGTTGGTGGATCCCACATTGTACAGACAGCTGATTGGTTCCTTGATGTAATTGGTCAACACTAGACCAAATATTTGTTTTGTAGTCAACCCGATGAGCCAGTTCATGTGTGAGCCCAGGAGGGTGCACTGGGTTGCTGCAAAACACATTTTGCGGTACTTGCAGGGGACAGTGGAGTATGGTTTGGACTACAGGCAGGGGGATGGAGTGAGATTGGTAGGTTACACTGATTCTGATTGGGCAGGTTGTGCTTCTGATAGGAAGAGCACTTCAGAGTGCTGTTTTGGGTTGGGTTCGGCAGTGGTGTCATGACGTGAAATCGAAAGCAACAATGTAGCCTGTAGTCTGCCGTGCTACATATATGGCAATGGCCTAGTTAGTTGTATTATCCGGGCTTCGCAAGATGTTGTTTGGCTTATTTGGTCAGCCGTTGAGACCTTCAGTGATTTACTGTGATAATCAGAGTTGCATTAAACTCACGGAGAATCTAGTATTTCATGACAAGTCAAAGCATATCGGGATCAAATATCATTTCATCAGAGACTATGTTCAGAAGGGAGTTGTGAAGCTTGAGTATATTCCCACTGATGAGCAGGTTGCAGATATTCTTACCAAAGCCTTACCATGGGGCAAGCATGTCTACTTCAGAGACAGGATGGGTGTGGTGAGGAACACCTTCCTCGCTAAGAGGGAGTGTTGAAATTTGGTTACCGGAGGACAAGTGGTTCCCTAAGGCTTTGATCTTTGGCCTAGGGAAAAGTGTCCAAAAGATTTTTAATTTTTCTCCTAAAGTGACTTTATAATTTTATAAAGTCAAATCTAATTTAAAAGTGACTTTAAGTGATAAAGTTACTAAAGTCTAATTTTAAAGTGACTTTAATAAAGTCAATGTAAAATTAGAAAGGAAAAGTGACTTTGGAAATAAATGACTAAGTGGGTCTTTATTAAAATGGGGTGAATTAAAAAATAGAAAGTGAGATTTAAATGAGCATTTAATCTCAGCCCTAGATCTCAATCTATTTCAGCCATTGGATTTAGGGATTCCCCAAAAATCACTTAGGGTTAGGTTAAAGGAGGGAAAGGAGAAAAAGGTCATTCATTCTTTCATGAGCAGATTGAGAAAGGAAGAGAAGGCGAGCTGGAGACATTTTCTGAAGAGAGCTTGGGAAGGTGAAGGAGAGGGCACACTCAGCAAATCAGTACAGTAGCAAGGAGGGCACGATTTCCAAGGCAGCAAGAGGTTGCACGAATATCGAGGCAGCTTGGCCATACAGCAGCACAGAAACCAAGACAACCATCCGTACAGCAGTCTGTACAGCAGCATTGAGGCACGGTTTTCAAGGGGAAATGCAGCACATTTTTCGAGGAAAAGTACAGCAGCAAGGGGCTCGATTTTCTAGGTGGCTGGGCACGTTTTTCGAGGCAGCCAGCACTGTTTTCGAGAAAGACAGCTTGCTGAAAAATTCCGTACAGTCCGTACGGTTGTTCAGCTAAGTTCTAGGCACGAATTTCTAAACTGTCATTTGCTGTAAAAAATTTCTGTTTCGAGTTTATTGCTGTTCCGGCACATTTTCCAAGGCGGTGGCAAGCATGGAAAACAAGGTAAGTCTGTATTTAATTTGCTGGAAATTTTCCTGTATATTTCATCTCTCTGTAAAAGGCATTTCCAGAAATAAGAAGGAGCTTTCGAACTAGTTTTCCACAAGAGTTGTAGGGGGTTTTTCCAGGGTCACCTTGACCAAAAATCTTTGTGTTATAATGTGTTGAATGGCTATTTGTATCTGCTGATTTTTATTTCTGCATTTTTCAGCATTCTGTAAATTTTCCAGAATTTGTGTTTTCAGCAAAAAAATATTTTTCTGTTGTTGAATGTAAAGATATGGGAAAGGGCATTTCACTAAAAGGAGAAATAAGGGGAAACTGAAAACCGGGGTGGGAAAAACAGGAAATTTCTACACAAGAGGGAGAGGTTTTGGCTCTGGCTTGAAGAGCCAAAATTCTGTGCCTCTTGCATTTTGATAACTGACTTGATGAAAGACATAATAAGCTAATGAAGATAATGTGAAAATTTCAAATCTGAAATTCTACTGCAGATATTGATTTATTTCTCCTACTTATTGTCACAATAAGTTATTTACAAAACCCTTCTAGTAAATTTTGAAATACATACTGCAGTTATCACTCAAGTACATACAGAGAAGGTATAGTAAAATGCAAGCACAAGAATCAATCATAATGACAATTATTTTTGGACAATCGTCCCCGGAAAAACCCAATGTGGGAAAACCGATCCAACAGATGAGGGTTTATATATTAATCTTCAGCAACAAATTCTCTACAAGGACAGACTAGCAGAATAACTGAGAAACTTCTTAAGAAAATACCTGGGATAAATTCTCTCCAACCCTCAGGAGAATTTTCGACACCTGAGGGACCCACTAACCCTCTCTACGTCAACCCCGCGTGATTCCCTGCGCAGAGGCTGTGTGAGACTCCGTCACAACTGTGTGAGACCTTTGCGCTGCTCCTCTGTGCTGCTACTCTACCCTTCTGCTTCCTGCTTCCCTCGAGCCCTGACACTGTTGATGCCCTCTGCTTCCTCTTCCCTGCAACTCTCCCTTTGAAATAGAATTCTATTTCCTGCAGAATCGACTTCCCTCCAGTTACTAAGTGTGTGCCCGACTTACTTTCCAAATGGCCCTCAAGTTTTCTTTTATAATATTTTCATTAACAAATCAATGACCCAAATTAAAAGTCTAATCGATGGCTAAGATTAAATCTTGACTTGATCTTCGTTCTTTAAAAAATTCACACTCTGTTTTATTAATACCCATTAATTATTTAATTTTCCTAAGTTTACACATAGGGTCCCCATTAAAGTAATTAATTATTTTACTAAAATATAAACTTAGTGGAATTTCCACAAATGATTTCTAGGTTCTTTAGAATACTGGTGTCCAAGCCTCCTCACAAATTTTGAGACTTAGATCACTTTCCAATGTTATAAAAATCAACAGATAAGATCCAAGTAATAGAAGCATAATAAGTATAGCACAAATAGTTATCAAGTAAGAGAATTGAATTAAACATTGCCCTACCAAATTCTCAACAATGTTGACAATTTCTCACTTGCTAGATAAGTTACTTCAATGTTTGATGATTTTATCTTCTAACTACTTCATATTTTATAATATGCTTCAAAATTTGATGTATGTTTGTAATTGCTAGAATCTAGATGCTTGATGCTCGAATAATTAATCATTGATGTACAATGGAATCATGGAATGCCATATCTATCTTGATTTATGTAAAAATATGGATGTTTTCATGTCTTCTACAACTAATTTGGTATTTGGGGTGTTTTTTTAATATAAATGCAAAAATAATATAAATAAATAATATATATATATATATAGTCTCTACTATATATATATATAGTAGACGCTTCCGAGACACTTCGATTCCTAGATTTTTCGAAAATGACGCTTCTGTGTCCCCACTTCCAAAAAGCATCTCTGTTTCATGCAACATTGGCCTAGTCTATGGTGACAAATCTCCCTTACAATGTCTTACAACTAGTTAAAGATTGGGGTGACTTGCAAGGCAGATGGGTTGAGGAGACACAAGTTCGTCATTAATAATACTTTTCCCAAGATCCTTACAATCCACGTGCCTTTGTTCCTACAAGGGGACTAAACCACTAAGAGAATTGTGAGGTACGTGTTTTAACCTTGTGAAAGTTTCAAAACAGAAACCCTACTGCAGTACCTAGATCTACTTCACCTACTTGTTTTATTAACATTAACAAGTTATTTAACTAAAATATTCAGAAAAACACTAAAGCAAACACTAACTGCAGCCTACACATCTACAGATCATTTACTAAACAGTACACACATGTGACAAGATTACACACGATTTTTCAGACCAATGTCCCCAGAAAACCCAATGCAGGAAAACCGGTGCAGCAGCTCTAGAGGGTCCTTAATGAACCTTAGCATTATTTAATCTAAACACAATTTATTGGTAATTTAAATAAGAATAAAAATTTACAGTAATTAAACTTTTCTTGACATTTGCTGGTCGGCTCATGCTCTCTTCTCATCCCTTCATTCACTCCTTTTATTTATTTCATCTAACCTCCTCTCTTCTTGGCAAGATTTGTCCTGATGATGGATCTTGATCTAGACCCAAAACGTAGACGCAAAAATGAATACTGTGGAGATTCTGAATTCCCTAACACAAAGCTCTAGAGAGTTTATATTATTATGCAGAATCTAAATACAACAACTTGTGCACCAGACATGGTTGGCCCTACAGAGAAATTACAAGGCAATAAGTACCTTTCACTCAGAGACAGAAGATATGGTTGTATCACACCCTCAAATGGGATTTACAGATCACGAGCCCCTTCCGGCCCACTGGAACCCTCAGCGCTACCTTTGTAGCCTCTGTGTCAGCCCTTAACTGGCCAGCGTCACCCTGACTAGTGTTGCACTGCCTCTGTGTTGCCCCGGTTGGGACTGCATCACCCTGGCTGGTGTTGCGCTACGCTGGCTGGGTCTACGTCACCCTGGCTGGGCTTACGCATTCTCTGCGTGGAGTTGGCTGAACTGTGTCCTCCTGGCTGGCTCTATGCTAACTGGTACTCACTTCCCCTCCGTCTTGCTATATTCTCGGCCTTGGATCAACTCATCCCTCGCCGATCTCTGCCCTTCACTGCACTGCAACTCGTTTCGAATTTCTCCACAAAACCCCGCCCCAGAAATTCGACTTAGCTTCAGTGCTCTACCAATGTGTGTATATCTCCAACTGACCACAAAGCTTTCTCTTATACTCTTCTCGTTGACACATCAACGGTCGTGATCTAATCTCTAATCGACGGCTCAGATTAAAAGACTGCTTGATCCACGACACTTAGAACATTTCATAACGTGTTTAATTAATTCACTTTAAGTTTTCTAATTTCCTAAGTTAGACTTTGCATTAAAAAAATCAATTATTTGAATATCTCATACACCAGAAGAAATTTCTCCAAACGCTTTCTGGGTTTTGGAGGTCTTGTGTGTCTTAGCACTTCCGCAAAATCTCAGGGCTAGAACACACCCGATGCTACCTCAAAATCTCAACAAACCTAACTCCGTACACAAGTGAAAGAAAAATCAGAGAAATTTTTTCTAGAAGTGGTATCTTATATCAATATACTTGAACCTATCATGAAACACTAGATTCTCAAACAGCTTAATGCAACTTTAATTATCATAGTAGATATTGGTCGAATCCAACTGCTGACCAAACAAACTCACTAGCAGTTTTTGAAGCCAAATAGCTTCGCATGTAGCAATGCTAGCTGCCATGTATTTTGCCTTTGCAGAACTCAGTGCTACAAACTTCTGCTTCTTGTTGGACAAAGAGACAATCCCTAATCCAATACTGAAGCAACACTCTGAGGTGCTTTTCTGATCCACTGAACTGTCTACCCAATCTGCATCAGTCTATCTAGATAAACTCACATGATCGCCTCGAGTATACCTCAATCCATACTCAAGGATGTCGTGCAAATAGCTCAAAATGTGTCTAACCGTTGTCCAATGTACACTCTTTGGTTCCACCCGAACTAACTAAGAGTGTTGACTGCAAAACAAATGGTTGGGCTTGTGTCGACCAAATACAAGGATGAACCAATGAGTTGTCTGTTGTTGCACAAACTAGCAAGCCTTGTGAAGGGGTGCCTTGCAAGGCCAAGGCTAGAGGGCATAATAAATCTTGGGCCAAAGGCCACTCTCACCACAACCCGAGTCCCCTGCTTTTCTAGAATTTTCACCAACGAGAGGAGTCCCAGTTTCACTTGTGATAGTTGTCTTTCTGTTGGGTTTGAAGTGAGGTAAGGAAGTTCATGAAATACTTTCTACGAAAAACCCCTTTTTATAAATGTTACACAAAACCTATTGTTGAGATAGAAAACAAGATATGGGTAATATCCTAGGTTAAGGTAGATGAGAGAAGAGGCAATGATAGACTTACTTCAACAAGTACCAAATTTTTGCCTCCAAGAATCCCCAATTTGAAGGATTGTCCTACTAGGGTTCCTTCATGGTGTGAAAACTAGGGCTTCCAAATTTATGGATGGAATCTAGGCGAACACCCACCAAATTTGGTGAGGAGGTAGTCCTACACCTTATATTGATGTTTAGGCTCCTAAATTATTGAAAGAGTGACCTTGAATTTCGCACCAAGCACTAGCTAGGACCTCCTTATCCTTAAGAGGACAAAACTATAGGTTAAAAGAGAAATAATTAGAGATTTTTTTGTGACAACCAAGGAAATTTGACCAATGCCTAGACCCTTGGGAGGTTTGGAGTCATGAATGATCTTTAATATGGTGAATTCGCTCTTCAAGGATACCTAAAGAAACAAACTTTTGCTACCCCTTTAGATATCTATACCTCTTAGACACTTGTTAATGGAGTTTCAAGGATAAGATGCAATAACCCCCTAAGAGCATTCATTCATTCATTATCAAATGAGTAACACATGCAAAATTCTCAATAGTTGCAATTTCAAACAATACTTTAAAAATTAGGACACATTAATAACCATGAGACATTATTCCATGCATTAGACATTAGCGAAAATAAAAAATTCGTCAAGATAGTGAAGAGTATATCCATCCATAACAATGCCATATAGAAGCTCCAAAAATGAGTCAAAATTTATCCACACATCAAAATGCATCCATTAACCAAATATTCTCTCCAAAATTACAGGTCTAAAATTGCAAATGAGGCCGAAAATCCAAGAAATGATGGTGAGATCTCAAATGAGCCCTCCCTAATATATACAAGACCGATGAGGTTGAATTACAAATGAACAAGCCCCTTTAACGTGTCTAGAATGTTAAGTAACCCACCCATGGTAACAAGCCAACCATGATAGCTTTTAAAATTCAATTAACCTCTCTCTCTAGCCCTCGCAAGGCCGACGACATGCATGCAAATAGGCCTAGAGAGGCAGCGTTGAGGCCTCTTGTGCTAGAACTTTGGTAGAGGGCCTCATAAATCATGATGAAGAGGGTGACATCCTCATTATGCTGCAAAACATCTCCAAGACCCTTATTTTGGGCTTGGGGCTCCAAATGGGTCTCATGAATCTCCAACTAGCTCAGAATCCTGTCCATGCTCCATCGATGAAGGCTCAAAGGATGATGCATGCCCTCCCGTGTCTCCCTAGGAAAGACACAACCTCCTCTTGGCCTTGGATCAGCTGCCAAGTGTTGGGTGCAATGTGTAGTTGGTTGGGGCATCGTGGTCCAAGTGCATCATCTCTCGAATTACCGGGTGTTAAAATTGGACAACTAGGTCCAAACTCCGGGTTGTGCTGCTCAGATGACAATCCCAATATTTTTATTGGATTCCTCTTTTGGAGAGGTGTAAGATTGATCTAAAGATCATCTCGATCGGATGAGCAGAACATGTACTTTGAATTTATTCCACTTATGTGCTAGGTCGGCTTGGAATAAAATATAGACTTAAATATCTTAAAGGATGTGTCACACACCCCCAAATATTCCTATATATTGGAGAGACTTAGAGTTTATTTAAAAACACACATTGTGTGGAGGAATTCTCTCTCTCTGGATAGCACTGGAGTTGCTTCTTTTTTTGGGTTGTTCTGGGGTTATGTGTGACATGTTTGGCTGAATGACCTATTGGAGACTTTGCTGGTAGAAGCATCCTGCTGATCACCATAACGCCACCATTCATAATCTCTGTTTTGGATTGTCTTCTATCGATCTATTTGTATGTTCTATCTGCTTCAGTATTGTGCCCTAATCTGAAATGGCATAGAACATGTTTAGAATTTAACATGGTATTAGAGCATGGGTTGAAGACAATGCCCTAGTTAGCGTGGAAGAAGGCTTGAATCAGCGTGAGCAAGTCTGCCCTAGTTAGCGTGAAAGGAGCTGTAGGTGACAGTGTATTGTTGAGGTATGTTTATGGGCCAAGACAGATCTGGTTAGGTTTTTTTTAAGTTTGGGTAGCAGCAAGGGAAGGCTCAAGATAGCGCGAAAGAGAGTCCACCTCAAGACAGCGTGGAGAGCTCTAAATAAAGACCGAATTTCTGTAGGGTATGTCGTCTAAGATGAAGGACTGCTTAGTGTATAGGCTGAAAACTATGTTTGAAAGGAGCCATAAGTTACAGCTAGGCTGTGTGGTAGGCCGCAGGCCATACCACCACAACAAGTGACAGCATAGGCAGTTATTGGAGCTGATTGCGAGGAGCAGTAAGGTTTAAGACAGCGAGGGCCCATCACAAGAAGTTAAGGCAGCAAGGTTTGTTAAAACGTTTTTTTTTTTTTGGAGTGCGAGTCTTGTGTAGGACCATTTTTGTAGAGCAACTAAAGAACAAAACAGCGAAGGGGTTAGTGGTTCTCCATGAGGGTTCACAAAGGTTTGAAGGGCTTATCTCGGGATTTCAGCCTCCGATCGGATCAATAGCGAGACTGTAAAATTGAAGTGCAATCGCTGTGCCTTCTCTATCTATGACAATTTTCCCTTTTGAAGCTCGAGAATTAAGTTCGTTGTTATTTATTGCATCCTCATCTGATATTTTGAATTCATGACAGGCTGTGGAATCTTTCGTTGACAGGCAAAGCTGGGATCGAGACCAATTTTTTTTTCTTTCATAGCATGCTCTGCTCCGTAAGATCTTCGGCTTCGAGGAGGTCTTTTAGTCGTCCGGCAATGGCGGATGGATTGCACAGACCTCCGAGCGTTCTGCGAATGAACATCCGAGCGCTTTCCAGCGTGATTCGTCCCATGCTTCAGCCGGAGAAGGATGTGGAACCAATCTTCGATGTGCAGAAAATCTTCACTGACTACCCGCATATGGAAGAAACATGGTTGAATAGAAGAAGTTTTTTTTCTTCTTCTTGGAATTTTCTACGTAGACTATCATGAAGGAACGAATTTTGCCTCGACAGGAAAAATTGCAAAAGCCCCATCGATGAGAGCGTTGAATTGCACCTCACGATGAAGAAAAAAAAAAAAATCAACTTCACTAATGTGAACAACTGTATAGGGGGCATGTTTCTGTTTAAAACACTCAGCTTGATAGATGTTGGTGGCTGAGGTGTCGAAAATTGTTCAGCATGTGTATTGACGTCGTATATTGCGGATACGAGAAAAGGAAAAAAATAAAATGGATGTGGACATAACAATCAACAATGGAGGACTCAGTTGCAACAGTCTCAACGTTTGTATCAAACTGAGTTAGGTAAGCACCTCCGTGGACGCTCAAATCACTAGAGCTTCATCATGATCAACTCTAGTCGATTGAGTGGCAGATCGATTGCTGGAGCAGGTAGAGAAATTAAGACGGGATCTTGATACAAGGATAAAAAATGACCTCACTGTTCAGTGAATAATAGCTTGGAACACATCATATCAACAATGATTTGTTGTAGAAGCTCCATGGACAGAGTTGGTTTTAAATGTGTGGATACCTCAGTGAACAACAGCGTGAAGAAGTCTGAAAGAAGTGCGGATGAGGGTTGTGTACAACAGTGTTAAGGTGTTGAACAAAACAGCATTAAAATGCGGATTAAAGGCTACCATCAGCAATTAACGCTTGCCAAAAAGATAAGTTTGGATCTGCTCTATGTCGTTTTAATGCCCAATTCATGTTTTGTTCTGTCTGGGATACAAAGGTAGCTGAAGCTACGATAGTCTGTGGAAGATTGCTGGAAGACTGTTTTTTGGGCAAGAAAACCATCTTGACTAGGCCGCAGGCTTGTAGGTGGCATATTACAAGGTCACCGGGGCTGTAAGAGGGCAAGAAGGTTGGGTCGTGCCCATGATCATTCTTTAGAGACTGTCTCATACCAAGAACTTCAGCCCATTCATAAGGCACCTTGCCTTGCCTTGCCTGCAGTTTCAAAAGGCTGTCCAATCACTGGTTAAGTGGACAGTACAGTCTGCAAATAAACTACAACAGTATACAGCAGTTTCAGTGAAGCAGGGACAGAAAATAAATAAGTTTTTCATTCAAAAACGCTAAATGCAAAGATTTCAGGCACAGTTTATATGTTGTGCACTATGGTTAGAAATCAAGATGAGGCATGCTCATCGGTAATGATTGATGTGCACTTATGACTATGCCAGGTCTGCATAATGGAAACGTATCACATAAAGTATGGACTGACATGACGAAGGGTAAAATTCTGTGACTGGAACATTTATTCCTAGATCTGTGCAATTTAGGAGACATATTGCAGATCTAAGATCTGAAGACTTGAAGCCCTAGATCAGTCAACTTTTAACTGTAAAATCTGAAATTGAGAAGCAGTGCTGGATGAGATGCCAGATGTAGTAGATGAAGCTCTCAAATGCAGAATTATGAAAGAAGGAATCATGTTTGGATTCCCAGTTTGGTGGGTAACAGTAAAAAAGGCTGGTTGAGGAAGCTACAGCAGACCTCCTCAGAATAACAGAAGCTGAGGCTTGATTGATATATTCTCCCTGTTGAACAGTGACATAGATAGACACCTATGTAGCAGTAAGCATGTGACAATAACAGTTTCACATTGGAGCGCAATGGTAAAATGTGTTTCTGCAACCCTCAGACACATTGTTGGAATCTTTAGCAAAAGACAGTAGTCTTGAACGGTTTTGTCTATGGAGAATAAATCTCCTTTCCAAGCTGGTGTCTGAGATGCTCTCATTTAAAATAGATGTCTTCTCTCAAGAGAGAAGCTGGCATTAAGATGTATATGCTCCTGCATAGATACCATTGCTGAATGGAAGAAGATCCTCATGGCCCCAGACATATGGCTTCAGAGGGGGAAATTCTGGAGGAAAACCAAGAAGCCATATAAATACCAGGGGTATCTAGCTGCCATGGATACAATGTGAGCCTGGTTCATTTGAAGAAACTATAAAACATCAAAGTCTGCAAGGATGCGAGGGTGATGTCTAGGATATGGTTCCTAGACCATAGATCAAAGTCGTTGTCACCTCGATATAAGATCAAGCATGGATCTGATGGGAAAATGTGTCACCTGAAGGGACTGATTACTATTGCATCTATAATCTATTATTTCCCTTGCTACTACGCTAGGACAGAATCTTCATCAAATGGATGTAAAGACCGCATGATCCGATAAAGGAAGAGATGTATGTTGAGCAACCTCTGAGGTACGAAGTCCAGGATAGGGACACCCTTGTTTGCAGGTTGGATAAATCCCTCTATGGGCTGAAGCAAGCACCCAGAGCTTGGTAGGAGAGGATAGATAGCTACTTGATGAAGCTGGGCTTCACTCGAAGTAATGTTGATTCGAACCTTTACTTAAAGGTTGTCAAGGGAAAACCTCTCATCCTGGTGCTGTTTGTGGATGGCCTCTCCCTGACAGGTGCTGACCCTCTCATTCATCAGTGCAAGAGGGAGCTCGCTGCTGAGAGCGAGATGAAGGACCTAGGACTGATACACTACTTCCTAGGCCTGGAGGTCTGGCAGAGACCTGGCAAGATTTTCCTTTCTCAAGGAAAATACATTGTGAAGCCTCTGGAAAGATTTAACATGATGGACTGCAAGTCCGTGTCGACATCGATGGAGCTCAACTTCAAGAAGTTGAGTAGCAGTGCTGCTGGACCCGTGTTAGCAAATCCTACTGAGTATCGTCAACTCGTAGGGGCCTTGATGTTCTTAGTAAACACCCGTCCGGACGTATGTTGTGCAGTGAACACTTTGAATCAACACATGGTTGATCATAAAATTCACTGGGTTGGTGCCAAGAAACTCTTGAGATATCTCTGAGGCACGATAAACCATGGGCTAAGATACACTGCCAGGGGTATGACACTCCATGGATATACTGATGCCGATTGGGCTGGCAGTGTGGTGGATTGTAAGAGCACAGCTGGATGCTACTTCACAAGTAGATCTGCTTCGGGAAGGAAACGAAAGTCGGTTGCCTTGAGCACCGCTGAGGTCGAATACATTGCAGCATGTATGACATTGCAGCTGAGGGCTTAGCTGCAAAAGCCCTTCAGTGAGTTGTTCGAGCATGTGCTAGATGCCACCGCTATCCTTTGTGATAACCAGAGGGGGATTCATTTGTCATAGAATCTCGGGTTCCACGATTAATCCAAGCACATTGATGGCTGGTACCACTTTATCTGGGATATCGTACAACGAGGCACCGTAAGGCTCGATCATATAGGAAATGATGAGCAAGTCGCAGATATTCTCAGTATGCCCTTGGGGAAGGTCTCGATCCTAACCTTCCGTGAGAATCTTGGAATCATGGAACGACCCTATTCTGAGGGTCCTATTGGACGATGAGCTCTGGGAGCTCCAATGGGGTTTTTGGGGATAGCTTAGGTGCTATAAGCAACCACAGGGCTAGGCTTGCCGAACCTAGTTGGTGTGCTTCTACCCCACTGTGATGATATTGAGATGGATTACCTCTCTCTGATCTATGCCCCGTATGCATCCTACCGATGGAGTTTCGGACTCATGGGAAGTACCTCTCATTTGGCCAATGAGGTGGGAAAAGCTAGAGACTAGTAGCAAAGACTGATGGACGCATCAGAGATTTCCGTACTCTCTATCTAGGATGACATGGTCTAACCACTTGATCTGGGATCAAGTCTAGTGAGGTCTCGGACCTCCGCCTGACTTCGGGTCAGATGAACCAACTTCGGGTTGGTTGGAGACTCTTTGCGAGTCCGATAGAGATTTTGACCTCTGGGCTGAATCTGTCAGCCGGGTATGATGTCTTTGTGACTGACCCACTTCTGTTTTGAAATAAAGAGGCCAGCAAAGCGGCGGGATGACGCACGATGTTTGGATTGCACTAGTGGACGGAGTTCTCCCTAATTGAGAGGGAGTGTTAAAATTGGACAACTAGGTCCAAACTCCGGGTTGTGCTGCTGAGATGACGATCCCAATATTTTTATTGGATTCCTCTTTTGGAGAGGTGTAAGATTGATCTAAAGATCATCTCGATCGGATGAGCAGAACATGTACTTTGAATTTATTCCACTTATGTGCTAAGTCGGCCTGGAATAAAATATAGACTTAAATATCTTAAAGGACGTGTCACACACCCCCCAATATTTCTATATATTGGAGAGACATAGAGTTCATTTAAAAACACACATTGTGTGGAGGAATTCTCTCTCTCTGGATAGCATTGGAGTTGCTTCTTTGTTTGGGTTGTTCTAGGGTTATGTGTGACACGTTTCGCTGAAAGACCTATTGGAGACTTTGCTGGTAGAAGCATCTTGCTGATCGCCGTAATGCCACCATTCATCATCTCTGTTCTGGCTTGTCTTCTATCGATCTATTTGTATGTTCTATCTGCTTCAGTATTGTGCCCTAATCTGAAATGGCATAGAACATGTTTAGAATTTAACACCGGGGCAATGAACAAGTTAATAATGGTGTTGAAGAAGCCCATGGTATGGCAATCAATGCTATGCATGAATGGAGTCCAATGGCTCTCAACATTCACCCTACAAACGCCACCATGATCCTCTCGAGGGCTTGGATCCCAGTTAGGGAGGCCATGTCCAAGATGAAAACCCACATGAATCCTATATAAGATCCAATGTGTCTTCCTCACCTTCAGACATAATAATTCATTAGTGCAATTGTGTGAATAAGATTTTCAATCAAAGGCAAAAATGAGACTTCATAGTTTGTTTTCCTTTCCGATTTGGGGCTTTGAGCATATAATGGTGTTACCTCCCTACGTAGGAGTGGCTAATAAACAACCCTATTAGGTGTTCCCAACCCCTAAAGTGAAGGACATGTCCAAGGTACATCCTTAATTAGTAGATGTCATCTCGAGGATGATGAGGTGGATGGGGACACAGGGGTCTCAAGGCCAAAATGCCATGGAATCAAAGGCGGTAATGATGAGGGATGTCCAAATATTTTGGGAGCAATCATGGTACATGAGTTACCCTGACCTTTTTTTACCACCCTTCATCATTTTCCTTTTTCCTTTTATTGGTTTTTCTTTATTCTATTGCTTAGGGCTATAGGGGATGATAGCATCTTGTGAATGATATAGCACTGTAGCAGTTATTACCCCCTTAAGGTGAGGCAGTTCAACACCCACCAGGGGTTGGGACATGCATGGGTTCCTTAATGATGCGGGGGGCACTCATAGGACCCTAGGAACCAGGGTGATGGCTATAATGATAAGGGGTAGAGCTCATGTTTGGCTTTTGCCCATGTGTTAAATTTTATTTGCCCCGACAATTTTTTGCATTTTGTGGTATATTTCCTTTTGTATGTGGCCATGATATGCTTTTGTCCTTTTTTTTTACCTGCATCAATCTTTGGGGAAAAGTTCCAGGCCCAACCCCAACATATGGACAAGGGGAGGGGGAACACCAAAGCCTTGTGGACCCAAAGAAGGACGATGATGAAATGGGGCATGTAATTTGCGGAGGGGAGTGAAAAATGTGGAACAGGAAAACAGGACCACGCTACCAAAATCAGGGTTTCCCAAGTAGTGCCCATCCTAATGATATAAGCCAATAGGGGAGATCCCACACGACTAGGGTTGAGGATTAACCTCCCCCATTTAAGGTAAGGGAACCAGACTACAATCAAAACCTTTCCTCCTTCCAAGTTACCCAGTAATCCATACCCAAGTGTGTCAAAGAAGAACAAGCATAAGTACCCAATATCATAATGAAAAATCATACCTTTAGGATAGGATGGCCCACCTTCAAACATATGATTTTGACAGATGGACGAGGGTACATGATGTTTGGCTTAGGTGACAGAGATAAAGTAGCACATCAAAGATATCAGGTGGTTGTCACGAGCTACTGTTGTTGGCTGAAGGCAGATACATCGAAAAGAAAAGCAAACCAAAGGGGTACCCCACTTTTGGTGGGCTACACTGCCTAGATAAGGTTGGGTCCACATATGTGTCCTCTAATGCATCTATCTTCCTCCAGTTAGTAATCATAAGCATGGACATGTGTTTTCAGTCCTGCATCCTGAACCTCTTCAAGATCTCCATAGCATATCTCCTTTTCCCAAGGAAGATCTCCTAGTTCAGCTACCATACATCCAAGCCTAGAGAGTAGTGCATCAGTCCCAAATCCTTCATCTCAAATTTTGCCACCAAGTCCCTCTTGCAGTCCTCTATGACCGCTGATGACCCTATTGAGAAGAGATCATCCACATACAAAACTGAAATGAGTGCCTCACCTCCAACAATCAGATAATAGAAATTGGAGTCTGCTTTGCTCTTCACAAAGCCCATTCAAGAATGCAGTCTTGACATCCATCAAGTGAATATACCATCCCTTTTGCGCTGCTAAAGATATCACTCCTCGAATGGAAGTACATCTAGCCACTGGTGTGAAGGTCTCCTTACACTCAACGCCTTCCTTCTGTGCATACCCCTTGGCCACAAACCTAGCCTTGCACTTCTTTACACTACCATCTACAACGCACTTGATCTTGTAGATCCATCTAGAGCTGAATAATACATGGTTCACTAGTCTAGGCATGACCTCCCATACATCATTGATCATGATGGAGTTGTACTCCTCCACCATGGCATCCTGCCACACTTGATGTTGTGCAACCTCCTCATAACTAGAAGGTTCTTTGTCACCAATGCCTTGTACCTGTCTAGCTGTCTTCGCTCCCTCTTGACCATCGTATGAGTTCCCACAAACTCCTACGCATCCTTCAGCATCTTACAAACTTCTCTACTGGTTCTACGACTGGTGGTGGGTGGAGCTTCCAACTCCTCTTCCTGTCGTTGCAGCACTGTTTGTTGCAAACTCGCAAGATCACCTACATCTGAACTAGTACTCATACTAATAACTGTACTCGTGCTCCGTTGTCCCCGCAATTGTCCTTGCTGCTACTACTGCTCAACCCTTGGAGCTTTTGCTGGCTCACTCTAATAACCTGATGGCAACTTGCAAGATCTTCTTAAGGCTTTCTCCTCCTAGAACTTCATGTTCTTTCTCACGATGATCCTACTTCTACTCGAAATATAGATACTATATGCTTTGGACGTTTCATTGTACCCAAAGAAATACCCCTTCTCTGCAATCTGATCCAATTTAGTGCATTTTCCGTCCAGCACATGACAATATGCTATGCTACCAAAGATTTTGAACTGACCGACCTCTGGTTTCTTCCCTATGAAGACCTCCTCTGGTGTTATCTTCCCCAATGCTCTATGAGGAACCCCGTTTTGTATGTACATCATTGTGCTACATGCCTCTGCCCATAGAAACTTGGGCATATGTTGGTCATACAACATAGCCTTTGTTGCCCCAACAATAGTCCTGTTCTTCTGCTCCGCTATTCCATTTTATTGCGGATTGTATGGAAGTTTCCACTCCTTTCGAATGCCCTCCTTTGCATAGAACCCCGTGAAGTCACTATATGTCTACTCTCCTCCATTTTTTGTACAAAGCACCTTGATGATTTTTCTTCTCATGTTCTCCACAACAACCTTGAACAATTGGAAGCAACTGAACACTTCATCCTTTGTCTTCAAAAAGTAGATCGAAATCTTCCTGGAGTAGTCATCTACGAAAGTCACAAATTATGTGTACCTTCCGAGAGATATGGTGGACAAAGGGCCACAAATATTTGAATGTACAAGCTTCAACACGCCATCTTCTCTATTGTCACTTCTTGGGAACGTTGCCTTTGTGAATTTCCAAAGTATGCACCCCCTACATAGATCATCATGTTTCATGCTTAATTTTGGAACACCAGTCACAATCTACTTGAGCATCATAAGTGCTCCATCGAGTAAATGTCCCATTCTCCTATGTCACAACTCTTCCAAGTCTTTACTACTACTACTACTACTGCTAAATAGTGTCTTTGGAGAATCAAGTTGCAACCTATAAAGCTTGTTGCTTCGAACCCCAACCTGCTTCACCTTCTTCCAACTTTGGTCTTTAATAAACACCTTTTTTCCCTATGAAGTAGACCTCGTATCCCTTATCCTGTAGACCAAAATCTGCAATCAAGTTCATGACCAAACCTTACACATGCAACACATCTATAAGACTAGTATTCTTGCCTAACTCCCTTTGAATACCGACGGTACCTATCCCAACTAGAGTACACTTCATTTTGATTCCCATCTGAATTTGGATGTCCATCTCCTACTCCCTGTAGCTGGAGGAGTAATCTATAACTCTCAGCATATGTGTTGACGCACCACTTTCTATGAACCATAACCTGTGGACGTGCAGCCAGAGAGGAAACTATTGGATCGGATTCATCTTCCAACCTGGAAGATGAAGCCAACTTTTATTGATCTCTAAATCCTTCTGCGGCCATTTCTGGAAAATCTGCGAACTCAAATACATTGGAGAAATTAATAAATTGGGTTATAAAACCTCGTGTGCTTTCTCTTTAGGCCCTGTGTTGATTTACTCCTATAAAAACCTTTTGCAGAAAACCCTATGCGGCAGAATTGCTCTGATACCATGTGAAATTTCCACAAATGCAGCAACTAGATATTTATTTCCTCACTTATGTAGTTTATTTGTCTTCATAAATATTATGTCAAATAACGATAAATTCACTACCGCAACTCTTCACAAAATTATATACTGGAACTGAGAAAATAATGCACACATAAAATTGGACACCAATATTTTTGGACAAAACGTCCATGGAAAAAACACAATGTGGGGAAAACCAGTGCAACAGATGAGGTTTTATTATTATTAATCTTCAGAAATTTGAGAGTACAATGATCTTGCTTTTCTAATCATGGAAAAGCTCCGACAAATAATAATCTCCACTGGAAAAATAGTTTGGAGACAATCTCCTTTGCAAATTGAACTCGCACTCCTCCTGGCTCTTTGCATAGCTTGCCAGAAATGTGCACTGCAACTCTAGGAAAATTCATACAACCTTTGTAATCACTTTCTTGCATGTCGTTCTGCCTCTTAATGTTATTCGCACCTCCTCCAACAATTCTTCTAGTAACTGGAAGTGGAAATACTGCTCTTACTACATGCACTAGGTAAATTGGCTAACTTGCACTTCTATTTTGGCCTCCTCCTACAGATAAAAACTGCCTCCTTTCCTATCACAGAGACAGTAGAAAATCTGAGGAAGTCCTCTTCGAAATCCTTCTCCCAAATCTCTGCTAAAACCCTTGTCACTCGTGTCTCCCTCTGCTTCAACTATGCCCTTATCGAATCACTACAACGGGAAAGTCGAGCTGCTCAAGTGTCTTCTTTGTCTTCTCCAAACTCCATCGACTTGCTCTTATAATCTCTCGTTGAGCAACCAATGGCCATGATCTAATCACAATCGATATCTAAGATCATCTTCACACCATCAAGGGGCTTTTCTAGAAGTCTCTAGAGGAAAATTGATTTTCCTCAATTAATTTGATTTAATTAACTATTGAGATTTTGTATGGTTGGTGTAGCATCGGGTGTGCTCTAGCCCTGAAATTTTGTGGAGGGGCTGGGACACACTTGAACTCCAAAACCCAGAAAGTGTTTTGTGAAATTTCAATTGGTGTTCAAGTTATTCAAATAATTAATTATTTTTATGTATTTCCTAGGTCTAAACTTAGGAAAATTAAATAATTAAAGTGAATTATTTAACACATGTGTTGAAATGTTCTAAAAGGCATGGATCAAGCGGTCTTTTAATCTCAGTCGTTGATGAATGTTTTAATCTCGACCGTTGATGAGATGAATGAAAAAGTATAAGAGAAAGGCTTGAGAGTCAATTGGACACACACACATAATTGCAGAGCTGAGGAATAGATCAGGAATTCTAGGGCAGGGTTTGCTAAGAATTTCTGGAGGAATTTTCTGCAGCAAGGGGTAGTATTGGCTAAGGGGATCATCTGATTCCAGAGCCAAGAGTCAGTAAGAGGCAGAGGAGAAGCAACAAGGACAGTGCAGAGAAGCAAAGCAACAACTACGGAGGTGTTGCACAGCCACTACGCAAGACAGCGCAGAGGCTCCAGAGGGCTTCAGAAATTACACAGAGGGTCTCCAGAGCCAGCATAAGGCATGAGTCACCCTCTTAGGAGTTACGCAGTCCCTCTCTGGGCGGCGCAATGGCATTCTGAAGCTAGCAGGGCTGACGTTGGGGCTTCAAGGGCAGCACTGGGGTTTCTAGGGCCAGATCCAGAGTGAGTCTTGTAAATCCCGTTTGAGGGTGTGGATCAGTCAGATATTTGCTCCTAGATCTATAGGTTAGCTGCAGATTTGAATTCAGATTTGAATTCTTTTATTCTCTGTC
Source organism: Pinus albicaulis (assembly GCA_034641835.2). Lineage (NCBI taxonomy): Eukaryota > Viridiplantae > Streptophyta > Pinopsida > Pinales > Pinaceae > Pinus > Pinus albicaulis. The sequence continues at coordinate 925,618,582 of CM076575.1, read as the reverse complement.
AGGATTTCCAGATCTGGAACCCAAATTCATTGTACTCAGAATCTACTTAATGATACAAACCCTCATATCTGCTGCACCAGTTTTCCTGCGTTGGGTTTTTCCGGGGACTTATGTCCAAAAATCCATGTGTCACTTTGTTGGATGAGTGTATTATTCAGTAAATGATCTACATGTGTAGACTGTAGTTGTGTTTATTTCGATATTTTCTGAATCTAACTTCTGAAAATAACTTGTAACAATTTAAATCAAGTAGGAGAAATAAACCATGATACTACAGTAAAATTTTCACATTAACTATTTTTTCAAAGTTAGTCTTGGGAAAATAATTATAATTGGCCAATTAATCTAATTGTGGTGTTTCTAAGGTATTTCTTGCGAAAACTTTTATGGGTTCTAGAGATCTTGTGTTACTAAGCCTCTTAGACACCATAGAGACTAAAGTCTAGGACACAAGTCCACTGCTACCAAAAACCAACAGAAGGTTGGTTAGTTGACAATGGTCCCCTCATTGGTACAATGGGTTTTGAAGTTGAGCTTTCAGACTTTATGTCGAGAAAACACAAGATTTTATTGTAGCAACACCAAAAATAAATTATAACCTTCCCTTAACGCATCTTTGGAAATTGAGAGCACTGATTCAAAACACTAGGATAAGTGAGTGGACTTACCTTTGTCCCTTTGAGTCGTGTCTCTATTCCAAATTATTCAAGCAAGTTGCTCCTTGACTCCCTATGACGGTTGACCCATAACAACCCCCCCCCTTGACTCGCACTGTTATTTCGGCCTCCTCCTACAGATAAAATCGTCCTCCTTTACTATCATTGAGACACTGGAAAATATGAGGAAATCCTCTCCAAAATCCTCCTTTGAAATCTCTGTTGAAACAATTGTTGTTGGTGTTTCCCTGCTTCAACTGCGCCCTTGCTAAATCACTACAACTAGGAAGTCGAGTTGCTCAAGTGTCTTGTTTGTTTTCTGCATATTCCATCACTTTTCTCTTATAATCTCTCGTTGAGCAAGCAATGGCCATGAGCTAATCACAATCAATAGCTAAGATCATATTGACCCCATCAAGTGACTTTTCCAAAATTATCTAGATCAAAATTGATTTTCCTCAATTAATTTGATTTAATTAACTAGTTTTTCTAAGTTAGACGTAGGTAGAGAAATAATTAATAATTGGCCAATTAATCTAATTGAGGTGTTTCTAAGGCATTTCTTGCGAAACCTTTTCTGGGTTCTGCAAATCTTGTGTTACTAAGCCTCTTAGACACCATAGAGACTAGAACACAAGACCACTGCTACCAAAAACCAATAGAGGGTTGGTTAGTTGACAGTGGTCCCCTCCTCAGTACAGTGGGTTTTTCAGTTGAGCTTTTGGACTTTATCTCGAGAAGACACAAGATTTCATTGTAAAAACACCAAAAATAAAATTACAACATTCTCTTAACTCATCTTTGGAAATTGAGAGCCTTGATTCAAAAACCTAGGATAAGTGAGTGGACTTACCCTAGTTCCTTTGAGCCTTGTATCTACTCCAAATTATTCAAACAAGTTGCTCCTTGAATCTCTATAACCCAAAACAACCACTCTCCCCCCCATACCCCCCACCCCCACAATCCCACCAATCAAAAAATAGAAATTGACAAGCTAAGGAACTAATCTTCAATCTTCAATTACACCTTTTCCTTGTAAATCATTGAAATTGTTTTGTTAGGGTTTTACTCTCTTAATGATTCCTTGGTGTTGTGTTTTTGGGGGCCTTTACCTTTGAACTTAAACCTTGAAATTATCCAAAGAGCTCTAGTAGTTTTATCTGCCTTAAGCCCTATATGGTGCAATCCATTGACTGGTGGTATTTGAAGTAGAGGTCTTATGGGGCTTTCGAATAGATTTGACCAGGCGTTTTGATCCCTAAGATCTATTAGAGATAACCCGCTTGAGCAAGAGGTGAGCTGGCTAGAAGCAATAGGAGGGTTTGTGAGTTGACGGTGGCCCCCTCCACAGTATAGTGGGTTTCATAGTTGAGCTTTTGGACTTCATCATGACAAGACACAAGATTTCACTGTAACAAGACTAAAAATAAAATTAAAAACTAGAACACTACAACTACCCTAATACCTAATTCTGATCTATTTAATGATGACTCCCTCTATTATGAATGGTTATATTCTTCATGACTTGCAGCAGGTTTCATTGACATAGGATACAGACATTGGTGTCGTACCTTCCAACACTATCAAATGAGGATGTTGAGCACACCCATGAAGAGAATGTGGAGGATCTAGATTATAGTGTGATTATTGCTGGACTCTGCAGGCCATTTATAGACTCAATAATATATTTTGGTTCATATAGATATTGAATTCCATGCCACTTTGTTATATTCAGACTTTAATGTTATTACATGAGAAACATTTCCATATCTGGTGTCTAATGGTTTTGATTTGTATGCATGCACATGAAAACATACATATCTTAATCAAAATTTGACTATTTTATGTATTTTTTTATCAGTCAGTTTTTTGACCAGCCTTTTACCAAATCTACTTTTTAGGGTCAACCGATTTGGTCTTCATAACATTTCTCAGCACCTTTGAACAACTTATTCTCCTTCTAGGTTGCAAACTTAGAATCCCACAATTCCCAGCTCAAGGAGTGCAAGAGGAAGGGATACATGGTCAATTTTGAATATATACTAAAATACTGAAAATTTTGTGAAGTGTGCCAAAAGAGGAAAAGCACCCCAACTACTATCTTATCCATGTGAGGTCTGATGGGTATGGTTCTATCAGAAACCATCCTAAAATCGGAATCCCACTTTAACTTAAAATGGTAAAAGTTAAGTTAATGAAAGTAACATAAAGTAAACATAAAAATCAACATTACAATGATTAAAAGTTAAACCAATTCCTAAAATAAGGTGGATTTTTTTTGTGTCTTTAGGGTTTATTGACAAACAGGTTGAGGTGCAATTTGAGATCTAGTACGTCCACAACCAGTTAAAAAGGATTTTAGATCAAAACAGTCCAAACAGACTGGTTCAAACCAAACCGACCAGTTCTCATAACTATGGTGTTATCTCTTTATGCAAAAAGGTTCAAAGTATTACATCAACTAACCTTTTTTCCTGTCTTTGGGGCATCCAAAGCTTCATAGTGGATATTTGTCAGCCACTGCATCTTTTGCTTCAAGATTTCACATTCTTCCACGTTTGTAACTTCAGTTGTTAAAAGCCGGTCCATAAATACCAACCAACTCTCAGCTGCTACACTTACCGCATTACTGTAAGAAGGAAAAATAACAATGTAGTCATCAAGATTAATATATCTTGCATTCACTATTCTTCCCACTTAAAAATTGTACTGGCCTAAATTATGCTAGCTCTAGAAGTGAAAGGGTTGGTATTTTTAGCAAAATAAGCATTTCCGTACATCTAAAATTGAAGTATAAATGTATTAGTATGCTAGCTCTAGAAACGAAAACCTTCGTATTTGTAGCAATATAAGCATTATACATCTAAAAATACAGTATAAATAATATTAGAGTCACCAAATGATATATTCAATCTAGAGTGTGATGAATAATTGTTAATTTTCAGAATGGCTATATTGGGACAATAGCAATGACATTCTACCAACCAGTTCCTACAAAATACCGAAGCATCACATTTATAAAAAATGGGGGTCTCCCAGTATGATTTACAAGTTCTTCCACCTTTGTAACTTCAGCTGTTAAAAGCCGGTCCATAAATACCAACCAACTCTCAGCTGCTACACTTACCGCATTACTGTAAGAAGGAAAAATAACAATGTAGTCATCAAGATTGATATATCTTGCATTCACTATTCTTCCCACTTAAAAATTGTACTGGCCAAAATTATGCTAGCTCTAGAAGTGAAAGGGTTGGTATTTTTAGCGAAATAAGCATTTCCGTACATCTAAAATTGAAGTATAAATGTATTAGTATGCTAGCTCTAGAAATGAAAACCTTCGTATTTGTAGCAATATAAGCATTATACATCTAAAAATACAGTATAAATAATATTAGAGTCACCAAATGATATATTCAATCTAGAGTGTGACGAATCATTGTTAATTTTCAGAATGGCTATATTGGGACATTAGCAATGACATTCTACCAACCAGTTCCTACAAAATGCCAAAGCAGCACATTTATAAAACATGGGGGTCTCCCAGTATGATTTACAAGTTCTATCTAATGCATTTTAAAATTTATAGTGTATGTGGTTAGGTGGAGGAGTTGCATGCTAGTTATGATTGAAAAAGTACTTTTGAACTTTATATATAGACCATAAAAACATCTGGCTATAAATAAGATGAAGTATCTGATGCCTGCGTGAGCTAACATACATGTTTAGTAGCCATAATGCATAGTGAGTTGCAAGCTAGTTATGATTGAAAAAGCAATTTTGAAATTTATATATAGGCCATAATAACATCTGGCTATAAATAACATTAAGTCTCTGATGAATGCATGAGTTAACATACTTGTTAATAGCCATAATGCATAGTTTTTCCAGTTGATTACACACATTGCAGTATATCACACTGTTTTTGACTGAAACCGTAAAAATTAGACAAAGATAATACCATAATCATTACCTTGCCAATTTGCATAAGAATACAAAAGGGATAATCTTCGAGAGTTGTCCAGGTAGATACTTTACCAGCGTGATGATGACCAGTTTAATCCGAACCTTTAAGCAGTCTTGTTACCCCATATTAAATTCTACTCCAAGAAATAAATGTCTCAAGACAACATTAAACATGTATTTATATCAGCATGTAAAAAATGGCATAGTACTAAAATGGGTATAAATACATAGTCTAGAAATAGAAGTGACACTAAGGCTTTGAGTCAGACACAAGTCCACCTGGGGACACTCTCCATCCAACCAATGACACACCTGTCCAAACTGTCTACTCAAACTAAATAACAAGTAACAAGTGGTGCACTTAACTGATGTAGCTTGCAATGGCCACAGAGAACCACACTGCTGCTCAAACATCTATTCAAAATCGATACAGTATGCTTGTGGCATCAGCCATACCAATGATTCCCTTGTAACAAGAACCAAAGCAATGATTTGGCTGACTTTCTTGATTAGACACTTTAGCACTTGCTGGGAACAACAAATTGTCTGTCTGCTTCCAAGCACCAAACAGCAGAAAATAATTACACCCACACCAGCACCACACAGATGTTTGGACCCAAAACAGGACCGATCAGACTTGCGATCACTCCCTAGCACCAAACAGGCAAGAGGCTGTCCAGCACCAACCAGACAAAAGGTCAAGAAAGCCCAACAATAAATTCCACTTCAACACATTGCTTTGCCAATGAAGATTACCTTTGTACTGACCTTTGATGCTCTAAGCTCTGCTTTTGTGAATTGAACTCTACAACTGTATATGATACTGAACACCCATCTATACCACTGTAAACCAATATGGATGTACTCAATTGATGGAAGAGGCATATGCTGAAAAAATATGAGGGACTAAAGATAAGTTTGTTGGTCTACAGCATAAATGCTAGCATTGAAATGGAAATCTGACCTTCATGACAGCCTGATGGGCATTACAAAACATAAACTTGACCTTTTAACAGCTTGCTGGCAAAATCCAGACCTTTATAACAGCTACTGTGTATAATATCTGATCTCTGCAGTAACTCGTTTACTGTCCAACAGAGGCCAGAAGAACCATACAATGGCAGCCCTGATATACACATGGATCTGGATTTACGTTTTGGACAGAATAAAGGCAGAGCATAGATACTAAGTCATGCCGGAGCACCAGATTTTGATGATCATCATCGCCGGGAGTGGGAGTTTAAGCCTGATCTTCTTACAGGTATCCTTCAGGGAGATTTAAAAGCCCAATCATGACAGCATTTTTAACATACCCTTGGATGTTGATTATGAACTGTGTTATGAAGACAGTTTTGGTAATATTCTTACAGGTATCCTTGTCCTAAGCTGCAATATTCCCACTTAGCAAGGTTGCTAGGTGAAATATCAATTTTGACCAATTTTGTTATTTTTTGGATAGCAACTTAGGCCAAGTAGGTTGAGGCGACCACTTGCAATTTTGAGGTGAAAGAACTTAGAAGGCTCCAACATAGCAAAAAGGTAAAAATCGACTTGATCGTGGATGGTGGGGGCCACCCCAAAGAGGAATACGCCCCCCTTGTTAGTATGCTCTCATGGAGGGAAGAGAGAGAGGGAAATGAATGGATGGGACCAACATGGGGAAATTGGAGGCCCAACAACTAGAATAGGAGAAGCACTCATCATTTGCGGATCTTTGATCATTTGACATTCACACTTGACTAGCACGCTTGAGCTGAGAGCCAAGTCTGCATGTGTTGTTGAGCACACAAGATTTTCAATCGAGAATCTCACCCTACCTTTGTTGGACTTCGAGTGCCAACCGAAGGAGGTGACCTGCATCACATTTGATTTGATCTGGGAGTTTTCCAAGCGTATTCGTGGAGCTGGTTCAGCAGGTGGGACGCAGGAAAAGGGAATACGCAGCATTTGGAGAAGCTCATTGTGAAGCCGGGGATTTGTTGAGCTTTCAAGGACAGACTAGGGACATCATTTGCCGAAGATTTGGAGTGTTTCCGGGGCTCCATTTTGTGTGAGTCTACTGTGCCAAACAACCATCACTAGGGACTGTGTGGCCCTACGCGGTGATACCTTCATACCACACGTGGGTGCTGGGAATCGAGGGCTGAGACTTGTGGGGTAATTCCGGAAGGGAATTTGCTGAGTATTGCAGCCATTTTGGGGACCATCAGCACTGATACTTTCAGGTGGGTCGATATACCCAGCAGCTGAAGGAGTGAGTGGAAATTGGGCCGAATTTCGGAGGTCAGCATTTGGCCAAACCCTTTATGAGTTTTGGTGGGTTATTGGTGGAGAGACCAGAGTTAATTTCCCGGAATTTTCTAAGCATCGGAGGATGACCTAGCAGACATTTCATGCAGCCAGCAGTGCAGTTTTCTGGGGCTAGCACAGAGCTTTTGTGGGGGATAGTTTCCTACTGGTTGAGCAACTAATTTCATCACCTGGGCCTTGTTAGCTTGCCTTGGGCAAGCCCAGGTGCATACATTCCAATCTCATATTGTACCCCTTATTTATCATAATAAAATGGCTCAATTCTACACAAATTTTGGATTTTTTTAGGTGTTTAATATTGTGTGTAAATTTGTGTGTGTTTTGCTTGTTTATCACTGTTAATTTTCCTTAGGGATATTACAGTCGTATTGGAGCTCATAGTCTTGGCTCAGCCTGTGGGTGCAGCTATTAGTCTATGACACCAGAGGATAAGCAAAACGTCACTTACAGGAGGAAAAGGCATAGAAGCAGAGAAAGGCAGCTACAAATTACTTTTCATCCAGTAAAAATTGAGCCGGAGGGTGAGAGGCCAGACGTGGGACTAATGACGGAGATAAACTGAGTAAAGAAGAGGAGTTTGCCCAAAATCTTCTAAGGCCATCAACGATTTGTCTAGGGGCATTGATGAGATGAGGCAGCAAAACTACTTAAACAACAAGAGCAAGGGGATTCAGGGAAAAATTCATTTGGGTGAAGGCTCAGATACTTCACACCACCATGCAGCAAATCCACCCAATGTACCTCTTGCTTCTAGCACACCACCCAGGTCAACCATCCCCACATTTCTAGCATCCTGTGCTAGAGGGTCGCAAGGGCAAGAGGAGAAGCTTATTAGGGACTATTTTGTCGAATATCAGTCCTCTAGGCTTGAATTCAGAGAGCCCATCACCTTCAATGACTTATGCCAACTTAAGGTAAACAATAGGAGCAGGGGACAGAGTGGAGGTGGCTACACTCATGGCACTGATCTACAACACACGATGGGGAGGTTAGTCCTCCTAACTTTTGATGGCTCGCCTAAGAGCTCAACCAAAGCAAGGTTTGAGAAGCTTGACGCCTACTTCAAACTCAACCAGATGAAAGAGGTGGAGGATATCAAAATTTCCACACTGCACTTCGAAGCGAAAGCCCATGATTGGTGGTTCCATGGGTTGACCACTATGGGACATGCGAGAGTTATGGCCTATGAGGATTTCCCCCGGAGGGTATTGGAACGTTTTGAGAGGAGAGACTTGGAGGAGCACTTTGGAGAGCTGACACGACTCAAGCAGACTGGGAGTGTTGAGGCCTATATCTCTGAGTTTTTGAGAGTGTCAGTGATGGTAATATATTTATCAGAGGCCAGGAGGGTCTTTATATTTTTGGAGGGGCTAGCAGAGTTGCTGAGGGGATTGGTGACGTCCAACAAGCCAACCACTTTGTAGGACGCAGTTAGCAGTGCCCGGGACTTGCAAGATTCCCTGCCCAGAACAAGAACGCAAATACCCCCTAGACTTGTGTTTAAGCAATGGGGGAGACACTCTAGGGCCCCACCACAAAGAGACACCCAGGTGCATGGACAATTGTATGATAAGACTAGGAGGGACCTCTGTTGGAGTAAGTTATTCTTCACTTGCCAAGAGTTGTGGGTACCGAGGCATCGGTGTACCAAGCGCAAGGCACACTTCATAGAGGAATTTTCCGACAGTGAGCCGGAGGATGATGTGGAGCGGGAGATAGATGTTGGGGATGATGGTCTGCCTATGGCGAGAGGAGGAGGCAAAGGCCCACCACCCCCGCCAAGGGGAGCCCCATTCTTGTCAGCAACAGGAGTCATCGCTTCACTTCGAGGGGTGTCAAAGTACCTCACTTTGAGGATCAGGGGCATGGCATACGGGCAACCTGTTTCAGTACTAGTGGACAGTGGGGCCACCCACAATTTTGTAAATGCCCAGATGGTGGAGAGGAGGGACATACACAGAGAACCCTTTGATGGATTCTCGGTCTTGGTACCGGGAGACCATACCATGCAGTGCACCAAATATGTCCTTGAGATGACAATAGTGATGGGGAACTACTCTATGACGGACCACTTCTTTGTGGTTGATGTTCCTGACACCAACATAGTGCTTGGTGTCTAGTGGTTGTACTCACGTGGATGCATTACAACTGACTGGAAAAAGTTGGAGATGGAGTTCATGGGGCCTGAGGGGAAGATAGCTTTATTGAGAGGCATGCACTCATACCCTCCACAGACAATCTCAACGCACAAGATGGAGGTTCATTTGAGACATGGTGATATAAAGTGGGCAGTGGAGCTAAAGATATCTGATGTAGGGGGTAAGCCCCAACCACCACACCCAAATGTGCAAACCATTTTAGACAGGCACCCGATAGTGTTTCGAGACATTCTGCTAGGACAGCCACCTGACAAGGAGTTTAAGCACACGATTGAGCTCGAACCAGGAGTGCAGGCAGTGATTATGACCTCATACCAAAATCCCAAGGCTTATCGGGAAGAGATCGAGAGGGCCATTCATGATTTGCTAGCGTTGGGGCATATTAGGCCCATTTCTAGCCCTTTCGCTTCATCATTTGTCCTGGTCAAGAAGAAAGATGGCATGTTAAAGATGTGCATTGAATATCAAGCCCTTAATAAGAAGACGTTGAAGAACCAGTATCCCATTCCTCGAATCAATGAGTTGCTGGATGAGCTTAGAGGAGCTAAGTACTTCTCTAATATAGACCTATGTTCGGGCTATCATTAGATCAAGGTGTGTGATCAGGACGTCCCTAAGATAGCATTTCGCTGCCATTATGGGCATTTTGAGTTTTTGGTGATGCCCTTTGGGTTAACAAATGCGCCAGCCACATTTCAGTCTTGCATGAGCCATGTATTTCGTGGGGAGTTGAGGCACTATGTCCTTGTTTTCTTCGATGACATATTGATCTACAACGGGACATGGGAGGAGCACTTGCAGCATCTGGAGGAAGTGCTCAAGATCTTGGAGGGGCGGAAATTTTGTGCTAAGTTGTCAAGTGTGAGTTTGGATTAACAAAGATGCTCTATTTGGGGCACATCATTGGAGTGGATGGCGTAAGGGTGCATGAGGAGAAGATTCGAACCATCCAGGATTGGCCAGTGCCTTGAAAAGTGACCAAGTTTAGGGGTTTTTTGGGCATATGCACTTATTACAGGAAGTTCATGAAGGGCTTCTCACAGTTGGCAGCTCCCCTCACTAATTTGACCAAAAAGGGGGCCTTCACATTGGCAGACAAGCCACAAGCAGCCTTTCAGCACCTCAAGGAGGTGATGAGCAATTGCCCAGTATTGGCACTTCCCGATTTCACCCAGTTGTTCACATTGGAGTGTGATGCATCAGAAGAAGGCATGGACACAGTACTATCACATGGTGGACATCCCATTTCTTTTGAGAGTCGGAAGCTCCTTCTGCACGAGAGGTTGTACTCGATTTATGACAAGGAGATGTTAGCCATTATGCATGCCTTGGCCAAATTTCGACAGTTCTTGGTGGGTAAAAGGTTTAGAGTGAAGAATGATCACAACAACCTTCGCCATTTTCTGGGGCAAAAGGGTCTCAACGATAGATAGCAGAAGTGGGTCAACAATATCCAGGCCTATCATTTCGATATAGAGTTTCTCAAGGGAAAGCATAATGTGGTAGCATATGCACTATCCAGGAGGCCCGCGACTCTTTCACTTGTGAGCATCTTCCATTATTGGAAGGCACAGCTTTTGGTGCAATACTCCAAGGATCAACGAGAGTGTGAGATCTTGGAGGGCACTCATGGGGATGAGCATTACCGGGTGATGGCAAATGTCATCTGCTACAAGGGGCGCATATTCTTGGTACAGGTTCACAGTTGAGGGAGAGGATTCTCTAGGCAACCCATGATCCACCTTTGTCAAGGCATCTGCGGTTCTTGAAGACTTACAGGACCGTCAGATAGCACTTCGCATGGAATGGCCTCAAGGGGGATGTGTTGAGGCATGTACAAGAGTGCGAGGCCTACCAGAGGAATAAGGGGGAGTTGACTCACCTAGCAAGGTTATTGCAGCCACTCGTTATTTCGAAGGGGAAGTGGGAGAGCATCTCGATGGACTTAATAACAAGCCTTCCCCTGAAACATGGTCATGATTGCATCTACGTGGTGGTGGACAGATTAACGAAGTATGCCCATTTCTTCTTTATTCTTGCTAGGTACTTTGCTTCTCAGGTTGCAAAGTTGTTTATAGGGAAGGTTTTATGGTTGCATGGTCTTCCCAAGACCATAGTGAGTGACACGGGCAACCGCTTCATGGGGGCGTTCTAGCGGGAGCTCTTCAGGTTGGTGGGCATAGAGCTTACACCCAGCATAAGCTACCACCCCCAGACCGAAGGGAAAACAGAGATTGTTAACAAATGGTCGGAGGGTTATTTCCAGAACTACGTGACAAGGCAACAACGTGCATGGGCGAGATGGCTACACTTGGGGGAGTATTGCTACAATACTACTATCACATATCCATTGGTATGTCACCCTTCCGCACTTTATATGGATAAGATGCTTTATCTTTCCCTGACATCGTTTTCGGAGACAGGTGGGCCCCAAGGGCCACAAATTGGATACAGGTGAGCCAGAACATTCTTAAGGCTCTCAAAGATAATTTGCAGACAGCACAGAACCAGCAGAAGATGTATGCAGATAGGCACAGGGTTGAGAGACGCTTTGAGGTGGGGGATTTAGTTTTCTTGCGCCTTCAACCTTATAGACAATCTACGCTGAAGCAGAAGGCGACCGAGAAGCTACAGCCACGCTTTTATGGCCCATACCGTGTGACTAGGAGGCTTAGCGAGGTGGTATAAGAGTTAGAGCTTCCTCCTAGGAGAAAGGTGTATAACATCTTCCACGTTTTGTGCCTCAAGAAGGTACTAGGAAAGCATGTGATAGCCATCATGGAGTTGCCCCCCTTGGATGATTATGGGCATCTAGTTTTGGAGCCTGAGACTATTCTGGAGAGTCGGGAGAGAAGATTGAGGAATAGAGTCATAAAGGAGTTCTTAATTAGGTAGAGGAACCCGCCAAATGATGACGCTACTTGGCAAGGAGAGAAGATATTACAGCACCCAACTTTGCAATTACTTGGGGACAAGCAACATCTTGGCAGGGAAGACAATGATATTCCCACTTAGCAAGGTTGCTAAGTGAAATACCAATTTTATTAATTTTTGGATAGAAACTTAGCCAAAGTGGGTTAAGGGGCCTGGGACCCACTTGTAATTTTGAGGTGAAAGAATCCTCCAACATAGGAAAAAGGTAAAAAACGATTTGATAGTGGATGGTGGGGGCCACCCCAAAGAGGAATACAATCCCCTTGGCTACTACACTCTCTTGGAGGGAAGGGAGTGAGGGAAATCGATGGATGTGACCCACATGGGGAAATTGGAGACTCAACGACTAAAATAGGTGGAACACTCATCATTTGCGGATCTTTGATAATTTGAAAATCACACTTGACTGGCACACTTGAGCTAAGAGCCAAGTCTGCATGCATTGTTGAGCACACGAGATTTTCAAGCGAGAATCTGACCCTACCTTCGGTGGACTTCGAGTGCCAACCAAAGGAGGTGACCTACATCAAATTTGATTTGATTTGGGAGTTTTCCAAGCGTATTCCCAAATCTGGTTTAGCAGGTGGGGCGCAGGAAAGGGGAATACGCAGCATTTGGAGGAGCTAGTTGTGGAACCGAGGATTTATTGAGATTTTAGGGTCAGCCTAAGGCCATCATTTGTCGAAGATTTGGAGTGTTTCTGGGGCTCCATTTTGTGTGAGTCTATTGTACCAAACAACCATCACCAGGGACTACGTGGGCCTACGCAGTGTTACCTTCGTACCACACATGGGTGCTTGGGAGGAGGAGGAATCGAGGGTTGAAACTTGACAGGGTAATTCCGAGAGGGAATTTGCTAAGTATTGTAGCCATTTTGGGGACCATCAGCAGTGATACTTTCAAGTGGGTCGATATACCTAGCAGCTGGAGGAGTGAGTGGAAATTCGGCGAAATTTCAAAAATCGGAATTTAACCAAACCCTTTCTAGGTTTTGGTGGGATATTGGTGGAGAGACCAAGGTTAATTTCCCGGAATTTTCTGAGCACCCGAGGAGAACCTAGCAGCCATTTATTGCAACCAGCAATGCAGTTTTTTGGGGCCAATGCAAAGCTTTTGTCAGGGACAGTTTCCTAAGGGTTGAGCAGTTGATTTCATCATCAGGGCCTTGTTAGCTTGCCTTGAGAAAGCCCACATGCATACATTCTGATCTCATATTGTACCCCTTATATATCATAGTAAAATGACTCAGTTCTATGCAGATTTTAAAGTTTTTATGGGTGTTTAATATTGTGTGTAAATTTGCGTGTGTTTTGTTATGCATGTTTGTTTATCATTGTTAACTTTCCTTAAGGATATTACATAAGACACACTAGTTGACTTGGCTAAGCAGCACAAGAAAACTCTAGTTCAGAAATCGAAGAGCCAAGAAGATCCCAAAATGAGGCTCTCCTCCTCTATTTATAATTGTTGCTCCTTTTCCTCCTTGTGGCCCCCACTAGTTCAAACTCCTTTTTTTTTGTCTCCTCCCTTGGTTTGATTTTCCTAAGGGGTTCGAATTCCCCTTTTTGGCTAGCCCCCACACCCCACTACAAATGTAATTTTTCTTTTCCAAAAATAAGTAGAACCTCCATAACCCACTTTTCCTAAGTTTTATATGCCTCTCAACGCCAAAATTGAAAAAAATATGATTTTACTTAGAAAATTATTTATTGGCGACATGACACAAAAACCTCCTTCCCAAGACAAAATTCTCTAGTAAATATCCATTGTGTCCAAGAGAAAATAACAAGAGAACTATTGCATACTCCTTTTATGGAGAAGCGAGTGAATGTGATGATGATAAAATTAGTGACTTTTCTCTATTTATATAAAGGAGACCAAGCCACTTTTCACAAATTTACAACAAAAAGCCCTAAAACTTTGCTTGGAGTGTTCAACTAGGCCTAAAGGTCACAAGACAACCTTAAGATAGCTCAACAAATGTCAGAGAAAAGGCACTCCAACATGACATCACCCTCTAAAAATGGACATCTACATCCAGCAAGTCGCAAAATGGGTCTAAGAGTGCTCCTCACTCTAATATACATCATCAAAGTGCATGGTTACATCTTCAAGTAGCATCTCCTCCACCATGATGTCACCATCAAGGAGGCTCACATCACCCTCCTAGGGCATGTATGGATGACCTAGCAACTTGAGGAGCAAGTGTTGGCATCTAGGCATGGTATGCTAGCCTGCCCAAACCATATCAATGGTATCCCTCATCATCTGGGCTCGGGAACAAGGCAATGTTCATCAAATAGGGTCAACGCCAACCTTGGGGCATCTTGAGTTTTTTAGGCAATTGTTTGTCTTCTTGGCTCAGTGTTTCAGTATCTAAATTTGTAGCAAGGAGCATAAAACCATGTGAAGGATCCTCAAAGCCCAATGTTCATCTCGAGAAGGCAATGTTGGGGTTGCAAAGTCATATGTGCTCTCAAACCTGGGCTACATTTCCTCTGAATGGTGTTGGAGAGTTGTCAAGCCATCCCTCATGGGATCTCTACTACATGTGTAATGAACCACCTGAAACATGCCCTCAAGATCAAGTATATCAACATCATTAGGGACAAAAACCTTAAAAGTATCATAGTGGATCATATTCAATGTTAGGAGTGTTGACTCATGAGTGACTCACCTTACAAAAATTGTGCAAAACATTGCAACCCTACTCTCTTCCAAAAATTTTAATATAATAAAACAAAGAAATTTTGAGTAGGTGGGGTCCCCATGCGAAATAAGAATATGGTTGGCTCTAAGATTCTTTTTATGTTTCATGGCTATATTATCATTATAGTTGTTAGCATGTGCTTGGTTCATGATGCTCATGACAAAAAATTGGCAAAAGGAAGCTCAACTTTGATGTATTAGCTTCATTACTGGATCAATGTCTAATTCCCTCTGAGAAAATTACTCTACTAATGCATGGAAAACGATCAGCACAACCCTTCTAACTAGTTATAAAAACACTCATGTTATATTTCAGTACCTCTAACATTTGATGGCATGACATAGCAATGTTTTGAAAATCGTGATCGGGATTAAATCGGCGAGGGGAAAAAATCGGAAAAAATCGTAAAAATCGGAAAAAAATTGGCACATACAAAAATATTTATTTTTTTTCAATTTTTTTAATATCTAAAGCATCTACAGCATAAAATAAATGCATTGACACATAAATATGAAAAAAAACTAATATATAAGATGTGTAATATCATGTCTAGTGCTACATCACACATAAAACTGAATCTTGTCCTAAATACTAAGCCCTGAGTCTCAAGAGTCAACTCAGCCTCAAAATCTCAACAAAAAATATAATAATGTATCTCATATCATGAGTCATAATGTCATATACAAAGGAATCTCAATGCACCATATAACCTATGGTCCTATACTACTGATTTCCTCTGCCCCTCTTGCGAGAAAATACAACAGCTTTGCCTTTCCCTCTAGATGAAGAAGCTGGCAGGAATGGCAATGGACTCTGTCGTGCTCTAGAAGTAGAAACTGAAGCACCAGAACGGGAACCTGAAGCACTAGGAGCTAAAGGAGGCAAACCACGTCCTCTACCGGTAGTAGTGGTAGGTGGTGTCACCTCCTCCTCCTCCTCCTCCCCCTCCACTACCTCCTGCTCTATCCAATCAGGGGCTGACTCCATGACAGGCCTCTCAGCCTCAACCCTCCATTCCACAGTGGTGTCAATCGCATCTAAAGAGATGGCCTCCATATCAGGTGTCCTCTCAAGTTGTCTCACCCACAATCTAAGATTGTAGTAGACGTAAACCATGTCATTGAGCCGCTAGGCCTCCAATCTATACAAGGGTCATAAATTAATAAATTAAATATTTAAAAAAAAATATTTAATGAATTCAAAAAATCAGTTGGAATATTTTAAGTTTTTTACCTGTTGCGCCTTTTGGTGTGTATTTTTTCAAATACACTCCAGTTGGGCTCGCATCCTGAAGAGCTACATGTTTGGCTGAGTATTCTAATGGCAAGTTTTTGGAGTTTTGGTAATCTGCCACCGTAGCTCCTCCACCATGCATCTACAAGTTACAAGTTACAACAAATAAGATAAACTTATAAAGTTACAAACATAAGAAAAATTTTAAAATAATGAAAATCTTACCTGGCATTTTAGTAGTCCTATCCTAGACAGCCATGTCGAAGCTCAAGGTGCCACCTGCCATTCTGTATACCTCCATCTCTTTGGATATCTCTGCACGTTCTGATGGATTTGGCACCATCTTCTAAACACAAGTGAAAAAGCCATCCATGACCTCAGCATCAAATAGGAAATTACATGAATAAGCAAATCTGGGGTTCAGGAAGATCCCTGCAGCATGAATGGGACGATGGAGTGTGTTGTTCCATCGGTCATCAATCACTTCCCATAAAAGAAGTTGTTTCTGAAACCCCTCATCACCCTTATCATCATAGTAGCTGTGAACAGCTTCTCTCCATCCACCAATCTAAGAACCTTTACCAAAGGTTCAGTAACGCTGCACACCTCTTCCACTCCAGCCCAGAAACTTTCCTGATATGACACCAACTTGCAGATGGCCTCTCCCTCTGCTTTGCGGCTGATATTCAAAGCACGCCACTCATCTGAAAGAAACATTCTCTTCAAATCCCACTTAGAATTCAAGAGGTATTGAAGAGATATAAAACTAGTGGCAAATCGTGTAATAGCAGGCTGCACCAACTCCTTCTTGTTGGTGAATGTTCTCATCAAATGAAGCACAGATGCATGATTATATATAAATTTTGTGATGCTCTTTGATGATTTTACAAAATCTTTGACAAAATCAATCTTTCCGATGTCCTCCAACATCAAATCAAGACAATGTGCAGCACAAGGTGTCCAAAATATGCTCGGATACCTCTCCATAAGCATCTTGCCAGCAGAAACATAGTTTGCAGCGTTGTTCGTTATGGTTTGGACAACATTTTGGGGCCCAACCTCCAAAATGAACACATCTAATAAATCACATAATAATCTTGCATCTTTGACATGTGCAGATGCATCAACAGATTTCATAAACATTGTCCCCTTGGGACAACTGACCAAGAAGTTAATAAGGGTCCTACCTCTTTGATCATTCCAACCATCTGACATCACAGTGCATCCTGTGACTTCCCATGATGCCCTTAACTCCTCTAATCTCTTGGTGCAGTCAGCTTTCTCATTTTGCAGAATGCGCCCTCTAAAGTCATCATATGAAGGGGCTTTGTATCCTGGGCCAACAACAGCGATAGCATCAATCGTAGCCTGATAAAATGGATTGTTCCTGGCAACAGTGAAAGGAATATCACTCCCAAGAAACAATTTGCCCAACAACCTATCAGCTTCTTCCTTCTCCTTTTTATTAATAAGGGAGGAGATAGATGGCTGTGCCCTGTGAGTGGTTCTCAGAGCAAAAAATGAGGAGGCAGCTACGGGGCTGCTTGTAGAAGATGTTGATGCTGAAGAGCCACTACCACTCTCACGGTCAGCTCTAAACCCTGATATTTGACTCTTCAGACCTGCCTTGCTAAGTTTAGTGGTTTCTATTCCTTCCAATGAGTTCATGGCTCTTTTGATTATTTCTGCAGTGGTATTTGTGCAAGGGCCTACTTCATGCCCAGGAATTTGTGCCAGGTGGTATTTCAACTTGTATACCCCCCCTGTCATGTGTTGACCACATAATTTGCAAGTCAAGTTTGCTCGGTCAAACCCCTGATCAGGTTCACCAAATTCCCATAAAGGATCTAATTTCCTTGGCATGTTGGAAACTTTGAACTTTGAAGTTTGAAAGTTGAAATTTGAACCTAGGGCACAAGAAAAATAGCCAGTTAAAAAATAAAATAAAAAATTACAATTTTACATACAATATTTTGATTTTTTTCACAAAAAAAAACCCTCAACTCAATGCAAAAATAATGGGAAAAAATACATGTTGAAACACAAGCAAAAATAATGGGAAGAAACTAAAAGCACAAGAAGAAATATAAAAAACAAAATTTAACAAACAATTTTTTGCATTTTTGACCAAAATAAACCCTCTCCTCTCAATAAAACAAAAAAAAAAAAAAACACAACCAAATGCTATCACAAATGATGAAAAATACATGGGTGATAACAACCCATGGAAGAACAAGAAAAAAACCAAAAAAAAAGGTCAAATTTGATGCCCATACCTGGAAAAAACGTTTTGTCGGAGACACTTGGTCCAAATTCGATTTTTGTTTGTTTGGCTTGCAAGAAATTCTTCACTTGTAGATCACGTATCTCCCTCCTTGGCTCTCCTTCTTCACTCCTTAGCTCTCATAACCAAACCTGTCCATGTAAAAATGACAAAAAAAAAGTCAAAATCACACTTTAAACCCGTTGTTTTCCTTTGCCACGATTTTTATAGATCGAATCGCGATTTTTTGGTAAAAATCGCGATTTTTTGGCGATTAGTGATTTTTTGAAAAAATCAGGGATAACATCGCCGATTTAATCGTTTGCTTCAAAAAATCGCGATGTTCAAACCCATGTGACATAGCTCATTCCTTATTGGTCTTGAAACATGATGACTTAAATGTAGTGTTTGTCAAAGCATCTTCCTTCCAATTATTTTATGGTCATATATATGTCAAAGGTTGATAGATTTATATATAGAAAGAGAATGGTCAATACTGTTGATTTGTGGTAGCATCAGATGTGCTCTAAGTTTCATCTCTCAGCAATATGATCTCGATGACACTGTTTTGGAAGACATTATGGTTGGTATATACATCGTTTTTGTACAGATGGTCTCAACACTTTACAGTTCAGTTGATCTCGGATTCTACCATATAGTTAGTATTACTCTGTGTTACATAGTTCATGGTAGACAATATGTATGAATGGTATGGTTGTATGACATAGTTCTTCATGGCAGGCAATATATATGGTATGGCTATATGAAATAGTTCATGGCAGACAATATGTATGAATAATATGGTTGTATGACACAGTTCTTCATGGCAAACAATATATATGGTATGCCCATAAGACATAGTTCATGGAAGACGATATGTATGAATGGTATGGTTGTATGACATAGTTCTTCATGGAAGACAATATATCATATGGCTATATGACAGTGTTAATTTTAGCTAACAATGGTATGTTCTATGCTTTAGAGCAATTTATTTCAATCTTTTCTTATTAGCCCAATATCAAATTCCAGATTAGCAATCACATTAACATTGATAGTAAATGTTGTTTTAACATAAACAATAAGCAAAAGACAAGCCAAGACAAGAGGAAACAATATTTGGCGGATGCCAGGGAAAAACCCCAATATGGGGAAAACCCTTTGATCAAATCTTCTTATTATTCTTCAAAAG
Source organism: Pinus albicaulis (assembly GCA_034641835.2). Taxonomy (NCBI): domain Eukaryota; kingdom Viridiplantae; phylum Streptophyta; class Pinopsida; order Pinales; family Pinaceae; genus Pinus; species Pinus albicaulis. The sequence continues at coordinate 925,599,162 of CM076575.1, read as the reverse complement.
TTCAACAGAGAGAGAGAGTACATAATACAAAATTCACTTGCCCAATAGTCCAGTCAAACAACAGTCAATAGGATGCCCTAACCAGAAAGTCAACATTGGTCAAACAAGTAAGAAAACTCCTCCAAATCAGCTTGATCAAACCCAGTGAATGCGGCCTCCAAAGGCAGCCCAAAACAGATCCGAAAATATCAGTCAAACTCTGTCAACAGAAAGTCAACGTTGCGGTCAAAGTTGTTGCGGTCCACATTGGTCAACATGCTCAAAATTTCTCGATTTTTGTGCCAGAGGATGCGGCCTAGGGAGATCGAAGTTTTTTCCTGAAAAACTCAGCAATTGGAGTGAGGTTGACCCTTGGTCAATGCTGGTCAACGCTCTGCAATTCTGCTCTAAAACAGATCTGAAAATCTCAGATTTGCCCAATCACATTTCCACGGGTGTGAAGAAAACAAAGATGGTCCAAGTGTTGTACGAACCAATGGTGAGAGGAGAGAGAGATATGTGTTGAGATGATGATTTCCAAGATAAAGAAGAGGTCTCTTATATTTATATCCTTCGTTGAGAGTGGAGACACATCCATTGGGGCATGTGAGGCTACATTAGACTTCTGGCCGACCTTGACAATTTACACGTGTGAGAGAATAAATTCAAAATCTCACTTCTGCTCATCTAAACAAGATGGTATTTAGATCAATCTTGCACCTCTTGGAAAGAGAAATCCAACAAAAATATTATCTCTATCATATCAGTTGTACAAGGTCGATTTTCGCCCTACTTGCCAATTTTAACACATAGTTTATGGCAGACAATATGTATGAATGGTATGGCTATATGACATAGTTCTTCATAGCAAACAATATATATGGTATGGCTATATGACATTGATCCTCATGGTAGACTGGACAGGGTATCTATGGTATGATATTGTTCTTCACAGCAGACAATATGTATGTATGTTATGGCAGACATATCATATATGTCTAGGCAAATACTCTTCTTGGCAGACATGTGATGGCTTCAACTTCATCATAGTTATAACTTGATATTAGTCAGTACCTCGTATCATAATTCTCAGCATCCTCGAGAGTGTCCTTGAGACATGATGATCTCTTCCTCATTGAAGGAGGTGGATCAATAGGGTCCATCAGTCCTTCAACATTGGGCATCGTCTCATCCTTCGGTTCAACCTGATTTCCAGCCCTTACTTCATGATCTTCCTCAGAGTTTGGAACATTGATTACTTTCCTCAAGGAAGCATCTTTGTCAAAGGTGACATCGTGGCATATCTCCACTTCTCTTTGACCAGGCACATAGACTCTATATGCCTTCGAAGTTTCACTATAGCCCACAAACATTCCCTTCTTCCCAGAAGCATCCAGCTTGCTCCTCCTCTTTCGGCACATGAAAATAAACGGGACAACCAAAAACTCTAAAATGTGAGACGTCCGGTTTCTTACCAGAGAAAACCTCTTCAAGAGTTTTGGAGTCCGGCGCAGAATGCAGGCATTAGTTTGTATGTACATGACAGTGTTCGCAGCTTCTCACCACAAAAACTTCGGAAGACCTTGGTCACATAGCATGGCATGAGCAGCTTCCACAATGGTCCTATTCTTTCTTTCAGCAATGCCATTTTTCTCAGGAGTATAAACAGTTGTGGTCTCCCTCTTTGTAACAACCCAACTCGAATTATATGGAACATAGAGATATTAGCATGCATATGAGACCTGCATATGATAGCTACATATGCATGTATCACGTGTACGGCACTAGTACTTGCACTAAGCAATTATGAAAAGAAACTCGATGTAGAGTAAGAAGTGAATTATTGAAGTATTGAGTAACTCCCTAACTCACCTTATTATAATGAAAACTAATACTTTGTTCAAAGAAAATTAAAAGCATTGACTTATGCAAATAAATGATGATATTTTAAAAAATCCAAGATATTTAATAAATAATATTATTTTAATAAATCCAAGATATTTAATAAATAATAACATTTTAATAAATCTAAGATATTTAATAAATAATATTATTTTAATAAAACCAAGATATTTATTAAATAATAATATTTTAATAAATCTGAGATATTTATTAAAATATAATATTTTTAAGATATTTTTCAAAGATATTTATTAAAAGATCATATTCTAATAAATATCAGGAATGGAGTTTCTGTATAAAAGGAGAAGAGGGGTAAACTTGATGAGCATGGGTAGTGAAGGATAAAACTGACCCGGATGCTGTCAGAGGAGTTCTAACTGCATGGTTCATGAGCAGTGAATTCGAGAGTTCTAACAGATTTATGGAATGCTCTCGATTGTTATTGGAGTTTTGGGCACGGGGGCCAGAAGACTTGTCTTCTGGATCTGGGGGCCGGAGAGGTTGACCTCAGATAGGCTGGGAGGAAAATGGCGGTTTGGTAACGGGAGCTGGAGCCATATCAAACCACGAACATCTTCAAACACAGTTCCTGGTAAGTATTAATTAGTCAATTGATATATATATATTCTGCTTGAAAAATCCCATTTTGAATGGTGTAGTATGAATTTTGTGAATGATTGTTAAATTCTAAAATTAAGAGCTTTACACTTATGTATTTTGAGATTGATGGTTAAATTCTGAAAGTTAAAGTTTAAGGTTCTTACACTCTTGATGCTAGCTTCTCTGCAAAATTTATTGAACTCGTTCGTCTCATATTCAGTGCCATTATCAGTCCTCAAAATCTTGATCTTCTTCCCTATTTGATTTTCCACCAAGGCTTTGAAAGTATGGAACCACCTGAAAGCCTCATCCTTCTTCTTCAAGAAGTATATCCAGGTTTTGCAAGAGAAGTCATCTATATACGTCATATAATAAAAACATCCTCCCAAGGATGTCACGGGCAGCATACCAGACAAATCAAAATGTATCAATTGTAAGACATCAGATGTCTTTGTGACATTTGAGGGGAAAGGTCCCCTTGTATGCTTTCCTTCGGCACAGCCCTAACATACACCTTCATGATCATTTGTGAACTCGGGCATCCCCGTCACCACCTTCCTTGCTTCGGGAAGGGCTTTGTAGTGAAGGTGTCCAAACCTCTGGTGCCATAGTTTAGTTTGTCAAATAATATCACATGTCATCGCTCCCAGTGGACTTCCTCCAACCTGGTAGAGTGTATCAACTCTAAACCCAATCGTGATAGCTTCCTCGAAACTCTTCTTCCAAATGCACACCTTCCCATCAATGAATGCCACATTGAAACCTTTGTATTCCATGGCCGAAATAGACACAAGGTTCTTCTTCAAATCAGGTACATATAGTACATCTTGCAAACGGAGGACTTGACCTTGAGATAAGTGGAGGGTCACAATACCTGTCCCTTTCATGGGATATGTGGCATTATCTCCAAGGATAATTTTCAAATTAACATCCTTCTCAACCATATCAAAAATTGCTTCCTTAAACCTAGTGAGGTGCCTTGAGGCACCACTATCTATCAACCAGACATCCACAGTGTCGGGTGGAGATGCAGCAGAGAGGGCGGATACAAGAATGAATTCATTTCTTTTATCATCAGCAACATTAAATTCCTCATACCTGGAGTTTCTCGACCTTTTGAAAGGTTACCCATTGCCATTGCGACTAGAGGGAGCCTTCCTCTTTCCTTTGAACCTATTGTTCCTTTGATTGCCATTCCTCTGATTGTTCTTGTTGTCATCATCCCCAAGAGAATCCTTCTTGAAAGGGCATTCTCTAGCATAGTGGTTGGTATTGTGACATGCGTAACATTTTTCTTTCTTTCCTTGGGCCCCTGCTCTTCCTTGGTTCCTCGGACCACCAAAGTTCTTCTTAGCACGAGCAGTGAAGGCAGAATTTCCTTCATTTTCATATTACTTCATTCTTGATTCCTCTTGTACGCATCTCGATAATACTTTGTCAAAATTAGATATCACGTTGTTATTGAGAATGGTAGTATTGAATACATGCCATTCGGAGGAGAGACCTCCAAGTGCGGTGAGAACCATTTCTCGATCAACTATTCTCTCCCCAATGGCTAGAAGATTATTTTTTATTTCAGTCAACTTCAGAAAATAGGATTGAACGAATTCATCCCTGCCTTTCTTCAGATTCTTCAGTTGGTTCTTAAAGAAAAGGACTTGATTTGCATTGCTGGCCTTAAACATGTTGACCAGCTTATCATACATCTCCTTGGATGTGTGTAGCTCAGAGATGTAGTCAACCAGACTCTTATGAATTGAGTCCTTGATCATTAGCTTTGCTTTGATTTCCTCCTTCTTATATTTTGACTTGGTGGCAGCAGGTGCAGTTGATGGAGGCTCTTGGATTTTACCCTGCATATAGTCCATGACATCTAGGTCTTCCAACATTAGATCCAAAGTCATCTTCCAGGCATTGAAGTCTTCCTTCCCAGTCAACTTGTCATCAGCTTTGAAGCCATTGAAGTTTGAGGTACCCATTCTCTTCTTCGGTGATTGCTACAAACTTGGGCTTTGTCTTCACCTCAACTCTAATACCATTTAAATTTTCGTAGATGTTCTATGCTTGATGCAACTTTACTTTTATCTCCAATATCAAGCAGCAATCACATAAACAAGAAAGTAAAATGCTGATAGAACATACCGATAGATTGATAGAAGACAAGCCAAAAATACACTTAACTTGATCAACAAAATATATGTGTTGTCGTGTGTTACAGCGGTCAACAGAATGCTTCAACCAGCAAAGTCTCAATACGGTCAGCCAACCAGAATGTGTCACACAACCCTCTCAGACAGCTATATATCAATCAACCCAAAGTCAACAAAAGTCAACGTTGTCCCAGTCAATAGTCGACATAAAAACAGAAGCAACAAAATTCAACGCACCCCGGTCAAAGTCAACATCCAACTTCAATTTCTATGCCAATAAATGCATATTGCAGAAATCGGATTTTTGAGAGAGTTTTGGGTCAGTTTGACCATGCATTGACCAAAGTCAACGCTGGTCAAATCTACATTGAAACCCTAGGTCAGAAACAGAAAATTCCTTTGCTGCGTTTTCCCACGTGTGAGAGAAGAAGAGCCTCCAAGGTGATTGAGCCAATCAGATGAGGAGAGAGAATGTGTGATGATCTGATGGATGAAAATGACCTCTGACGTTGACCTATACATATCCATCAGTGAGGGTGTGTGACACATCTATTGGGGCTTCAAGCCTACATTTCAATTCTGGTCGACCTTGCACATAAGTGGAATTAATTCAAAATAAATGTTTTGCTCATCGAATGAAGATGATCTTTAGATCGATCTTGCACCTCTCCGAAAGAGGAGTCCAATAAAAATATTGGCATCTTCATTTGAGCATCACAACATGGAGTTTGGACCTAGTTGTCCAAAATTACACTCCCTTTCAACTAGGGAGAACTCCATCCACCTATGCCATTCAAACATCGTGTGTCATCCTGCCGTAACATGCTTTGCTGGCTTCTTTATTTCAGAACAAAAGGCAAGTCACAAAGACATCACTCCCGATTGACAAATTCAGCTCAGAAGTCTGAAACCTCTATACAACTCAAAAGAGTCACATACCAACCCAAAGTTGGTTTACCTGACCCGAAGTCAGTTGGAGGTCTAAAACCTCACTAGACTTGATCCCAAATCAAGGGGTTGGACACGTACCATCCTAGACATAAAGAGTATGGCAATCTCCGATGTGTCCATTGGTCTTTGCTACTAGTCTCTAGCTTTTCCCACCTCACTGACCAAATGATAGGTACTTCCCATGAGTCTGGAACTCAATGGGTAGAATGCATACAGGGCACAGATCATGAGAGGTGAACCAACTCAATATCATAATGGTGGGGCAAGAAGCACACCAACAAGGCTCGGCAAGCCTAGCCCTGTGGTTGCTTATAGCTCCGAGCAGTTATCCCCAAAGCCCCCTGGAGCTCCCAGAGCTCATCGTCCAATAGGACCCTCAGCGTAGGGGCATTCCACGATACCCAGATTCTCACGAAAGGTTAGGAACTTGACCTTCCCCAAGGGCTTTGTAAGAATATCCGCAACATGCTCATCAGTTCCTATATGATCGAGCCCTGCGTGACCTCGATGTACTATATCCTGGATAAAGTGGTACCTGATATCAATATGCTTGGATCGATCGTGGAACACGGGATTCTCGGACAACCGATTCCCACTCTGGTTATCACAGAGAATCACAATGGTATCTAGCACATGCCCGAATAGCTCAATGAAGAGCTTTCGCAACCAAACTGCTTCACAACAGAGCAAACTCGTTGCAATGTATTTGGCCTCAACGGTGCTCAAAGCCACCGACTTCTGCTTCTTGCACATCCATGATATCAAAGCAGACCCAAGTGTGAAGCAGCATCCAGATGTGCTCTTGCGATCCACCACACTGCCAACCCAATTGGCATAAGCATATCCATGGAGTGTCACACTCCCAGCAGTGTATCTCGATTCTCAGCCCATGGTTTATCGTGTCCCGAAGATATGTCAACAAATTCTTGGCACCAACCCAGTGAATGTGATGAGGTTCAACCATATGTTGACTCAAAGTGTTCACTGCAAAACATATGTTTGGACGGGTGTTCACTAAGTACATTAGGGCCCCTACGAGTTGATGATACTCAATAGGATTCGCTAGCACGAGCCCAGCAGCACTGCCACTCAAATTCTTAAAGTTGAGCTCCATCGGTGTCGACACGAAATTTCAATTCACCATTCCAAATCTTTCCAGCAGCTTCACAATATATTTTCCTTGAGAAAGGAAAATCTCGCCAGGTCTCTACCAGAACTCCAGGCCTAGGAAGTAATGCATCAGTCCTAGGTCCTTCATCTCGAACTCAGAAGCGAGCTCCCTCTTACACTGATGAATGAGAGGGTCTACACCTATCAGGAAGAGGTCGTCCACATACAGCACCAGAATGAGAGGCTTTCCTCTATCAACCTTGAAGTAAAGGTTCAGATCAGCATTACTACGAGTGAAGCCCAGCTTCATCAAGTAGATATCTATCCTCTCGTACCAAGCCCTGGGGGCTTGCTTCAACCCATAGAGGGCTTTCTTCCACTTACATACATGGGTGTCCCGATCCTGGACTTCGAACCCCCGAGGTTGCTCAACATACACCTCTTCCTTTATCGCACCATGCAGAAATGCGATCTTCACATCCATCTAATGAAGATTCCATCCTTGTGTAGCAACAAGGGATATGATAGATCGGATGGTGGTATATCGAGCCATAGGTGCAAATATATCATCATAGTCTACACCTTCTTTTTAAGAGAAGCCACGGGCGATGAATCTTGCCTTGAACTTTTCAGCACTACCATTAGATCCATGCTTGATCTTATAGAGCCATTTCGAGGTGACAACTGCTTTGTCCTCTAGTCTCAGAACCACATCCCAGACATCATTCTTCATAATGGACTCATACTCTTCGTGCATAGCATCCTTCCAAACTTGATGCTTTATGGCGTTCTCAAAAGATCCAGGCTCAAATTGTACAATTGTACTCATGGCTACTAGATACCCTTGGTATCTATTCGGCTTCTTACTTTCAAGGAATGTGCCATATGATTCTCGACATCCTCGACAGTGTCCCTGAGCCATGATGGTCTTCTCTTCATTGAAGGAGGTGGATCAATAGGGTCCATCGGTCCTTCAACATAGGGCATCATCTCATCCTTCATTTCTTCCTGATTTCCAGCCCTTACTTTCCTCAAAGAAGCATCTTCGTCAAAGGTCACATAGTGTCATATCTCCACTTCTCTTTGACCAGGCACATAGACTCTATATGCCTTCGAAGTTTCACTATAGCCCACAAACATTCCCTTCTTCCCAGAAGCATCCAGCTTGCTCCTCTTCTCTTTTGGCACAAGAAAATAAATAGGACAACCAAAAACTCTAAAATGTGAGATGCCAGGTTTCTTATCGGAGAAAACCTCTTCAAAAGTTTTGGAGTCCAGAGCTGTTAAAATTGGACAATTGGGTCCAAACTCCGGGTTGTGCTGCTCAGATGACGATCGCAATATTTTTATTGGATTCCTCTTTTGGAGAGGTGTAAGATTGATCTAAAGATCATCTCGATCGGATGAGCAGAACATGTACTTTGAATTTATTCCACTTAGCAGCTGGCTAACCGTGAATAAAATATTGACTTAAATGTCTTAAAGGACGTGTCACACATCCCCAAAGATTCTTATATATTGGAGAGACTTAGAGTTCATTTGACACACATTGGTGTGGAGGAATTCTCTCTCTCTGGATAGCGTTGGAGCTGTGATATATATAGACTGTTCTTTGTTTGGGTTGTTCTGGGTTATGTGTGACACGCTTGGTTGAATGACCTATTGAAGACTTTGCTGGTAGAAGCATCCTGCTGATCGCCGTAACGCCACCATTTATTATCTCTGTTTTGGCTTGTCTTCTATCGATCTATTAGCATGTTCTATCTTCTTCAGTATTGTGCCCTAATCTGAAATGGCATGTATCATGACTCCGTAAATTAACAAGAGCTTTAATGCTGCATCGTGCTTTGTATTCAATACCCAGTTGTCTGCGCCTTCTCCCCACAAAAAGTTCGGAAGATCTTGATCACATAGCATGGCACGGGCAGCTTCCACAATGGTCCTGTTCTTTCTTTCAGCAACGCCATTTTGCTCAGGAGTATAAACATTTGTGGTCTCTCTCCTGATGCCAGCTTCTCTACAAAAGTTATTGAACTCGTTCGTCTCATATTCAGTGCCATTATCGGCCCTCAAAATCTTGATCTTCTTCCCTGTTTGATTTTCCACCAAGTCTTTGAAACTACAAAACCAACTGAAAGCCTCATCCTTCTTCAAGAAGTATATCCAAGTTTTGCAAGAGAAGTCATCTTTGAACATCATATAATAAGAACATCCTCCCAAGGATGTCACGGGCAGCATACCAAACAAATCAGAATGTATCAATTGTAAGACATCAGATGTCTTTATGACACTTAAGGGGAAAGGTCCCCTTGTATGCTTTCATTCGGCACAGCCATGACATACACCTTCATGATCATTTGTGAACTCGGGCATCCTCGTCACCACCTTCCTTGCTTCGGGAAGGGCTTTGTAGTGAAGGTGTCCAAACCTCCGGTGCCATAGTTCAGTTTGACAGATAGTATCACATGTCATCGCTCCCAGTGGACTTCCTCCAACTTGGTAGAGTGTATCAACTCTAAACCCAATCGTGATAGCTTCCTTGAAACTCTTCTTCCAAATGCGCACCTTCCCATCAATGAATGCCACATTGAAACCTTTGCCTTCCATGGCCGAAATAGACACAAGGTTCTTCTTCAAATCAAGTACATATAATACATCTTGCAAACGGAGGACTTGACCTTGAGATAAGTGGAGGGTCACAGTCCTTGTCCCTTTCACTGGATATGTGGCATTATCTCCAAGATAATTTTCAAATTAACATCCTTCTCAACCATATCAGAAAGTGCTTGCTTAAACCCAGTGAGGTGCCTTGAGGCACCACTATCTATCAACCAGACATTCATAATGTGGGGTGGATATGCAGCAGAGAGGGCAGATCCAAGAATGAATTCATTTATTTTATCATCAACAACATTAGATTCCTCATACTTGGAGTTTCTCGACCTTTTGAAAGGTTGCCCATTGCCATTGCGACCAGAGGGAGCCTTCCTCTTTCCTTTGAACTTGTTGTTCCTTTGATTGCCATTCCTCCAATTGTTGTTGTTGTCATCATCCCCAAGAGAATCCTTCTTGAAAGGGCATTCTCTAGCATAGTGGTCGGTCTTGTGACATGTGTAACATTTTCCTTTCTTTCCTTGGGCCCCTACTCTTCCTTGGTTCCTTGGACCACCAAAGTTCTTCTTCTTAGCACGAGCAGTGAAGGCAGCATTTCCTTCATTTTCATATTCCTTCATTCTTGATTCCTCTTGTACGCATCTCGATAATACTTCGTCAAAATCAGGTATCACGTTGTTATTGAGAATGGTAGTATTGAATACATGCCATTCCAAGTGTAATGACCCATTCCCAAGTTGTACCCAAAACGATATTAGCATGTGAACGATATAGGCATTTGATAGCTACACCTGCCTATACCGCCCACATCGCACTAGTACACCCACCTACTAATATCAAAATCTCATAAGTGAGGGATTTAATATTAAGATTTTGGATTAATATTAAATTTTAACTAAGTAAAAATTATGTGAAAAGGACTAATAAAGGAAAATGACATAATAAAGTTAATTCATTAAGTAATGTAAAGACACATACTCCATACATAAGACAACCGTATAAGTCACCTCCATAAATATATTCGTACCCACATTAATGTGGATCACATCACCATAAAAACATGTAATACCAACATTTAGGTGGATAAGGCCTCGAGAGGAAAGAGGCGGTAGGGGAAGATTATTTAAATCCACATTAATGAAAAGATCACACCACCATAAATACATATAATATCACCATTAATAGGGGAAAAGACCTCGGAAGTTAGAGGCGGTGGATGGAACTTATTTAAGGGAGGTAATATGGAGGTTTTGGGGAGGAAAAGGAAGGGAATTCTGCTGAAATACTGTGAGATTGAACTGCATATTGTGAGATTGAACTGCTGGGAGTCTCTGTTCTTCTTGGATATCTGGGCACGGGGCAGAGGAGACATCCTCTGGGTCTGGGATTATTCCCGAATTGGCTGGGAGGACTTGGTTGTTTCGATAAACTGTTTATCCATCTAACAGCTGCATCACGGGAGGAGAGCCATCATCAAAACCATCAAACCATCAACTTTGTACCAGGTATTTCTCTTATGTATTTGATTGTTTCTCAATTAAAAATTTCACTGCTGATTTCATTACATACATTACTGCTGTATAACATTTGCTGCAATTACTTCTCTATGTATGGAACTTTACATTTCATGGAAATACATCACGGTTTCTAAATAATTTGTCTGCGAATTAAAAGTCTGTGTTCGGAGCATTACATATGGTATCAGAGGGGTAGTTCAAACCCTCTTACGACCTTATAGGCCCTGTATAATAAAAAAAAATTTATGCTTCACATGAAACAGAGATGATCTCCACAATCTGGACTCGTCTACTAATGTAAGGTCTTCCCACAACAAAAATATGTCAGTTGGAAAGTTGTAATGGAAAATACAACTAAAATCTGTTTCCTTGAAGATTCAGATGTACAATAAGCCCCGGCAATGATCCCTAGTGCCATTCGTCGTGCTAAATCTAAAACTGTGTAATAAATTCTGAGGATCCCAAAAGGATTTTGAAGCATAGGTGCAACTGCATCCTCTCCTCCGTCATTAGAAGTTAATATGACTTTAGATGGTCCTCGCAAATCCTCAAACAGCAGACCAAATCTAATTATAATCTCATCTGTGGCCATCGGCATTGCCACTGCTTTGGCTAAAATTGCTGAGAAATTTTTTTCCTCTTTAAACTGTAGTTAGGACAGTTTGGGATTTAGCGGGTGATCTAGCTTTCCATACGACCGAGAGCCGAGGGACCCAGTTTCTTGGCGATAGGGCTCATCAAGGACTGAAATCAAAGTTGAAACAGAAAACCAGCATATTAATATGGAACAAATCTGATCATACACTCAATGTGACAGTCTAGTTTTAGCTAGCAAATAAGAATATTATGTGCAATAACTATAAGTTAAAGATAACACAACGAAATTGTTGGCGCTGTCACGAGACTAAATGATGCGATATTGGAGGAATATTAACTTGGAAGGTATTTCTGTAAGGATCTTTTAGTATGGATATTCTTAAATTAAATATATATATTTTAATTTTCTCAATCATACCAATGATCTTTCCGAATTTCTTGATCAACTTCCTTGTATTGCAAAAACATCCCTAGCAACTGAAATGAAAAATGCTGACAACAGAATCGCTGTGGCGATACCTAGCACCAGAGCACCAGATTTGTGCCTATCTGTTTGCCATATCCACTTTCTCAATTGCTGAAGTAGAAGAATCAAGATGTGGACAAGCATCAAGCCACCTCCAATGACAATTAACCAGAATATGTTCCTCTTAAAACTCCTTCCATCCGTCAAAATTGTTTGCCTTCAAGGCAAAGTCTGCCACAGGTTTTATCCCCTGACTTTATACTCCATTGGACGCAGTGGTTGCCCAAACATGGAAGCAATTTATTCCCCAGTTTACATTCTATTCTCTGCCTGCCTTCTGAAAACAAGTCTTTGCCGCAGTTGCCTAAAAATCATTGATTTGTGTCTTGCTGGAGCATAACCTGTAATCTGGTTCGTTATATTTTAACGTGGTGTAACCAGAATGCTTGAATCTACCAAATGTGAATGCATGTATGGCCTCTCCCATGGCAAATCTAGATGAGGGATAATCCACTGCAATCCCTTTAAACTTTCATGAAATTTAATTGGCAATTTCACACTCAACCATTTACACAGTGCATAGACCTGAAGATGGCATACCATACGCAACAGATTTCTAGGTGGATCAGAGATAATCAAACTTGCTGATTGGCTTGATAGTACGCCTACAGCTTCTACACTTGCAGTGGAGTATCAGCTTCTAAACTCACACTTTTTGAGTCTTATTCTAAGTCGTTGTTAGCCTCAGACTGTGCGATCCTGCAAACAAACACCTGCGTTCACCAAAATCTCCCAACCCATATCGAACTGATAAGCGTGGCAATCCAAAGTTTCATAAATGGACAGCGAATTGGATAGCTGGCGGTGGAGCAGGTGAATGGCGTGGCACCAACCTGAGGCGGTGGACTTCTTCGTTCGAATGGCGATTGTGGAATGGGACGTGTTATGAAATGCCGCGGACAGGATTTGAAATCCAGTCGGGCTCCACCGGTCGGCGCGAACGGTTTAAAAGGTTTTAAAAAAAAAAAAAAAAAACATTGCAAAAATCCAAAGTTTCGGTGGCAGGTTATCAAATGGTATGGTTTTGTATTTAAATTTTGGGCGCATATATATGTAATATATATCAAACCCACGCTTATATAATAACATTAATATGCAGATTTATTCCGCATATAAACAGACTATAGGATATACCATATCCAAAGTTGTTGACCGCACATATTTAATTATCGACAGAGTCGAGAATTATAAACCGCCGCATATATGCAATGCATACCGTAATTTTCCACCGCCGAGACCTTCGATAAGGTTTAATGCGATATGTTAATATATATAAACAAACCACGGATATGTTAAATGTTGTTTGTAATCGCCAGATGTATCAACATGACCGCTGGGATCTATATTTAATGCCACCGCGTTGTCAACGAAACCATCGATATATATGTTACCAGATGTATGGTATCGAACCTTCGAATAAAATTTTCCAAGGTTCTAAAGACGTATCATTAATGTTTGCCTACAGGGCCGGAATCATATGTATTAACATGGTAAATACAATGGATATAATTTACTACCACCAGGAATCGAACCTTATCATACATTAAAGACCGCCATATATTGTAATATATAGTTTGCCAATTACGTAATGTATTGTGCGGAGATTCATATCCGTAGGTTTTTAATAAATAAATAAAAACATATAATAAATGTATGCCAAATATGCCGAGATTCAACGGAGGGGTCAGGCGGAGGTTTTGAACCGCCGACCCTCCAAAAGTAACATAAACAATGACTTCGAAAACTTTCGAAATTATATATGCCATGAATCTGCCTTTTTCCCATATATAATATATGTATTCGGAACTATATGTTAAACGTGTGGATTTGTAAATGGTTTAATGAACTTCTAACTTGGATTATAATAAATATTAAGTTTGAAATTGTATTAGTAAATTATATAAATATAAATTAATATAATATGTGAAAAAAAAAAATTATATATATATATATAATTTACGGATGAAATTAGAATTCTGATTATATTTCATTTATTATATAAACTGGATTAAATTGTAGGCCATATAATTTTAAATTAAGACTAAACAAAAGTGGGGTGAATTAGAGTTTGAAACAGATATTTTATAGGCATCTAAACTAAGGTGACAAAATCTTATGATATGATATTAAGTTAAGTTAAGTTAAAAGAGGAGAATCACAAGAGTAGAGAAAATCAATATTCAAGTGTTTGTTAATCATAAGTAGCTGAAATCAATAAATTCCTTCTATCACTGCATATAGGAATAAAACATTCTAGACAAATTTATGATCGATGAAAACCTTGCATTCCACTCTAAATTTAGTAAGCATACTTTACCCTGCATAGGACAAGGAGGTCGCGTTGCCACCCTCCTTGACCTCGGTACCAGTAAGACCTGCCTGCAGGTAAAATAGCAAAAGAACTATACCCGTATGCCAGCTCAAATCTTACGAAAATTATATTTTGTCAGTCTGGAAATTTACCCTCTCCTCATGAATTTATTATTATGCATTTCAGGAAAATTACCATGTTGAACACGTACCAAAGGCGGCAGCGCCAGCGAAATACAGCGCCGCCACCTCCACCTTCACCATCGCCTTCGCCACCATCAAGATCGCCGTCAGCACCTGTTGCTCCGCCTGATCTCACTACTGTGATGAGCTCGTTAGAGGCCATTATGGAAACCTTGAAAGGGTCGCAGTCGACCAGGAACAAGGAGGAGCGACATCAGTCAGAGGAGAGACATTCAGAAAGGCCGAAGGATTTTGATAACAAACCTCACAGAGAAGATATTTCACGGGAACTGCAAAAGATTAAACTCCCTGAATTCTCTGGAGGACGGGCTGGAGAGCAGGCCGAAGCATGGTTGGAAGGGATGATCAGGTGTTTCGCATTAAGAGAATATTCTTCAACGTCTAAAACAAGGATCGTTGTTTCCCAACTCAGGGGGAATGCTCTGATTTGGTGGGGGAATATGGAAAAACAGTTGCATCTCACTTCAGACACCGTTCCTTGGGAATTGTTTGTGGACCGATTCCGTGCGAAATACTTGCCACCTTTCTTTCAAGAGGAGCAAGCTGGAGCCTTCCATACTCTAACCCAAGGGGGTAAAACTGTGGAAGAATACGAGACAAGGTTCATTGAACTTGTGAAATATGTTCCTTATCTAGACACGGATGAACGCCAAGCCGAGCGTTTCATATTTGGGTTAAATCCTCGGATCAGAGCCATGGTAAGAATGTGGAAGCCACCAACGGTGGCGGAGGCAGTAGAATGTGCTCGTTATGCAGAAGAGCATTTGGGAATTAAAAGGGATTTCAGGCCAGCTGAATCAATACCGCAGGCATTTACAGGAAAGACTCCCCAAAATTTCTTCCGAGGAAATAACTCGAGACCACCTCCTTATGGTAACAGATTTACCCCAAGAGGAGCGGGGGCAGGAGCTCCCAGGACCATAAACGCAATAGCTTCCGGGTCTTCAAACAACAGTGCGTGGAGGTCTCGAGGAACTGGTAATCGAGGAAGAAATGGGAGAGGAAGCAGCACCAGGGGACAGAGTTCTTGGTCGGGGATTTCTCAGTCAAACGAAAGAGGACCAACCCGAGTGGATTGTTGGGGATGTGGAGGACCCCATCTTCGACGGGATTGTCCGGAGAACTCGCGGCAAGCAGGAAAAGAACCAGAGAACTCGCGGCGGACAGGAAAAGAACCGTCATCAGATGCTCAAAGCAATCACAGAATCCATGCTGTCGTCAACAACAACCAAGCAGCACATCAATCAACGGTAGTGAAATCTTCAGGTACAATCAATGGGATAAAACTCAAAATCTTATTTGACACTAGAGCTACTGATAGTTTTATTTCATCTTATGCATTGAACAAATGTGGGTTGGCAGCCTGCAAACAAGACAATTTTAGACAGGTAGAAATGGCTTCAGGAGACCTTCAATCGGTAGAATTATGTGTGGAAGATTGCAAAGTTGATCTAGGAGTCTGTTTGACCAAACTAAAAGTTTATGTCACAACCCTAAGTACTTACGACCTGGTGATAGGAATGGATTGGTTAGAATCTCATCGAGCATGGGTAGATTGTTCCGGGAAAACAATACTTTGCGTGAATGATATGGGTGAGACCATCCAAATTCAAGGTATTAAGAGAAAAATATCTTTGCGTTTCATCTCTGCGATGCAAATGAAACGGTGTTTAAGGAAAGGTTGTCAAGTATATGCAGTTCAAGAGGTAAGCAAAGAAAAAGGGTCTTCCTTAGATCAATATCCGATTCTATCAGAATTTCCGGATGTTTTTCCAAAAGAACTACCTGGACTACCTCCTAGGAGAGAGCTAGACCTCACCATTGAATTGAAACCTGGTACGGAACCTATTTCTAAAGCTCCTTACCGAATGACTGCCCCGGAACTTCAAGAGTTGCAAATACAGCTAAAAGAACTGTTAGATGTAGGGCACATTCGACCCAGTGTTTCACCATGGGGTGCTCCTGTAATCTTTGTCAAGAAGAAGGATGGTTCATTACGACTGTGTGTGGACTATCGAAATTTGAACCGGGCCACGGTAAAGAATAGGTATCCAATGCCTTGCATTGACGACCTTTTTGATCAAATGAAAGGAGCTTCGGTATTTTCAAAGATCGATCTGCGATCAGGTTATCATCAACTCAGGATAAGCGAGAGTGATGTTCCTAAGACTGCATTCCGAACTCGTTTCGGGCATTATGAATTCATTGTGGTGCCATTTGGGTTGACCAATGCACCTGCAGTTTTCATGAACCTTATGAATAGCGTTCTTCGCAAATATCTTGACAAATTTGTACAAGTTTTCTTAGACGATATTCTCATTTACTCTAAGAATGAGAAGGAGCATGAAGAGCATCTTCGGATAGTGTTATCTTGTCTCAAAGAGCACAAGTTATATGGAAAATTATCCAAATGCGCTTTCTTTCAGAAGGAAATCCATTACTTAGGTCATATCATATCTGGCGAAGGAATCTCCGTAGATCCTGAAAAGGTAAATACAATCAAGGAGTGGCCGATAGCTAAGAATGCACATGAAGTGCGTAGTTTTATGGGTTTAGCAGGTTACTACCGAAGGTTTGTGGAGGGATTCTCCAAAATTGCAAAACCAATCACCAACCTTCAGCGCAAGGGTGTTAAGTATAATTGGATTGAGGAATGTGATAAAGCTTTTTCTAAGCTTAAGCAATTATTGACTAGTACACCGATTTTGCGGGTACCGGATATGGATAAAGATTTTACTGTGTGTACTGACGCATCCAAACAAGGGTTAGGTGCAGTTTTAATGCAGGAAGGAGGCGTAATAGCATATGCTTCGAGAAAATTAAAAATTCATGAAAAACTTTATGCTACGCATGATTTGGAGCTAGCCGCGGTGGTCTTAGCTTTAAAGATGTGGAGACATTACTTGGTGGGGAGAAACTTTGCGCTTAAAAGTGACCACCAAAGTTTGCAGTATTTATTCACCCAGAGAGACTTAAATGCAAGACAAAGACGATGGAGTGAACTCCTAAGCGAATATGATTTTGCGATTTCATATATCAAAGGGAAGGAGAATGTAGTAGCAGATGCCTTAAGTAGAAGACCCCGAATATTCTCCCTCGTACCTATCAAGGTGAACTTAAGAAATCAAGTGCTTGAGCACCTTGTAAGAGATAGTTGGTACTTAAAAGTAAGGTCAGGACTCGAAAGCAACCATTCGAAGGAACCTAAGTTCGAAGGGTATGATTTGGAGGAAGACGGAATTCTACGATTTCACGAAAGAATGTATATACCAGACAATGGGGATCTCCGAAACACCATCTTAAAAGAAGCACACCGAGCAGTATATTGTGCACATCCTGGGGTAAAGAAGATGTATGCTGACACCAAGAAACTCTTCTTCTGGTCAGGCATGAAAAACGACATTGTCAAATTTGTTGCTAGATGCCTGGAATGTCAGCAGGTAAAAGTTGATCATCGCCACCCAGCAGGTCTCTTACAACCTCATGACATCCCAATGACCAAATGGGAGATCATTTCTATGGATTTTATCGTTGGGCTGCCTCTTACGCAACAAAAGCATAATGCCATTCTGGTTGTAGTGGATAGATTAACAAAAAGCGCCCATTTCATCCCAGTAAGAGATACTTATGAAGTAGCTGATGTAGCTAGGGTATTCATAAATGAAATCATCAGATTTCATGGAGTACCCAAGAAAATTATATCCGATCGAGACCCTCGATTTACATCAAGGTTCTGGAATTGTATGCAGTCAGCCTTGGGAACTCAGTTAAATTTAAGTACTGCCTATCATCCTGAGACTGATGGACAGACAGAAAGGGTAAATCAAGTGCTCGAGGATATGCTAAGGATGTATGTTATGGACCAACAGTCACGTTGGGAAAAGTACTTACCCTTGGTGGAATTTGCTTACAACAATAGCTACCATAGTTCGATTGGGATGCCGCCATTTGAAGCATTATACGGAAGACCTTGCAGAACGCCGTTAAGTTGGGACAGGTTAGAAGATCGAATAATCGTCGGACCAGACTTGATCCAAGAGATGGAGGATCAAGTAAAACTGATTAGACAACGGTTAAAAGAGGCTCAGGATAGACAGAAAAGTTATGCGGACACTCACAGGACAGATAGAAGCTATGTGGTAGGAGATCAGGTTTTCATCCGCATCAGACCAAACAAGAGCACCATTCGGTTTGAGGGGGGGACAAAATTATCCCCCCGGTTTATAGGACCGTTTGAATTCCTGGAAAAAGTTGGACCTGTCACTTATCGTCTTGCACTGCCACTCCACCTGCACAAAATTCATAATGTATTTCATGTATCTGCCTTACGACACTATATTGCTGATAAATCTCATGACCTTCAATGGAAGGAACTGCAGGTATCGGACGAGGGAACCCTAACGGTCGAACCATTACGTATTCTGGAACGTAGGGTTCAACAGCTCAGGAACCGCCGGATAGACCAAGTGAAAGTCCAGTGGGACAAGTATAGTCCTGGATCAGCGACTTGGGAGGATGCTGAGACTTTTTGCCAGAATTACCCCAACTTATGCTAAATTTTGAGAACTGAAAACTTTTATGTATATAACTGCTCTATTTTGATACTTGACATTTTGAAACACTATGAAAAGATGCGTTTTTTTTTTCTTGCTGGTACATGGATACCCATAAGTCTAGAATGCTACTTCACTTTACTGATACAAGATATATGCTGTTAGTTTAGAATTTACTGGTGCGTGGACACCAATGTGCGAGATGTCATTTAAATTAACATTTGCAAGAATATGAAAAGTGAAATATATTGATATATAAATTGACAGGGGTAAAGCAATGCATCATAAATAGAACATGTGTGAACTAAACAGAAGCAGTGTCTGAAATGAGAAATTTTATGGGACATATTGATACCTATGTAAACAAATTTTCTTTTTATAAGTTCTAGGATTAATATCATAGATATCAAAGTATTTTGAATATGTAAAGGTTGTTATATGGGTAATAATTGGTTATGAGCAATATAGATGCATATGCTGTAGTATGTGTACGAGTGTTTACATTGCAGATTATGTACCGGTGAATACCATGCTGCAGAAAACAGAAAACAGATTACCGAAACAATCTACGTGATGACAGATTTCCAAGAAAGATGAGAATCCCCGAGATCCCACGATAGGGTGTTGACCCTGGTCCTATTGGGAGGAGTGGAGGTGTTGCCCACTATTTATCCTCCAATACCTGGAGTCATGGGAGGACTGTGCGAGTCACGCTCCCCTAGACGTGTGATGATGACTACCGGATGCCTACCAACATGTCAGGTCGACGTAATTGACGCTGATATCATTGAGGTCTATGAATGGATCAGTAAAACTGATGCCATGGCATATTCCTGTAGAGGACGGATAGGATGGGAGTGGAAGAGATTAGGAAGGATCGGATGATTTTAGAATAGTTTGGAGATTCGGTGAAGATGGAAAGTAACACTTAAATTACAGATACATACTTATTTAAACGGAAACTCAATCTTAAAATACAAGCATTCTACAATCACCCTAATCTCTAAAAACACAATATTGATCTGAGTATATAGAACCATAAACTTCGGGACGAAGTTTTCTGAAAGGAGGAAGTATGTAATGACCCATTCCCAAGTTGTACCCAAAACGATATTAGCATGTGAACGATATAGGCATTTGATAGCTACACCTGCCTATACCGCCCACATCGCACTAGTACACCCACCTACTAATATCAAGATTTCATAGATTAGGAACGTAATATTAAGATTACAGATCTATATATTAAGATCATCTAAGTATAAATTTTATAAAAAAAAAAAAATAAGGTAATAAAAGAAATGAAATAATAAAATTGACCCTTAAGTTAAAATGAGTATGCAATATTAAAACCATTAATATTAAAGGAATTTAAATGAAGCCCCAAGCCCTATAAATAAAATAATTATATAAACCCACCTTCATAAAATGTATAGCCGTACTCACCTTAATGTGGATTACCCACCATGAAAAGAAACATTTAATATGAACATAGGGTTGGATAAGGCCTCAGGAGGTTTGAGGCGGTGGCGGAGAATTGTTTAAAATATATTCTTATCTCAATTAAATGAAAGGTACAGCACCATAAATACAGAAAATATCACAATTAATAGGGGAAGAGACCTCGGAAGTTGGAGGCGGTGGATGGAACTTATTTAAGGGAGGTAATATGGAGGTTTTGGGGAGGAAAAGAAAGGGAATTCTGCTGAAATATTGTGAGATTGAACTGCTGGGAGTCTCTGTTCTTCTTGGTTATCTGGGCACGGGGGCAGAGGAGACATCCTCTGGGTCTGGGATTGTTCCCGGATTGGCTGGGAGGACTTGGTTGTTTCGATACACTGTTTATCTATCTACAGCATCTGCATCACGGGAGGGAGCCATCATCAAACCATCACCTGTGTACCAGGTATTTCTCTTAAGTATTTGATTGTTTCTCAATAAAAATTTCACTGTTGATTTCATTACATACATTACTGTTGTATAACATTTGCTGCAATTACTTCTCTATGTATGGAACTTTACATTTCATGGAAATACATCACTGTTTCTGAATAATTTGTCTGCGAATTAAAAGTCTGTGTTCGGAGCATTACACCAAGTGCGGTGAGAACCATTTCTCGATCAGCCATTGTCTCCCCAATGGCCAGAAGATTATTTTTGATTTCGTTCAACTTCAGAAAATAGAATTGAACAGATTCATCCTTGCCTTCTTCAAATTCCTTAGTGGGTTTTTAAAGAAAAAGACTTGATTTGCATTGTTGGCCTTGAACATGTTGACCAGCTTATCATATATCTCATTGGATGTTTGTAGCTCAGAGATGTAGGCAACCAAACTCTTATGAATTGAGTCCCTAATCATCAGCTTTGCTTTGATTTTCCCCTTATTATATTTTGACTTGGTGGCAACAGGTGCAGTTGATGGAGGCTCTTGGATTTTACCCTGCACATAGTCCTTGACATCTTGGTCTTCCAACATTAGATCCAAAGTCATCTTCCAAGCATGGAAGTCTTCCTTCCCAGTCAACTTGTCATCAGCTTTGAAGCCATTGTAGTTTGAGGTACCCATTCTCTTCTTCGGTGATTGCTACAAACTTGGGCTTTGTCTTCACCTCAGCCCTAATACCATGTAAATTTTTGTAGATGTTCTATGCTTCATGCAACTTTACTTTTATCCCCAATATCAAACAACAATCACATAAACAAGAAAGTAAAATGCGGATAGAACATGCCAATAGATCGACAGAAGACAAGCCAAAAATATACATAACTTGGTCAACAAAATATAAGTGTTGTGGTGCGTTACAGCAGTCAACAGGATGCTTCAACCAGCAAAGTCTCAATACGGTCAGCCAACCAAAATGTGTCACACAACCCTCTCGGACAGCGCTATATCAGTGAACCCAAAGTCAACAAAAGTCAACGGTGTCCCAGTCAACGGTCAACACAAAAATAGCAGCAGCAAAAGTGAACGCAGCTCGATCAAAGTCAACTTCCAACCTCGATTTTTGTGCCAATAAATGCGGACTGCAGAAATCGGATTTGTGAGAGAGTTTTGGGTCAGTTTGACCATGCGTTGACCAAAGTCAACGCTGGTCAAATCTGCGCTGAAACCCTAGGTCAGAAACAGAAAATTCCTTTGCTGTGTTTTCCCACGTGTGAGAGAAGAAGAGCCACCAAGGTGATCGAACCAATCAGATGAGAAGAGAGAATGTGTGATGATGTGATGGATGAAAATGACCTCCAACATTGACCTATATATATCCATCAGTGAGGGTGTATGACACATATGTTGGGGCTTCAAGCCTACATTTCAATTCTAGCTGACCTTGCACATAAATGGAATTAATTCAAAATAAATGTTTTGCTCATCAGATCAAGATGATCTTTAGATCGATCTTGCACCTCTCTGAAAGAGGAGTTGAATAAAAATATTGGCATCTTAATCTAAGCATCACAACATGGAGTTTGGACCTAGTTGTCCAAAATTAACAAGATGTATATGTTCAGCAATTTGTATGTAATGTGACATGACAGCAGTGACATGATGTTGACTTTGATGACATGATGTAATGATCTAATATCTCCATGGATATGTTTTTTATCTCAATTGAACAGTTGATGAAATCTACTAGAAGAAGAATTGAATTCTGAGTTTTCCCCCTTGAGGGGTTTCACCCTAGTCTCTGACCAATCTTGGTGGCTCTATGTGCATGATTTTCTTCTAATGTTTCTTTCTGCTCCATTATTGTTCTTTCTACATAATTGCAGCTGAAATAATAATGTTAAAACTATCGTGGGGTGAAAAGATGATGTAATGCAATTATCAAAGCAAAGAGCAATATAGCCCTAACAGAGAATTAACAAGATTCGATGGGAGTTGGATCCCTCTTGGTTCACACTTATCACATAGAGTCTCTCTTGTGATTTGATCCCATTTCTCTATTTAAAGGAGCTTTGGGCTCTCACTTTGTCATCTTGATACAAGCTTTGGTGCTTGCAGAAGCTCTGCTACTGTGTATTTTGCAATATCCAATAAAAGACTTTGGGGTTACATTTGAGGTGTTGTTCTCATCGTGTATGGTAATATCCTGATCATTTGCTTTCATTTCTCTACTCATATCATTATGCTAATATTTCCATTATGTTTTTCAAGTTGTGTTGATTTATAGCTATCTTATATTGCTACGAGGTTTATTTACTTGCTCTAATAGAGAATGTTTTAGTTGATGTTCCAATATATCTCTAAAATTTCTCATCATTGCATGCAATTAAACCCATATGGATCTAATTTTTCTATGTGAAGTTGTGTAGATGACTTTTCCTTGCATCAAGCTTCAAGTGTGAGGATAAGTTCTTAGAGGAACCAACCCATTCTTCAAAATATTGGAAAGAGAACCCACATTTGTTAATTCTCAGGGCCTCATCTTTCGATTTGTCTTGCAGGGACTTTTGGTCTTGGCTCATATTTCAAGCATAATCCACTTAAAATTTATCTCTCAAAATCTTGTGCTTCATTCTTATAATTTTGCTATGCAAGAGCTTAATGATGGCTAAGAAAAGAAGAGCATTTACTCATACTCTTTAGCTTATCCACTGTAGCTTATATTGTATATATACATTGCATCTTCTTGACTTGTTTCATATCTAACACTTGATTTGTCTTATAGCTATCACTAATTTTTTCTTGTGGCAACTTGTGGGAATTATTGTTAAAACATTTAACAAGTTGTTTGCAGGACCTTGGGCACAAAATTTGAGGCTAATATTCAAGGAGGTTGTGAGCTTTGGAGGCTTCATTTCACGCAAGGCCGAGTTCCACCTTGAGGGCAGCATTATTCTCTCATTAGGCCATGGGCTAGATGAAGCCTAGCTCTCTCCTTTGAGTTGATTACAGCCCTCTTTGTGGTTGATTTGACTACTACAAATTAGTCTCTTGTATTTTCAGATTTTGGCAAGACATCTCTTGTAGTTTTCACTTGTTAATGAAGAGATTTAGCCCTTAAAAGTGACATGTTGTAAAAGACTCCCTTGTTTTCCTTGGGAAGTCTTCTCAAAAGGCACTTATCTTCTCCCTTTGTAACCAATCACTAATAAAAAGATTAAATTTTCTTGTGAGCGAGCATGGGACTTTTCCCATGGTATCCCTTCTCCCCATTTAGAGGGAGGATCTTTGCTTGTGGGTGGACTAATCGCTTAGTTTAGTTACTCTAATTTCATTTGCTAATCTCATTGCTAAGCTCATTCACACATGATTAGCTTCCTAACATAACACTCACATCCATTCTCATTTTAGCATACATTTGAGATTGGTTTATGTTTTCCATTCTCATTTCTTCAATATTTGTATTGGGCAATCCATTACAACACATGCAAATTTTCTTTTGATGCAAGCAAGTGTTTTATATTTATTTGGTAAGCTTACACTAGTTTTGTTTATCCATCTACTTTGATTTCACAAGTCTCTTGAGAACATTGTTTTATCATTGTCAATTTATATTTTGTGGCATTTTGATTATTGTTAGGCATTTCTTGTGTCTCTCGATTGAATAAATTTGGCATTGATTTCATTTACTTGCAAAACAATATATTTGAAACTTGTGGAGCTACATTGAACTAATTTTCACTCTCATTTTCATATTGAAGATATTGGTACCATTTACTTATGCATTATCTCTAATTTTGAAGCAGTGATATCAATATTTTTCTTTGGAAGTGCTAATATTCACTCAAGCATCTCATTTAGGCATTTTTAGTATTAATTTGCATTTTTAGCTTGGTTGTATAGACACAAATAGGATGAAGTTTTCCTTGAAAATTTCTTCCAATTGGTATAGAATCAGGTGAACTGTGTGACCCTACAGTTATAAAGGTGGCTTTGTCCCCTTGTAAGAACGACGACACACCTGATTTGTAACAATTAGGGGAAGGGTATCGTTAATGACACCTTGTGTCTCCTCAACCCCTCTTCCTTGCAAGTCACCCCAATCTTTACCCCTTCGTAAGAACTCGATAAGACAATTCCTCACCTTAGGATAGGCATATAGTTCAAAACTAACCAAGATAATTGCATTCCATATTAGATATGTTGCACATCATTTAAATTTAGTTATCTCGGAGCATTTTAAATTTACTTGCAATATTGTTTATCCAATGTACTTGATATTTTAATGACGAATTGCCTCATTATTATTTGATGTCATCATCTCTTGTTACTTTAGCATTTCCTTTACAAGTACAATTTCCATTTATATTTTGCAAGTTATATTTTATTATGTTCATATTTCATTATAGATTTAACATTGGTTTTGCAAGATTGTTTATCGTTGTATTCTTTGAAATCTTCATTTCAGCAAGCACTTGTCATTTACTTTGAGCAATTATTTTTTTAAGAAGTGGTCTTTGTTCTTTATCTTTTAAATGAATCATTGAATATTGCTCAATTATTTAGTTGTTCGTTTACATTTGAAATCAAGTTATCTTTGATAAGATTTCCATTAACCTTATTCTTCTAGAAACTCACTAACCTCTAATAGGGACCATCCCCCTTAGCTTAACTAGGAGAGAGCATTGACGAAGAGATTTGGGATTAGGTGACAACCCCTTCTCTTAGTTTTCCACCAAGATCACACCTTCTGGGGTTGAGGATTTTTCCCACGCTAACCTAGGTGTGCAAGTGAAGCAACAACAATACCAACTGTAGTGCCAAATGTAGTGCTAAACTATTGAGCTATGTGTAGTGCTAAACTGTAGAGTAGTGCTAAACAAAACTGAGATACAACTGTGGTATCAAACATACACTACTGGAGACCTGTCTCCACTTCGACTCAATTGTCTCTCACACAATCCACCCCACTTCAAGTCAAGATTCATGCAACACCTAGTCTAGGCCCACGCATTCCTTGGTGGCAGGTGGTAGCTCTACGCATGGGAAAGAGGAGATGTGTCACCTTCTAGCTTGGTGGTTGAGATTCGATGGAAGTTGGCAACCTCTTGGTTCACACTTGTCACATGGTGTGTCTCTTCGGATTTGCTCCCATTTCTCTACTTAAAGGAGCTCTAGGTTGTCACTTTGTATTCTTGATACAAGCTCTTATGCTTGCGAAAGCTCTGCTACTATGTATTTTGCAATATTAATAAAAGACATTGGGGTTACATTTGAGGTGTTGTTCTCATCGTATAAGGTAATATCTTGATCATTTGCTTTCATTTTTCAACCCAATTCATTACACTAATATTTCCATTATGCTTTCCAAGTTGTGTTGATGTATAACTATCCTACAATGGCATCAGGTCCATTTGCTTGCTCTAGATAGAGAATGCTTTAGTTGATGTTCCAATATATCTCTAAAGAATTTTCATCATTGCAGGCAATTAACCTCATATGGATCTAATTTGTCTATGTGAAGTTGTGAAGAAGACTTTTCCTTGAATCAGGGTTCAAGCGTGAGTGGAAATTCTTGGAGGAACCAACCGATTCTTGAAAATATCAGAAGGAAAACCCACATTTGTTGATGTTCAAGGCCTCATATTTCAATTTGTCTTGCAGGGGCTTTTGTCCTTGGCTCATATTTCAAGCATAATCCACTTAAAATTTATCTCTCAAAATCTTATGCTTCATTGTTATAATTTTTATATTCAAGAGCTTAATGATGGCTAAGCAAAGAGGAGAGTTTACTCATACTCTTTAACTTAACCCTTGTAGATTATATTGTATTTATACATTGCATTTTCTTGACTTTTTTATAGCTAACACTTCATTTGACTTACAGCCATCACTAATTTGTTCTGGTGGCAACTTGCGGGAATTATTGTTTAAAACATTTAACAAGTTGTTTGCAAGACCTTGGGCACACATTTTCAGGATAATATTCAAGCAAGTCGTGAGCATCGGAGGCTTCATTTCATACAAGATCGAGTTCCACCTTGAGGGCAACACTATTCTCTCACTAATTCTAATTACAACCCTCTCTATGGCTGATTTAACTATTGCAAATTAGTCTTTTGTATTTTCACATTTTGGCAAGATATCTCTTGTAGTTTTCACTTGTTAAGGAAGATATTTAACCCTTTCTTTGTTATCGAGCGCACTGCTACCTGACCTAGCAACACTCTACCTCTATTGCCTTGGCCTACCTTCGTTGTCATCGCCCCTCGAGAGTCTGATCCGGGAGGGGATCTGTCATCTGATCCTCCACCAAACTCATCGTAGCTTCCTTCAGATGAAATTGCTGCAACTTTTGCTTGCCTTATTTCGTCAATGGGCCCTCCTCGAGTTCTTCCAGCAGTGACTAAGTTCGTGAAAAATCTTGCAGACATACCAGAAATTATTCTGCCTCCTACACTTCATCGCAGAGCAACCCTTTCGCTCTCATAAAAGGGACTCATTGGATAGTTCACGGGGCTCTGGCCTTCACCGAAAACAATCTGAAAATGGGTGGAGAGAAACTGGACTCAAGTTATTCAAGGGAAAATATCCATTCGATTTTGTGGAAGAGGTTTTTTTACGTTTAATTTTCGAAACAAAAGAATATATAGATCTTATCTTCAAAAGCGGTCCATATTTTATGGACACATGACGACTTTATCTAAACAAGTGGACTTCGGACTTTGATCCCGAGCTGGACATTCTGAATGCAATCCCAGTTTGGGTGCGTCTCCCCCACCTCCCTTTGCATTGCTGGGGAGATCAATCAGTCAAAGCCATTGACAATGCTGTAGGAAAATACATAGATAGAAGCGATCCAAAAGAAAATATGCAGGCATGCGCGAGGATTTGTGTTGAAGTTGACTTAGGCGAAGGACTCCCGGAGGCGGTAAAGATCAAAGTGGGCAACTGGACTACGAACAAATACCTTCAAGTGCAAGGTATGTCTCAAATATGGGCATAACACTAATACATGTAATAAGAAAGAAGATCAAGAAACGAAAAATGAAGAAACACAAGAACCAAAATGGGAGCAAGTAAAGAAAAATAAGATAGGAAATAAGCCTCCTCACATTTTTGTATCAACCTCAACGTTGACCTTATGAAAAATCCTAGATCTAGATTCTTACTGCAACAAATCTGAATTACTTCTTCTAATATTTTAATATTTATTTCATTACATTAAAACACTGAAGTAATTACTAAAGCACTCTACACAAATAATGTTACGGAATGAATCTAAGTGCTGAAACAATCTGAACAAAATAACATGAAAAACAACCACATGTGACACAGTGGTTTTTGGACTAAGTCCCCGGAAAAACCCTACTTGGGAAAACCGGTGCAGCAGATCTGAGGATTTGTATTATTAAGCAGCAAAATCTTGAATACAACTAGGGTGCCAATATCCGGCAAACCCTTCAAAGAAATCTAGACAGCAAAAATAACTGTGAGGTATACCTCACTCAGCAAGTCTCCGACTAATCAAAAATAGCGCTAATGAAGCCTTCACTGCCTCTGCATGACTGCTAACGCCAGTTCTGCGTAAGCCTGCGTAGGCAAGCTACAGGAACTGCGTCACCCTTCTTTGTAGTTGATCTGGCTGATCTGAAGCTGGATCTTGGCCCTCCTAGCTCAGAGCCCCAATCTCCAATTTTCTCCGAACGGACTCCAACAGACACTGCGCTGGCTCTGCATGATTCTCTGCAGAACCTGCGTCACCACTACCAGAAACTGCGTTGTCTCTCTCCTGTGTGAATGTTGCCTCACTCTGAAATGTATTCTTGGTCTTCCTAGCCAATCTCTACTTCTGCCCCTCTCTAGATCTGATCATTGAATCAAATCACTTAGCAAACCCATCCCTAGTGATTTGTTCTTGATCAAAAGCTTTGTCTTCTCACACAAATTCGAAAATGCTCAATGGCTCAAGTGTCAAATGTGTTTTCCATAGGCTCATCACCCTCCTTATATTCTTCTGTTGACTCTCCAACAGCTAATATTAAAACATAATCAAGTGCTAAGATTAACTTGGAGGTGCTCTGTGGCTTTATCTAGAAGATTCTCACTTGACTTAATTAATACCCTTTAATTAATCAATTTCCCTAAGTTTAAACTTAGGAAATCATTAAAAAATGATTAATTAATTTACTTAAATCATCTCTAAGTGGAATTTTCCAAAACCATTTCTGGGTTTTATGGAATACATGTGTCTTAGCCTATATACAAAATTATAAGGCTAGAGCACATCCGATGCTACCATAAATCAACAGACCTCTTCCCCTCCCTCAAAGGACCTCCTTCACTCTGACATCCCCCTCCCTGAAGCTAATCCCCTCCTTGTCTCTAACCCCTTTGAGCCCCTTGACACCCTCTGACCCTCCTCTTTCCCCTCATGCCCCTCCTCTTTCCCCTCTAACTCCACCTAGGGTTGGCCTTTCTCCTTTACACCCTCCCTCCTTTCTTGACTTTGTTGCCTTTGTCCCTCCTCTCTTGCTTACCCCCTCCTTTCCTCCTAGCCCTCCCCCTCCCTCCTCTGAAAGGATTCTAACAAGAAATCAGTCCAAAGAATACCTTTTATCTTCTGACAACTCCAAATAGCCAGGAAGAAGATCAAACAAAGACTTAAGAGATGAAGCAGTAGCAAAGGAACTCACATTAGGCACTCAACAACCAATGGAGAGCTATCTTGAAAAAGGCACAGGAAGCAAGGAGAAAGGCCAACATTCTCATAGAGGGAAAGGTCCCTCTATACCAAATCTCAGTAAATAATGAACTTGGTCTCTTGGAACTGGGAAGCCTTAGGGCATCCATCCAAGTTAAAAATAACAAGAGATCTTATAGCAGCAGAAAATCATGCTATTCTAATGCTCCAAGAGACCAAAATCAGCTAGCAAGAAATGGAAAATATGGCCCAAAAAAAAATTATGAAGGAACAACCCTCCCAGCCATCAGGGCCTCGGGAGGAATAAGCACACTATGGCGCAAAGGTAAGTAGGAGCTACAAAACCAGTGAATAGAGTCACATTGGATAAAGACCGAGTTGAAAAGCAAAACCATGGAGATGCAAGTCAACCTATATAATCTCTACGCTCCAAACCATTATAGAGATAAAGAAACATGTTGGAAAACTCTAAAAGAAAATATGTTGGTGGAATAAGAAAAAGAGCTCATCATGGGAGGAGATTTAAATCTGATTTTAAATGCTGAAGAAAAAAGACAAGGAACTTTTCATTCAGACCCTTCTCGAGACTCTCTCAAAGAGAATATTGAGAGCTGCAATTTAATGGATATCCCACCTAAAAATGGAAAGTACACCTGGGATAACAAGAGAACATGGAAGGAAAACATAAAAGAAATAATGGTAAAGAATTTTAATCAAGGACAACATAGTATCAAAGTTCAACTTGCTATCATCCAAATTTATTCCCACAGCTTCTTCAGACCATAAACCGGTAGCAATAATTTTAGGAACCTTTGAAAACTATGGACCTCTTCCATTTAGATATAATCAATTGTAGACCAGCAATGAAGAGGCAAAACAGATAATTACACATGCATGGAAACAAAAAATAAATGGCTCCCCCAACTACATATGGGAAAGCAAACTAAGGAATGCCAAAATAAGCCTCAAGCAATGGGCAAAAAACAGTTACAAGGAACCACAAAGAGTAAATGAGGAACTTCAAAAAGAAATGGTAAAATTTCAACAGAAGGCAGACAATATGGAAGACCCATAAGAAAACCAACTAAGGGAAAAAGAGCTGCATTGGGAGATTTACAGAAATAACAAGAAGGAAGAAGAAGCATGGAGGTTAAAGTCAAGGCAGTTCTGGATTCAAGCAGGTGACAAAAACACCACTTTCTTTCACACTCTGCAAAGCTAAGAATGATAAAAAACCACATTGATAAAATCACTGGAGAGGGGGGTGTGGAGATCAAAGGGCAAGAGGAGATAAAAAGAAGCGCATAATCATTACAAAAATTTGTTAACAACAAAACAAGGGAACACAGATGTGGAAGACTTCATTAAGCATATTCCGCACATTATAAATGATGCAATGAATAAAGAGCTTATTAAAGATGTCACAGAATCTGAGCTAATGACAGTTGTATGGAGCCTCCATCCGGATAAAGCTCCTTGCCTGGATGGATTCTCCATCTCTTTCTACTGTTCTTACTGGTTTTTAATTAAAAAAGATTTGTTAAAGATGATCAGTTATGTCTTCAAGAAGAAGAAGATCAGAGGGTACACAAGCTCAACATACTTAGCCTTCATACCAAAAGAAACTCGACCTTCCTCCCTCAGCAGATTTCGACCATTCTTTCTTTGCAACTCTTCATACAAAGTAATAACCAAGATTCTTGCAAGCCGTATTAAACCTCTCCGCCACTCCCTAATCTCAGAGAACCAAGGAGGTTTTGCTCCTGGCAGACAGATTGTAGACAATATTATGCTAGTTCAAGAGGCATTACATTCTAGCATAGCACGCAAAGAACAGGTATTTATATTAAAAATGGATATGGAAAGCGTCTTTGACAAAGTTAATCTTTCCTTCCTTTCAGCAGTGTTATATAAATTTGGCTTGTCGACAAAGTTTATTGAAATCATAAAAGCATGTGTAAGTGGCCCATGGATAGATCCCCTAGTCAACAGAAGGCCTTGTGAATTTTTTCAGAACTCTCGGGGTTTAAGACAACACTGCCAATTATCTCCTTTCATCTACATCCTCATGACTAAATCTTTGAGCAGAAAACTGGAATATTGCAGAAGAAATCACACCTTGACAGGCCTCTCAATGAGTAAAAGGGTAAAAAGCATAAATCATTTTTTATTTGTGGATGACACCCTATTAATGGGTGGAGCATCATGCATAGTCACAAGAAGATTAAAAAAAGTTCTAGATAACTTCATGGGAGTTTCTGGAGGCCTGCTAAACAATGGTAAAAGTTGCATCTTTGGTTGGAACACACCACATCAAACACTCCAGAGAATATCTCAAATTTTAGACATTCCATTTCAAGCCCACTGGGATCACTTTCAACACCTTGGGCTGCCAATAACAAAGCAAAACTTGAAAACTGAAATCTGGACAAAATACACCGAGAAGATGAAAAAAAAGATCCACTCCTGGGGAATGATCTGGTTAAATCGAGTAGGCAGAGTCATTCTTATTAAATCCATCCTCTCAGCTCTTCCCCTTTATCTGTTTGCCATGATCTGCGCTCCTGCAAGTATACATGAGTAAATTGAATTAATAATCGGCGGATTCCTTTGGCAAGGAGGTAGAACGAAACTAAAAAATTAAATCTAATTAAATAGAGCCAAATAACTACACCATATCAGAAAGGAGGCCTTTCTATTCGATTACCTGGAATGATGAACCTAGCTCTTGGTGTCAAAATTGCATGGAGATTCATCACAGGAGAAAGAAGTTGGTGGAAGCAAACATTGGAATCAAAAATATCTAAATGCTCCAAGAATCTCAATTTTAGAAGGGAAAGCACCATTAAGACCATGCACACAAATCTGGAAACTTATAATCAAGGTACTACCTCTGATCAAAAGTAATATATCAAGAATGTCGAGCAATGGCAAAGAGATCAACTTATGGAAGGACAGCATAATGGGAATGGAGCTACTCATCAACAATCAAGAAATTCAAAGATTACGAAACTGGATGTTATCAAAAGATTACCCCACTCTGGAAAAAATATCTCAATGAGACAGAAACAGAACTTGGAAACAATGGAAAGCTCCAAACTTTCCTCAGGGATTAAAAAATCAGTGGGAAACTCTGATATCCCTACTTAAAGGAGTAGCTCCAATAGAGCAAGGCAAACAAGATACATTAATATGGAAACCCTCAGGTAGGCGAGTACACAGTAAAATCTAGATACACAAAGTTGCAGGAGCAGCAAGGCCATCATGACTAGCATCTATGGAAATTGGCATGGAAAATTGAAAGTCTGCCAAAAATCAAAATCTTCATTCAGACCCTCCTAAAAAGAAAAATACTCACAGCAAAGAATCTCAAAAGAAGAGGAATTTTGGGCCCTTCTCAATGCCCACTATGTCTTCTTGTTAAAGAAAATATACCTCTTCCTATAATGCAACTTTGCAAAAGAATGTCGGCAGCCTCTGGCGCATCTTATTGAAAAAACACTAAATTACTCCCTCCCTCTCGTTGACTTCTTCGCAGAATGGAAAAGGAAATATCCATACACCTTCAAAAACAGAACCACAGTTCAAAGATTTTGGACCAGCATCCCATCCTTCTTATGTTGGCAGATATGGTTAGCTAGAAACAATAAGATCTTCCAGAACAAAAAGCCAACTTTGGCAAGGGTTCTATCAAAGACATGGGGACTAGTTTCAAAATTCTTATCTGCGAAGGGGAAAAAAGGAATAGATTGGACTCAGCTACAAGAAGAAGAAATGGAATTGATTAGGTATGCAGATAGCAGACCCAAGATAGCAATTGTGCCCAAGATCAATTCAATATTTGGTTAACCACCCTTAAGAGGCCTTATATTTTCTTCAATGGAGCCTCAAAACTGAACCCCGGAAAAGCAGGTGTAGGAGGTCTAATTCATGATAATGAAAAGCAAAATACAATAATGTTTGAATAGGGTTTAGGCACCATGTCAAATAATAGGGTTCAAGCCTACGGGATTCTTCAGGGAGTTAAGATCTTAAAAGATCGAAACATAAAGAACCCAATAATACTGGGAGACTCTTCAATAATAATACAGGCAATGGAAACTGGCACAAAGCTAAAGAATACAGCATTGCGTCACATAATGGACAGAATCAACCAGCGCCTAAAGCAACTCGGCCAAATTTCATGCAACCATATTCTAAGGGATAATAATAAAAAGGCAGACACACAGCGAAACAAGGCGATTGAAAGGATCTCGGGTTGATAGTGATCTCATCAAAATCTCAATTCATTAATAGTGAAGCTCTATCAAAAAACATTTGTACAGGGAAGAATCCCTCTTAAAGCTTGTGTTCTCCTTGTCCTACCTGGAGATCGCACTCGCCCTTGCTGGCGATCTCCACCTCTAGCCCGCCTTTTTGCTGATCGTTGTCTCTATCTATCAACTCTCTCCTTCCTTATCAGGTATCGTTCATCTTCTCCTTCCCTTCGCATCCTCCCCAGCGCCATCTCCTTGCGCCTCCATCCCTGGGAGCCTTTTTTCTTCAGCGTCCCCTCTCTCTTATTTCCATCTCATTCTCCTTTTATTCTTCTCAACAATCAATTTGAATTTTTCTCTCCTCCTCAATCTTCAAATCTGAGCCTCGCATCATTTCAGTTCCATCAATTCATCACCTTCAGCTCCATCCTTAGTCGCTCTCAGTAGATCTTTGGTTCCATCTCAGTCAAAAGATCAAAGTATTATGAATTACTCTAGTCATAATTCATCAACGCCTCCAGCATTCTCTTCAGTCATTCTTAAAATATCTTTGTCTATTTGTTTCTCTTCATTACAATCAACGGATCAAAGCTTCGTGCACCATCTTTGTTTCAGCTCTTTAACAGCAAAGAACGGCATGGACACCAGGGATCCTAAGTCTCAGTCATGTGTGCACTATCATGCGCACAAGGTAGTCATAGATCAAAACAAGAATCAAGTGAAGAAGATGAAAAATCAAACAAAAGCAGAGATTGCAGCTCTCTGACATCAATGGGCTTCCACCACAAACGAGCTTCTTGAGGTCCCTCGTTCTAATGCCCTCTCGAGTCTCCCACCTGTTTTTACTCTTCCTGTCATCCCTCCCCTACCCACTCTTCTTATAACTTCTTCTGGATTAACCTCTCTACAGCGCTCCTTATCTCCATTGCTCCCATTTGCTGCGCACTGGACCATTGCGTGCATTCGTTTTGCTCTAATTGTTGTTCCCTCCTCTCTGATTGTTGTCCCCTCCACTCTGATTGTTGTTCCCTTTGATCTAATAGTTGTTCCCTCCACTTTGATTGTTGTTCCCTCTGATCTGATTGTTGTTCCCTCTGCTCTGTTCAAGCTTGCATATCCATGTTTGTTTCCCCTGTGATCTTTTTTCAGGATTGAACACGTGAAGGACCTCCTTGATCAGCTTAAGGAACAGAATCGAATTATATATCAGCAGCAGTTTAGAAGAAAGAAATTCGTAGGATAAGTATCAGTTCTTCAGTAATCAGTTCCAGCTATGATATGTAAGTTTATTTGTATTTTGAAGCAATTTTTTAGGATCTACAAATCCAATGTTGTTGGAGGAATTCCTTGCCCTAATGTAAAAGCACTGGACTATGATCCCAGCCGCTTGTTCCCCTCCTCCATTTTGCCTCTTTCATCAATATTGTAAGCAGGAGCTTGCTTCCTTTTCGAAGAGTAATACAAATATCCGACATTGTTAAAAAATTCTTCAGTAATCAGTTCCAGCTATGATATGTAAGTTTATTTGTATTTTGAAGCAATTTTTTAGGATCTACAAATCCAATGTTGTTGGAGGAATTCCTTGCCCTAATGTAAAAGCACTGGACTATGATCCCAGCCGCTTGTTCCCCTCCTCCATTTTGCCTCTTTCATCAATATTGTAAGCAGGAGCTTGCTTCCTTTTCGAAGAGTAATACAAATATCCGACATTGTTAAAAAAAAAGTAAGACATTTACCCCTTGAAAGTGGCATGTTCTAAACGACTCCCTTGTTTCCCTTGGGAAGTCTTCTCAAAAGGCTCTTCTCTTCTCTCTTTGTAACCAGTCATCGTTATGTCATCCTACATTCTTTCTTAGGAGGAGATCCTTTTTCTTTTGATCATGCTCACAAGATAATGCATTTATCCCTGCAACCATATGACATGACTTGCCTTTTATCCAAATATATGCATACATACCTCACCGCTTTGTTTTGGTCATCTAGTCTTCCTATAGTAGCTTCCTTGATTGAAAGAACTTTAACCCTTGACCTGCTTCACTTCTTTTGTCATCATACCATCATTCCATGAATCCAATACAAGTTAGAATTTTGGCGAGACACTTGCTTCTATCAGTAGGTGAATCTTCCAATGAAGATTCCACATGAGGATCTTGATTATCCTCATCGTGCAAATGCTCCTTTTGAATGATGTATGATGAGCTCTATACTAAATGACTTTCTTTTTCTCATAAGAACCACTTATGCTTCTAATGAGGTTACCAAGAGTTGCACCCTTTTATAGGTGGCTGCCATAGACTTCTATCTTAGCTATCCTTCATGCTTCTTTATGATGATATCACGAACTCTTGCTTTCAATCGTACGCTTCTATGATACCATCACCTAACATGATGCATCCTATCATGCTTCTAATGATTCTTACCATGACAGTTATACTTTACAATAGAAAAGCTGGAAACAGAAACTTGAAAAGAACTAGGTGGGGAAGACTATCTCAATCATAGTAGAGATCTTCTCCTTCCTCCTTGGATTTTGTCTATCCAACTTCTACAACTTCTTTAGTGATATGGGCTTCTTCCCTTCCTCTTTTGTTGTTGTCCTTCTTGAGCTTAGGACAATCTCTCTTGTAGTGCCCATATTCTCGACATCCATAGCATTGAATCTTTGACATATTGATCTTCTTCTTTTTCTGAAGACCAACTTGCCAAATATCCCTTTACTTCCTGACATGACAGCAAATGTTTGAACCTGTTTATCTAATCCTACATCACTTTGGTCTTCAACTTGTTTTCTTCACTCTTACACAGTGACCACAAATTATTGAATGGGATAAATTTCTCCTTTTCATAGGCCTTTGATAAAAGGTTTTCTTGTTCATCAGTTAGAGCATTTAGAACAATGGTAATCATTTCTTTATCGGATATCGTCTCTCCTAGATCTTGAAGTTGATTCCTTATTTGAGATGCTTTAGTAAGACGTGTAGATATCCCTTCATCCTTTGATGCCTTCAAATTCTATAATTCAGACCTTAGTGATACGACTTGTCCTGTTGAGCTTTCAGAGAATAAATCTGCTAGCTTATCATATATCTCTTTTGATGTCTCCAACCCTTCTACATATGGGATGAGAGAATCCTTGATGGATTCTATGAGAAATCTTTGAGCCCTTAGATCCCTTTTCATATATTTAGATAGTGCAAGCTCTTCAGATGGTTTGGAGACTTTGCCTTTGACATGACTAATAACTTCATTTTCTTTAAGGACTAGTTCTATCCTTCTTTTCCATGCAAGGAAGTTCGATTACCCAACCAACTTGTTGATCTCCTTGCAAAATGAAGTCATTTTACTAGATTTAAATATAGAAGTATAAATACTTACTTGTAAAGTGAAGATGAACACCTCAACTTGATACATTTGTCGATGATGATTGAGGATGACTTCTTGACGATGCCTTGATGCTTCTTGATGCTGACAACGCCTTTGATCTAGCTTTCCTTGGATGAATAATCTTCAAGATTCTTTTAAGATAGAGGTCCTTTCTTTCTTTAGTAGAAATAGGGTCTTTTGAAGACTCCTTCCTTGAGATGATGATTTGAGCGTGGATCCCAAAAGTACTTTAATTGTAAACTTTCTTCTTTGATCGATCTAGGGTTTTTGATACTTTCAAGATAACGAAGTAGCCTTTATTTTCAAATTGCCTTGGGGATGAGAGAACCTTCTTGATTCTTTGACGATCTTGATATCCTTCTAGAACCTTGATTTTTGAGATCATGAGTGTCCCTTGTTGAGCTTCCCTTCCTTGACTTGTCACCTTAGCTTTGATTCCATGTTGAGAAATCTAGGGCAAAAATATTAGATAATTTCTCTTATAATGATAGTTGCTTGTGAGGACTTTTTATTATTCTTAATAAGGTTCTTCTTGTACTCGATTATTATTATTATGTGTTCTTCATCAAACAACTACCAAACCAGAAAGAACAATAAGACAAAGGACACAAGATGTAAGCAATCATCCAGGGCCAAAACCACCCCAACCTGAGAGGAAAACACACAAGATTTCTTCTTCTTATAGATTCTTCAATTCACGAATTCCAAGACCTAGAGTCTTGACGAAGAACCCCTCCAAGACTAAGTCAATGCTTCATTTTGAATAAATTCTCCTTCTAGCAGCTTCGACCTACTTAGCAACTGCAACTATAACTTCAACTTGCCCAAAAACTGCAACTTTGACTCGCTCAAAAATTGCAACTTCAAAATCAACCAGAAACTGCAATTGCAACTTCATTATGCCCAGACACTGCAACTTCTCTCCTTCGCTTGGGTAGATTCTCTCTCCTAGAGAATTCGACTTCCAGAACAACTCTTCTTGGTGACCTAACTCTAATTTTGCAAATCGGCTTCACTCCAACAATATGTGCCCTAATTCCCTCGCAAATGTGGAGAGGAGTAGCCCAAAACTAAATCCATAACTTCGACTTTTCTTCTTCTTTAGTCTTCCCCTTCTTCGCACTTCCTTTCATCCTTAAGATTGAACTTGTGTGAGTGAGAGAGTGTTCTCCAAATGAGGTCGAGATCTTCTTTATAAAAGCTTCACATAGGATCGAATTACTTCCTTTAGGCGAACTAGAAGTTTCCTTAGGCCAACTTGAAATTTGTGCCATGAAGAGGTCTTGGAGTGTCTTTTGACTTGATTATGACTCAATAATTTTTTCTTTACAATATGTAACATGCCTAAATGGGTCATTCATACATGACAATGACTCAATGATTCTATAACAAACCTAGAAGCACTCAATGGGTGCATTGACCTATAAAATAAATTCTCTTGAGCATGAAACCCATGCCTCAAGACTTACAATAATAAATTTATTTTTCTCTTTTCATTAAATACATAAAATCATGATTACATATGTTATTATGAAGACCAAACCTAGTTACATATTTCAAAAAATTTTGCGTGTGGGTGGGTTAATCGCTTAGTTTAGATACTCTAATTTCTTTTGTTAATCTCATTGCTAAACTCATTCATGCATGATTAGTTTCCCAACACAACATTCACATCCATTTCTCATTTTAACATACATTTGAGATTGGTTTATGTTTGTCATTCCCATTTCTGGAATACTTGTATTGGGAAATCTACTACGACACATGCATATTTTCTTTTGATGCAAGAAAGTGCTTTATATTGATTTGGAAAGCTTAAACTAGTTTAGATTGTCCATCTACATTGGTTTCACAAGTCTCTTGAAGACATTGTTTTACCATTGTCAATATATATTATGTATCGTTTTGATTATTGTTGGGAATTTCTTGTGTCTCTCTGTTGAAGAAATTTTCCATTGATTTCATTTACTTGCAAAGCAATATATTTGGCACTTGTGGAGCTACATTAAACTAATTTTCAGACTCATTTTCCTATTGAAGATATTGGTACCATTTACTTCAACATTATCTCTCATTTTGAAGCATTGATATCAATACCTTTCTTTGGAAGTGCTAATATTCATTCAAGCATTTTTAGTGTTAATTTGCATCTCTAAAACTTGCCTCCAATCATAAGCCTAGTTGGATAGACACAAATAAGACAAAGTTTTCCTTGAAAATTTCTTCCATTTGGTACAGAATAAGGTAAAGTGAGTGACCCTACAGTTATGAAAGTGGCTCTGTCCCCTTGTAGGAACGACAACACACATGATTTGTAAGGATTAGGGAAAAGGTCACGTTAATGACGCCTTGTGCCTCCTCAGCCCCTCTTTCTTGCAAGTCACGCCCAATCTTTACCCCTTGCTAAGAACTCGATAGGAGAATTCATCGCCTTAAGATAGACATATAGTTCAAATCTAACCAAGATAATTGCATTCCATATTAGATAGGTTGCACATCATTTCAATTTAGTCATCTTGGAGCATTTTAAATTTACTTGCAATATTGTTTATCCAATGTACTTGATATTTTAATGACGAATTGTCTCATTATTATTTGATGTCATCATCTCTTGTTACTTGAGCATTTCTTTTACAAGTACAATCTCCATTTATATTTTGCAAGTAATATTTTACTATACCCATATTTCATTATTGATCTAACATTGGTTTTACAGGATTGTTTATCATTGTATTCTTTGAAATCTTCATTTGAGCAAGCATTTGTCATTTAATTTGAGGAATTATTTTTTTAAGCACTGCTCCATGCTCTTATCTTTCAAATGAATCGTTGAATATTGCTCAATTATTTACATGTTTGTTTACATTTTAAAATCAAGTTATCTGATAAGATTTCCATTAATCTTAGTCTCCCAGAAGCTCAATAACCTCCATTAGGGACCATCCCCCTTAGCTTAACCAGGAGAGAGATTTAACGGAGAGAGTTGAAATTAGGTGACAATCCTTTCTCTTAGTTTGCCATCAAGATCACACCTCCCAAATCGATATTCAATCCAGAGCTTGAACTAGGGTTAAAATTTCAAGGGGTAATTTGATTATCACTTTGATCCTTATTCCTTCTTTGATAAGTTAACCCTTTATCTTTTGTAATTTCCAAAACTTGCTTTGGTGAAGGATTTTCACCAAATAGTTAAACCATCAAATATTTTTCTTCTTCAAAGGTATTGATGCTATAAGAAGAAGTTATAGTCCTCGCATTACGAGTATTTTCCTCAACTTCCATCGAATCTTCCATAGAAAAATCATACTCTTGACCAACCACATGTATATGATTACTTGTCCTAAACATTCCACTATCCGTGATCCTTTTTACAATAGAGCAAGTAGCTTCTTCATGAAGAGCATCACGGGCCCAACAATAATGTGGAGGTTCATCCACATGATTGCCAGATTTAAGTGGATTTGGCGGTCTCTACTCATTAGATAGGCCTTTCTTCTATCAAACATTATTATTTCGATTATTACTGTTTCTATGTTGGAAATTTTGTGCTTGAGATCTTTCCATTTGTACCAACCTAGCCTGCATGGCACTCATTTTGTCTGATTAAGCTCCATGCTTTCAAGTTTCTACATCAACTTTTGCATGGGTCATCCTCATATTCTTTGATTTCTTTTTCCTTAGATTCTTTCAATTTAGTTGAAACCCTATCAAAACCTGGAATTTCAGACTTCCCAAATGCTTTCTTATCATTTTCAATCTCTTCAACTAAAACCTAGGCGGCATTATAATCATTAGTTCTCGCACGTCTCAATTCATAAGAAGTATCAGCATTAAAGGCATCAATATAAAAATCCAAAAGAGACTTGTCAAGAGGTTTGTAATCTTGAGATGATTCTTTAACAATACCATTAAACCTCTTATCAAACTCTTCTATTGTTTCTTTTCTGATAGCTTTGACTACATGTCTTTCTTCTCTCTTATCTCCAAATTTGTCCTTAAAGGCATTAATAATTGACTACAATGAATCAAAAGAATGATCAGGACTCTCAGTGAACCA
Source organism: Pinus albicaulis (assembly GCA_034641835.2). Taxonomy (NCBI): domain Eukaryota; kingdom Viridiplantae; phylum Streptophyta; class Pinopsida; order Pinales; family Pinaceae; genus Pinus; species Pinus albicaulis. The sequence goes on along the minus strand of CM076575.1, from coordinate 925,557,867 downwards.
TTCCAAAGCAACTTTTTCCAAAGAGAGCACAAAAAGCTTCATCTTTACATCCTCGTGATTAGCGTTAGCACCACCACATTTATTAATGAAATGCCTAAAATTATTAAGATGAACTTTAACAGTTATCGTATTATTGCCTTGGAAAGAAGGCAATTTATCCAAACCTTTATCAAGGAGGTCATGCGGATAACCTTGAATGTTAGGGAAATTAGAAGGAAGATACAAGTCATATCAGAGAGAGCTTCCTACTCGAGATTAACAAGAAGCGTACGAGAAGAGAGCTTGTCTAATCGAACTCTCAGAACCTTCTCATGATCCAGAGTAGGATTAACCAAGCTACTTGGGTTCCTCCTAAGAAGTATCAGCATTAGAGGCATCAATATAAAAATCCAAAAGAGACTTGTTAGGAGGTTTATAATCTTGAGGTAATTCTTTAACAATACCATTAAACCTCTAATTAAACTCTTCTACTGTTTCATTTTCTTTCTTCTCTCTTATCTCTAAATTTTTCCTTAAAGGCATTAGGTAACTCACTGCAATGAATCAAAAAAATGATCAGATCTCTCAGTGAACCATTCCAACACATTTGTTTCCAAGGAGAGCAAACAAAGATTCATCTTTATGTCCTCATGATTAGTGTTAGCACCACCACACTTATTAATGAAATGCAGCTTTAACAGTTATCGTATTATTTCCTTGGAAAGAATGCAATTTATCCAAACCTTTATCAAGAAGGTCATGCAGATAACCTTGAATGTTAGTGAAATTACAAGGAAGATACAAGTCATCCATGATGTCCTGTTGAACGGGATCAAGAAAAAGCAAATGGATATCAGAAAGAGCTTCCTACCGGAGATTAACAAGAAGTGTATCGAAAAAGAACTTGTGTAATCGAACTCTGAGAACTTTCTCAAGATCCAAAGTAGGATTGACCAAGCTACTTGGGTTCCTCCTAGTACACACATCTATGGAAGATGAAGGAAGTGGAGTCGTCACTCGAACAAAAATCTAACTTTAGAAACCCAAGATGTTAGAAAAGAAGTTAGTAAAGGGAACCAAGGACAAAGGAACTTATCCTTGTGAAGAATGTCAGAAAATGAAAGATGAGAGATGAGAAGGTGAATATGACTATGATGAATGTCACAAAACCAAAGTCCAATAAATTGGTCCCCAGCAACTGCGCGAAAAAATTGTTGTCCCCTGAAGTGTACACTTAAGGCACAATGCTTAGATTAAGGGTTGTACTAAATCCCTATTCACTCCATCTACACTCTCTCCTAGCTAAGTCAAGAGGGGTAGTCCCTAAGGATGATAATGAAAGAAAACTTGTTGGAATAATAATTCTAGGCAATTAAGTGCAAGGAAATTATTATTAATTTAACTTCATTATTAATTAAAGCAAGTGTGAAAGTTTATGAGCAATATATATATTAAGATATATGTAAATGAGATCAATAAGGCAAATATAAAATATAAATGTAACATACTAGTGCCTTTACAATGCTCAATGGAAATTTGGAAACCTGCAAGAACCAAATGCTCAAAGTTACATTAATAATAATGTTGCAAGAAGAGTTAGCACAGAAATTTGAAGATCAAGATAACTAGATATTTGAGCACTGAAACTTAAAGAAAGACAATTGCAAGAAAAGATGATATTTCCAGATACAATGATCTTGCAAATTATAAATTTAGCCCACAATTCCAACCACCAATGATCAATGAGGAATGAATGCAAGATCTAAGCTAATGTGAAATGAAAAGATCTTGGTTGATTTTAATTAAGATGCCTAATCTAAATGAATCGCTTGATCTTTATCTATATTGAGCCTAAACTCTACAGCAAGTAGCAAAGAGAAGTCAAAGTGAAGCACACGAAGGTATGATTAACGATCCCCCTCCTTGAAATCTAACGTAGTCGATGCCTTCGGCTCTGCAGAGACTGCAGCTCTGACGACTGCAAGATCACCATTTTAAACACTAGTAAGGCTAGACTTCTCAAGCGAAGATGAAAGTGTTTTCCTATCTCTCTATCAACCAAGCTTAAACTTGGAAGTAAATTTTAGGATGCAAATTAAGTCTAAAATGGAAATGCAAATGATGACAAAATTAGGTAGTCTCAGAGAGATAACAATATGCTCATATGCTTCAATGTTAAAAATATTGTAGAAATTTCAACCACCACTCCAGTTATCAGTTTTCAATATCACTCCATGCATATAGTTTTAAATCCAAGCATGATAAAAATACTAAAATCTGGAAATAACAGAAATTTCTGAAAACACAAATGTGGAGATTTCACCACTGCTAGAAAATGCAGAAATAAAACACAACAAAATATGACAGCCACACAAAAAATAACACGGTGATTTTTGTCAATGTGACCTTGGAAAAACCCCCTACCACTCTTGGGGAAAATCAGTTTGAGAGCTCTTTATTTCTAAAAATGTTTTTACAAAGAAACCGAAAAACACAGTAAAATTCCAGCAACCACAAATACAGACTTATCTCGATTTCCATGCTTGAACTCCGCCTCGAAAAATGTGCCAATCAGCAAACAGTCAAAACAGAAATTTTACAACAATATATACCAGCATTAAACGATGTATGGTCTCCTCGAAATCTATGCCCAGAAGTTCACAATACGATCGTACTGTTGTACAAAATTTACAGCAATCCCTTCAACCTCGAAATCTATGCCCAACTCAGCCTCGAAATGCATGTTGCCAGCTGTTGTTCTTTCCACTCAAAAATGGTGATGTACAATCCTCGAAATTTGTGCCCACTGCTGTTGTATGAAATATGCCTTGAAAAGCGTGCCAATAAAAGTTGTAAGGATTTGCTACCTCGAAAAGCGTGCAAGCTTCAGCTGTACGGATTTGTTGCAATGTCTCCTTCTTGCCCTCCTTCAACTTCTCACTGCTCAAAAATTTTCTCCTTGCTTTCCTTCTATTTCTCTCAATAGCTCATGAAAGACTGAATTGATCTTTTCTTCTCCTTCTCTCCTTTTACCCTAACCCTAAGTGACTTTTGGAGAACCTTAAATCCAATGGCTGAGATAGCTTTAGATCAAGCGCTGACAATAAATGTACATTTAATTCTTACTTTCTATTTTTTAACTCACCCCACTTAAATAAAGACCCACTTAGCCTTTTATTTTCTATCACTTTTTCACTTTCTAATTTTTCATTGACTTTAATAAAGTTACTTTAAAATTAGAATGTAACTTTATCACTTATACATTCACTTTTAAATTAGATTGACTTTACCACTTATAAAGTCACTTTAGGAGAAAAGTACAAATAAATTTGGACACTTTTCCCTAGGCCAAAGATCAAAGCCATAAGAAACCACTTGTCCTCTGGTACCCAAATTTTAACACTCCCTCTTACCGAGGAAAGTGTTCCTCACCACTCCCATCTTGTCTCTGAAATAGACATGCTTACCCCATGGTAAGGCTTTGGTGAAAATATCTGTTATCTACTTATCCATGGAAATGTACTCAAGCTTGACAGCTCCCCTTTAGACATAGCCTCTAATAAAGTGATACTTGATCCCGATATGCTTTGACTTGTCATGAAAAACTGGATTCTCCGTGAGTTTTATGCAACTTTGATTATCATAGTAACTCACAGAAGGTCTCAATGCCTGACCAAATAGACCAAACAACATCTTGCGAAGCCATATGGCCTCACAACTAGCCAAACTAGCAGCCATATACTCTGCCTCAGCTGAGCTCAATGCAACTGACTATTGTTTTCGGCTGAACCACAACACAACTGTCGAAGCCAACCCAAAAAAGCACCCGGAAGTACTCTTCCTATCTGAAGCACAACCTGCCCAATCTGAATCAGTGTACCCTGCCAGTCTCACTCCATCGCCCTCTCTATAATCCAACCCAAAATCCAAAGTACCCTGCAAGTAACAAAGAATGTGTTTTGCAGCCACCCAATGCACTCTCCTAGGCTCACACATGAACTGACTCATAGTGTTAACTACAAAACATATATCTGGTCGAGTGTTGACCAAATACATCAATGAACCAATCAGTTCTCTGTATCATAATATCAAAAACCTGTCGGGTCAAACTAACCGGTCAGACCCTTGGTCGGTCCAACCCGGTTGAAAAACCCGATCAACCCCTCCCTCTCGCTTGAAAAGTCTGGTTAACTGGTGCTGACCGGCTGGTTAAGTACAGAACCAATCATTTTATGAATAAATTAGCCAGTTAGCACCTATCTTATTGTAGGGACCCACGCACGACCAACAAGGAGGTTTAGGGCTGACTTGGAGGGAAGGGGAGGGTTGTTTCCCTCCAAAAACACCCTCCCCAAACATTTATAAGCAAAGGCAGCCTCTCCTTTGTCTCACACCATCTCATTTCTAGTGTGTGAGTTTGATTGAGAGCTAGTTTGCATTGCTAGGTAAGGATTTTCACTTGAAAGTTCCATCATTTCATTGTTGTTCATGTATTTATTTTCTCATGTGTTTCGCTATGCTATTGCTCTCAAATCTCTAGTCCTATGCTATCAAATTTTGTATGTTTGAATGTGCATTTTATTTCATAAATTTAGCCTTGGTTGTCCATTTATCTTAGCTGCAAGTTTTTTTAAATGGAAAATTTATTTCCAAATTTCAATTATTTCAAGTCTAGATGGCTCCAAAAACCAAAGACAGTGCATGGGTCCATTGTGATGTGGTTGATGGAAAGATGATATGCAAATTTTGTGAAAAATGTATTGGAGGTGGGGGCATTCTTAGATTGAAAAAACACTTGGTTGGGATAAGAGGTCAAATAAAGCCATGTGATGCACCTAATGAAGTGATAGGTCTAGTTAGGGCAGAATACCTTGCCAAGTTTGAAAAGCTTGAGGAGACTAAGGCTAGGGAGAAGGCCATCCAAGATGAAATTGCAAGGAAGAGGGAACTAATATAAACCCTGAGACAGAGTGGGTATGATGATTATGAAATTCAAGGCTCCACTTCTATCCCTTCCACCAATGACCCTTTTCACTATGTTCCTCCTGTTGGCCAAAAATCAAAATCAACAAAGAGACCCAACATCCAAAGTTATTTCTCATCCACTACTAATCCCACAGCCACTTTCTCATCCACTGCTAATCACTCTAGCTGAATCAGTTGGAGTTCCCCCAGGATATATGAGCACCTGCCCTCTCCTGAACAACACCTCATACCCTCTATCCTCAAGTGCTAAAACGGATATCAGGTTCTTCTTCATTCCAGGCACATATAGAACATCTGACACTTTCAAGGGAGGTGTGGGTTCCCTATCAAATGTCAATATCCCCACACCGACTTCTCTAACAATGTTGTCATCACCAATTACTACCTCCATATCAGTATCACTCTCTGAAAGCTCTAATAATTACTCTTGGACTCCTGTCATATGATGTGAAGCCCCACTGTCAACATACGAAATGCTAGAAGATGCTCTGCTAGTAGAAGGGAGTGCACACTCCCTCTGACCCTGTATGGCAAGTAACCTTGCACTGGAGGACTCACAAGCAATGAACCCAAACTCCCGATCAAAGCTCTCTGACAAGCCCTCTATCTCTGTAGAAGCTGCCATGGTTTTCTCTTTACCCTTCTTGTTTTTATTCTCTGGACACACAACAGCATAGTGTCTCATCTTTTGATAATTCCAACATTTGACTTTGGAATAGTCCTTCTCTTTGTTCACCTGCTTACCTTTGCCTTTGCCTTTGCCTCCATTGGTGGAAGCTTGCTTCTTTGCTTTGCCATTCTTGCCTCTTGCCAACAATGCCACATTGTCATCCTCCTCCACCTGTTTGACTGCCCCAAGATGGTTCTTTCTGATCTCATTCTAAATGCAGTCATCTCATAACCTCTCCCATCCTAGAAGGTTCTCACGTGCAACAATGCCATCCACAAAACTCTCCCAAGTCTTGGGAAGACCATTCAAGGCTATTCTCACCAACTCAATAGGTACTATGGTCTCTCCTACGGCTGCCAACTCATCTCTCACTAAAGTGATCTTTGTGAAGTATGATGTGGCACTGTCAGTCTTATCCATTTTAATGGCCTTCAGTTTCTCCCTTAGGACCATTTTTTTTGTTTTCATTTGAGCTCTGATAGAGACTGGTCAAGGATGTCCACATCTCATGTGCATAAGTCTTTCCTCACATGAGGAATGACATGATCTTTGACTCCATCCGAAATTAGTCTTTTGTTAAACTCAGCTAATTGTATAGGGTCAGTAGGTACTGCTACTAGGTGTTGTGTGGTATGCACCATTATGCCCCAGACTTCTGCTTCCTCAAACATGCTCTGGATTCTCTCTCTCCATGCACTATAGCTGCTCTACCCATCCAACCTGTCTTCAACCCTCAAACCCAAAGACATGTTTCATTGTCCTAACAAACTGCAATTTTCAAATATGGGTAAAGGTTTCAATTTTCTATGTAAAAATCAGCTTGCTGTGATTTTCATTTTGCTGTCCCAAACTGCATTTTTCAGCCAACCAAGCTCTGATACCATGTAGAAATTTCAACCCCCACTCCGATTATCAATTTTCCTTATCACTCCATCCATATAGTTTTAAATCCAAGCATGATAAAAATACTAAAATCTAGAAATGACAGAAATTTCTGAAAACACAAATTTAGAGTTTTTTGCACTTGGTGAAATCGCAGAAATAGAACACAGCAAAATATGACATCCACACAGGAAATAATACAGTGATTTTTAGTCAATGTGACCCTAGAAAAGCCCCCTACAACTCTTGGGGAAAACCAGTTTGAGAGCTCTTCTTTATTTCTGAAAATGCTTTTACAAAGAAACTAAAAAACATAGTAAAATTTCATCAACAACAAATACAAAGTTATCTCGATTTCCGTGCTTGAACTCCGTCTCAGAAAATGTGCCAATTACCAAACAATCAAAACAGAAATTTTATAGCAATAGATACCAGCATTAAATGTTGTACGGTCTACTCAAAATCCGTGCCCAAAAGTTCAAAGTACAACCATACTGTTGTACAGACTGTACGAAATTTACAGTAGTCCCTTCAGCCTCGAAATCCATGCCCAACTCAACGTCCAAATGTGTGCAGCCAGATGTTTTTCTTTCCCCTCAAAAACTGCTTCAACCTCAAAATCCATGCCCAACTCAGCCTCGAAATGTGTGCTGCCAACTGTTTTTCTTTCCCCTCAAAAATTGTGTTGTATGATCCTCAAAATTCGTGCCCACTACTGCTGTATGGAATTTGCCTTGAAAAGTGTGCCAATAAATGTTGTACAAATTTGTTGCATTGAAAAGCGTGCAACCTTCAGCTGTACAGATTTGCTGCAATGTCTCCTTGCTGCCCTCCTTCAACTTCTCACTGCTCATAAATTTTCTCCTTGCTCTCTTTCTCTTTCTCTCAATAGCTCATGAAAAACTGAATTGATCTTTTCTTTTCCTTCTCTTCTTTTACCCTAACCCTAAGTGACTTTTGGGAAATCCCTAAATCCAATGGCTGAGATAGCTTTAGATCAAGAGCTGAGAATAAATGTGCATTTAATTCTCACTTTCTATTTTTTAACTCACCCCACTTAAATAAAGACCCACGTGGCCTTTTATTTCTATAGTCATTTTTTCACTTTCTAATTTTCATGAACTTTAATAAAGTCACTTTAAAATTAAAATGTAACTTTATCACTTATAAAGTCATTTTTAAATTAGATTGATTTTACCACTTATAAAATCACTTTAGGAGAAAAGTAGAAATAAATTTGAACACTTTTCTCTAGGCCAAAAATCAAAGCCTTAGGGAACCACTTGTCCTCTGATAACTAAATTTTAACAAATATAACCACTTAGATGTTAAATTTAGAGTACAAGGGTACAAGTATTCCAAAAAATAGATCAATGAAGCAATTCTAAGATTACTCAATGAAACAATGTTAACAATCAAAAGTCTTTAGTTATAATGTTTATAAAAATGTTCTTCACTTATAGTATTTAGAGATTAGAACCAAGTGAAATTTCAAATACAATTAACTAAAAGACCACACAGATTGCTAACAGTGATTTAAAATGATGTAACAAAAAGATTAAACTATGCAATGCAAATGAAGTTAGAAGGAAAATGCAAATTAGAATTAAAATGCAGAGGTTATGGCCTAGATCTTAAGTTAGTAAAAATTAGACACTTAGTGATTCCCCCTGTTAAATAAGGAGCAGGATGTCGTGGAATCAAATTTCAAGCTCCCACAAAAGAAGAAATTGCTTTATTATTGAACTTACAAGTGAAAGAAGCCTCTACGACAGAGAGAAGGCTCTCATTCTCAAGGAGCTTTACAGCAGAGATATGCAAGTTACAAAAATAAGACAACCCCTTAAGATGAAAGACAGATCCAATTAATCCAGAGATCAGACTTTGAGTTCCATTGACTTTCCAAAAAAACAGTGCACAAATATGATTGATCTTCTGCTTCAATATGAGGCTTAGCACTTTGATAAGTGATTGTCATGCAACAACCAAATTTGTTTTTCAAATGAAATGGCACCAGGTAGAAAGAAACTCCATTGGAGTTTTCAGCTTTGATGAAGGAGGGCTTTAGAATTCATCACTTTAAACTCCAAGTCGATGAAACGATCCCTGAAATGCAAAGATCTGAAACCTCAAAATATTCTGCAGCAGGTGATAAGAAGGTTCTTGGTCTAGGAGGAAATTTCAGATGCTCACAGCTAGACAAAAAAATCTGATCTAATTTCACTGTTAGTGTAATAATTTCCAATGAAGATTCAAACCCTTTATAAATGTTCACAGCCAGAAATCAAAACCAGATCTAGAAGCCCTTTTCCCAAATCAAAACACAGAAGAAATCGAATTCTGATTTAAATCTTATTAAAATTTGTGGATGTATTTCTCATAATTCTACCAAATTGTCACAACAAAGAGGTAAAAAAGGATCAGAGAAAACACGCCAGACTTATGAGATAACACTGTCAGTTAAGATAACAACCCACTGTAACCAAGTTCAGTCACCAAAAAAAAAACACTTCACAGCCAAGCATGTTTAAGGGTTATGATACTCCTTATGATTGGTGTCTGACAAATTTTATTGCTTTAGGCGTTATTATTATGATTATCTTGTTTGATTAGGCTCTGCATTCAATGTTTGAGAATTGATTAATCTGCAATAGCTCACAGTAGAGGAGTTAGTGGTTCTAGGCCTAGCGGCTGAGCTTCAAATGACAAGCTTCCAAGTCCAAAGTTATGACAAAAAAAGAAACTCTTGCCAATGGATATGATAAACCTGCAAACAACAAGGACTAGACCTTCCAAAACCTGCAGCTATGGCAAGAATATTAGCGGCCAATCCAACAAACCTTGTATTCACATCTGAGACAGCAAATTACCAAGCCAAAACCTTGCTAATGGTATTAAGCCTTTTCTGGGCTTACGACAAGGAAGAAGCAGCTTTTCTAGGATTTGTGATACCCCCGAGTAAAATGCAATGTGAGAGGGCTAGACCTCTAGCCACGAATTTTCCCCGGATAAGCTTCTCGGCCAGGTGGTCTTCTTAATAGAAGAGACATTTGTCGATAAGCTTGTGCCTGTTTGGAGAAATCGTCATAAATGATTGATGTATGTTGTTTCTTATACATGAAGTATTCAGCCAAACAAAAGGCAAGTGACTCCAGATATGTATTGATAATATTTTAACTCCAAACCTGTGAGAGAACTCTGCCAAATTTGTGATTAGGGCCTGCAAAACGAAATGGAATTAGTAATTGAACCAGTGACAAACCCTCCAATGCTTGCGGCTAGTCAATTCAGACCTAGTAAGCCTGCGGCAGTCACAATACTAGTAGGAAAAAGCCACACGATGTCATCCCAAAAACGATGAAAACCCTCTTTAAAAGAAATCGAAAGGGTTAGCATATCAATTTGCAAGTAAAATCAAACCCTTGAGGGTTTTGGGCCACAAGCAAAATTTTATAGCTCATCCTTGCAGGAACAAAATTAGATCAACCACAAATTCGAGCTTATAAACCCTAGATCTGAAATATACAGTAAGAAAGTGGATGAGTCCAGCAGTTGCAAGGAATAAAGCCCTGAACAAATTTTTATGTGTCACAAAAATGCAAATTAATGTGAAGTTAGGTTTGCCGTGTGGTCAGAAGAGCTCTAAGGCTTGCGGCTCTCAAAGAAAGGCTGGCTGAAGGTAAGAAAGCCCTTAACGTGAGGCTAGGCAAGATGAGAGCCCTCGTTATCTATTCGGTTCCTCCTCTGAATGATACCTGTAAGACCGAATTTAGAAGATAAAAACCACAACAACTATGTATATATAATTTAAAAAGGAAAATATGCACTTATAAAACTGCAACCATGGAGATACCTTCAAATTTAGATACCTTCAGAAATTTGATGTCGTTGAATTAATTTATGGCCTCCACGAATTTATCTTTATAATCTCTTTCTGGAAGATTACAAATATTTGTGGCACCCATCTCATAAAAATAAACGTATTGCAAAGTTTAATTAAGACACCCAAAAAGAAATTCGTAAATTAAAATTAAGGAAAATTTACTAAAATGGGCTGAGGGTCTCACAAAATATAATTTAAAAAATAAATAAATAAATAAAAATTTTAATGGACTATGTACAATTTGTTAGATGTGTATTAAAATATTAAAATATTTACAAAATTGCTAAGTCTATTCAATAAAATTAAAAGAAATATTTATAATTTATTCACAATTTTCTCAATAACATTAGCTCTGAAATAACAAATAAATCTAAATAAATGAACGAATGAATGATATTTTAACGTCCACGAGACTAAAAATAGTTTATTGTACTGTCCTTATTTCATCAGTGTCCGCAAGTATTCCATTTATTGGAAGTGGGGCTGCAACAGCAGCTTCAAATGTACAGGGAAAACAAACTATCGACCCCAAATACCCATTGTGGAAATATGTGACAAGAGAGGGAGAGACAGGAAAAAAGGGAGATGGAAGAAATTGTTCATGGAAATGCAATTTTTGCAATGGTCATTTCACTTGCACATATTTCCGTGTGAAAACTCATTTGTTGGGCATTCCAGGTTGTGGCATTAAATGTTGTACAACAATTGAATCGGCACAGAGGAAGGAATTGGAGAAAAGGCAATTTATTGGTGAGGCAAATGTGGGATCAAAATAAAAATAAAAAACAACACTGATGACCCTCTTCCATTCTTAAGAAAAAGCAACAACAAGTTCCCTTTTGAGACTTTTAGTAGGAAACAATCAGCAAAGAGAAAGGCAACTGTAGCGAGTCCAATGGACAAGATTTTTCAAAAAGAGAAGAGGGAAGAGCTTGATCTCACCATTGGTCACCTCTATTTATTGAGATGTGTCGAGCTCTTAGTCCTGGGGCTCCATCAAGATATGTGTCTCTTGGGCCAGAGAAGCTCAGAACGACATTATTGACAAAGGAAAAGAAAGAGGTGGACAAAATGCTTGAGCCTATTAAATCAACATGGCCAACATCTGGGGTTAGCATTGTTTCTGATGGATGGACAAATCCAGCGCGCCACCCACTCATCAACTTCATGGTGTCATCCTTGAATGGTCCAGTTTTCTTGAAATCAGTGGATGCCCTTACACAGTATAAGGATGCACAATATGTCGGTGAGTTATTTATTAAACTAATTGAAGATGTAGGTGTCGATTCTTGTGTGCAAATCATTATAGATAATGCACCTGTTTACAAGGCTGCTGGCATGATTGTGGAAGCAAAATATCCACAAATATTTTAGACACCTTGCATTGTCCATTCATTGAACTTGGCACTAAAATCTATTGCTTTTGATGTGCTTTGGATTGGAGCCATTATTGAGGATGCGTAGCATATCCGCAACTTTGTACAAAACCATACAAATGCCCTCACTATCTACAAGGAGTACAGCAATCTATCATTGTTGAAGATTGCAGATACACGGTTTGCCTCTTCATTCATCATATTGAAGAGGTTGAGGGAGGTCAACACTGTTCTTGGGGCCATGGTTATTTCAAAGTTTTGGTCTTTTTGGAGAAAGACAGATCAAGCAGCCTCAAATAAAGTGAAGGACACAGTGTTGGATGATCTATGGTGGCAAAAGGTAGATCTAGTTACTCAGATCATGGAGCCTATCATTTCCTTGCTCCGATTTGCAAATACAGACCAACCCATCCTAAGAGAGGTTTATGAAGGATGGGATTCCATGATTGAGTCTGTGAGGACCATTGTTTTACAAAGTCAGTGCCTAGAGTATGAGACATCACCAGAGGCCTTCTTCACCGGCATACAAGATATTTTTGTCAACAGATGGGACAAGAATTGCACACCTTTACATTGTTTGGCTCACTCCTTGAACCCAAAATACTACAGCCATGAGTGGCTGAATGGTGGACCTTCCCGCAGATTCCCTCCTCACATGGATGGTGAAATCTCACAGGGGAGGAAAGATGCATTAAGGAGGATTTTTCAGGAGAGAGCATCCCTTGATGACGTGGACGATGTCTTTGCAGAGTTTTCCACTGGCACTGGGCGATTTGCAGGCTATGATGTGATTCGAGACAGGGGGGCTAAGAAGCCCTATTCTTGGTGGGCAACTCATGGGGCAACAAGCCCTCCTCTACAGCAGTTAACCATGAGGCTCCTCTCTCAGGTGACTTCATCCTCTTGTTGCGAGAGGAATTGGAGCACATATGGAAATTTGTATAGTGTGAAGAAGAGCAGACTTGAGCAGTCCAGGGTAGATACAATGGTGTATGTGCACACCAACCTTCGTCTCATCTACAGGCAGAGGGAGGATTGGTTGAAAGGAAAGACAAAGATGTGGAATGTCTTTCCTGATGATATGGGTCTGGACAACAGTGTTGAGTTGGCATTAGCCAACTTGGATCTCAATGCGCCAGTGCTAGAGCCTGTCACATTTGATGATAGAGTAGAGGCGTCATCCTCCACACTAGCAGATGCAGAGATGACAGAGGAGGAGGATGCATCAGAGACAGAGGAGAGCAGTGGTGAGCATGATGATCGCGATGAGGAAAGTGATGTTGATTATGATGATGAGGATTGATGACTCATTGACTCTGACTCATTGAGCTTCAGGCTTGTAGTCTTGTAGACTGTAATTTTTTTGTATTTTCTATTTCTATTTGCCATTGGCAGTGTACTTATGTAACACATTTTGATTCTAATGACTTAATGAGAAAACTACAGTATCTTACTATCTTGTCTTTCTCAGTAAATTTGACAATTGTATGATGTATCAATGTATCATGTATGAGAATCTAAGATCTTAAATCTATGTTTGAATCAATGAATTTGTATGAATTTGTGTAAAAAATATCTAATTTTTAATATATATATATATAATGTATCGTATCCCAAAAGTGTCCTGTTCCGGGGGTCACCGTATCCCGAATCTGATTCTTGAATCCTGTATCCCCGTATCCCCGTATCAGGTGACTTAGATGCTAACATACTGCGATAATTGTCTTTGATGTCTCTGAAAGCATCAAATTCCAAAATGAATTATTGCACAATAAACTTTAGAAAATATGATTTTCCTTTTTAAAAGGATGGCAAAGAAAACTCCCTTTAAAATTTTACCAATGATCAAGGCCTCAAGTTATCCACCATAGGTTCTAAGTCATTACATGCAAAGTAAATGGATGGTTCAAGCTATTGAAATTTGCAACAAGAAACAGTGAAATTAGCATCCATAAACAACATGACAGCACACACACTAGTGTGGGACCACAGGTCATGTAGTGATGGGTCCAGGCGATACATTAGTGTGCAAGCCAATTTATTAAATAAATTGGAAATGTGTCTAATTTAACTTTCCCTTAATTAAATTGGACAATAAATTGTAATCTTATCTCATGATCACTTATAATAGTTAACTGAGTGTGATAAATTCAGTTAGCTCATAAATTTCGAGTTGAGGGTGGTTGGTGAGGCATGCAGAGTGATTCTATTAATTATGGAGTTCGAGTTGTAGTTAGTGCATTAGTTTAATGCATGAGAAATCAGTTAACTCAGTCAAGTGAGTTAAACTCAGTGCAACTAGTTGTAACTATTTGTTGCACTAGTGAGAGATCAAGTGAATTAAATCAAATTTATTTCACATGCAATGATCTGTCATGCAATTGATGATTTACTATTAATAGTTGCATGCATGTCAGTTCTAGTGGAGACCTAGTTGAGATAAAGGTTAAAGGAATGTTAACTATCAGTTGTATTATTAGTAGGTTGCTCAGATGCAGTTAAAACACCACAGGATGCCCATGATACTGAACGCAGTCAAGAAAGACTGAAATTCCTAAAGAATAGGGATTGCATTCCACAGGGATTGTTGTCATTGGCGATCATGTTTATTTTCTGCAATTGATTTGTAGAACGATTCAGTATCTTTCTTTAGTACATTGCATGATCGAATTGAATCCATTTATATAAACACTGTTTGTATAATTTCTACATAGTATCAAAGCATAGGAAATCACCATAGGGGAGAAGAAATTGAGTCTGTGTTGAATATTATTCAACTTGCAGATACTTTCGTTGGTGCGATAGGCAGATCAAGATGGCTTTCAATGGCTTAAGATTGGACTATGCACTTGAGGGAAGTTCTAATTATATTGCATGGAAAGATAGAATGGAGGCAATGCTGGAGAACAACGGGTTGAAAGAACTCATTGAGAATGATATTCCCAAGCCCGCAGCAGCAGACGTCGCTCTTCTTGATGCTTGGAAAAAGAAGGTAGCAAGGGCAAGGAGGATCTTATTGGAGGGAGTAGGAAACCACATTGTCTCAAGCCTCCGTAGCAAAGCGACTCCATATGCAATGTGGAAGGCTTTGACTGATCTGTTTCAGAGTAGCAGTGACCACAGAAAATTGGCATTGAAAGACAAGCTCAGGAAAATCAAAATGGAGAAAGGCAACACTATTCCGAAATATTTAACCAAGTTTGTCCAATGCCGAGATGAGCTTAGGAGCGTCGGAATTACTGTCGCGGATGATGACTTGGTGAGCTTAGCTCTTCTAGGCCTTCCCAAGAGTTGGCATAGTTATCAGGACTCTATCAATGGGAGGGAGAAGCTACCAAATTGAGAGTGACTTTGCTCAAATTTGGTACAAGAAGAATTCATGTGGAATACTAGGGATGGATCCTCATCTAAAACAGATGGTGAGGAAAATTGCACCTTGGCTGGTAAGGCAAAGAAGGGAAGGGAAAGAAATCATATTCCAAATCTAAGGTCGACGAAGAAGGCAAGGAGCGTGACATGTCCAGAGTGAAATGTTTTCATTGTCACGAGCATGGATATTATGGCACTAATTGTCCATAGAAGAAGAAGAACAATAAGGCTTCAGCATCTGCAACTAGTGAGGCTTTGGCCTCGCATTGAGTTGGACTTCTCGCTCGTCGCATGCATGGTGTCAAGTGCGATGGGATCAGTGTGGTACTTGGATAGTGGTGCATCTTTCCACATGACGGGAGACAAAGAACTTTTCAGTAGCTTGGAGGAGAAGGATCTCTAGATGGATATCGATATGGGTGATGACAGAAGGTATAGCGCTACCAGAATTCGTACAGTTACTTTCCAGAGACAGTCAGGTAAACCCTTCTTATTAAAAGATGTCATGCATGTACCAAGATTGAAAAAGAATTTAGTTTCAATTGCAATATTGGAGGATAGAGGTTATGATGTGGTTTTCAGTGAAGGGAAAGCATTCCTTCGTCACAAAGCCACAGGACAAGCCAAGAAGATTGGGATTCGTGTGAAGAATCTCTACAAACTTGATGTAGATGGTTGCGCAGCATTGATGGGTAAGGAAAACAAAGTGGTGAGCCGGAATGAGCGTGAGTTATGGCACAAGAGATTGGGCCATCTACACCACGGAGTTTTGAAGGTCATGCAGCATATTTCTACGAGGCTTCCAAGGGGTACTCTTGTGCAGATAAACACATGCAAGGGATGTACCGTGGGGAAGTATGAGAAAACCATGCGATTGTCCCTTGAGAGGGAGCTTGATTTCCATGCAGATGAGGAACTCTTGGGTCTAAAGGATGAACCTCAAGATCTGGAGCACCCACAAGATGAGGATCATGGAGTGGCAGAAACCACTCATGCAGAGACCTCCAAGAGGGGGAAATTTCGAGCCAGATGGGCAGATGGAGTACATGCAGTTATACCTCTAGGTGTGAAGTGGAGCGATGTGCAAAATTAATCCCAAAAAGAAATTTGGGCAGGATTCATTGAGATGGTGTGTCTCATGGATCGAACTTGGCTACGGGGAGCCGACAGTACAACAGTAGCAGGAAGGATCGGTTAGATTGACGCAGTCAGATGTCAAAAGGACCGAAATCAAAGTGACAGGCGTCGGATACTAGAGCGTAGATCAAAGTTGCCAGCAGTGTAGAGTGCATGGATGCAGATGTCAGCAGCACAGAGAATCCAGTAGACATCTACAGTAGCTAACAGCAATCAGAAAACTCTGATGATAGATGCGTTATACTGATTCAATTGTTTGGAGGCTATTCAGTTTCAGAAGTGTTGCATGCAAGAGTTGCATGTGCGAACAACACTAGAGAAGTGTTGCATGTAAGAGTTGCATGCGTGCATGAAAGAACATTCCAAAGATACCGGATAGGGACAAATTGATTCCTTTCTTGTTGAGAGGGAGTGTTGAAATTTGCAACAAGAAACAGTGAAATTGGCATCCAGAAACAACATGACAGCACACAAACTAGTGTCGAACCACAGGTCATGTAGTGATGGGTCCTAGCGATACATTAGTGTGCAAGCCCATTTATTAAATAAATTGGAAATGTGTCTACTTTAATTTTCCCTTACTGATTCAGTTGTTTGGAGGCTATTTAATTTCAGAAGTGTTGCATGCAAGAGTTGCATGTGCGAACAACACTAGAGAAGTGTTGTATGTAAGAGTTGCATGTTGCATGCAAGAGTTGCATGCGTGCATGAAAGAACATTCCAAAGGTACCGAATCAGGACAGATTGGTTCCTTTCTTGTTGGGAGGGAGTGTTGAAATTTGCAACAAGAAACAGTGAAATTGGCATCCAGAAACAACATGACAGCACACAAACTAGTGTGAGACCACAGGTCATGTAGTGATGGGTCCTAGCGATACATTAGTGTGCAAGCCAATTTATTAAATAAATTGGAAATGTGTCTACTTTAATTTTCCCTTAATTAAATTGGACAATAAATTGTAATCTTATCTCATGATCACTTGTAATAGTTAATTGAGTGTGATAAACTCAGTTAGCTCATGAATTTCAAGTTGAGGGTGGTTGGTGAGGCATGCAGAGTGATTCTATTAGTTATGTAGTTCGAGTTGCAGTGAGTGCATTAGTTTAATGCATGAGAAATCAGTTAACTCAGTTAAGTGAGTTAAAGTCAGTTGAACTAGTTGTAACTGTTTGTTGCACTAGTGAGAGATCAAGTGAATTAAATCAGATTTAATTCACATGCAGTGATCTGTCATGCAACTGATGATTTACTATTAATAGTTCCATGCATGTCAGTTCCAGTGGATACCCAGTGGAGATAAAGGTTAAAGGGATGTTAACTATCAATTGTATTATTAGTAGGTTGCCCAAATGCAATGAAAACACCACAAGATGCCCATGATACTCAGCGCAGTCAAGGAAAGTTGAAATTCCTAAAGAATAGGGATTGCATTCCAGAGGGATTGTGTGAGCAAGGCAGGCTAAAGACAGGCTGAGAATTGTCTAAGTGTTGGTCCAATTTTGTCCGGATCAATGCGAGATAGTTGTGAGAGTGCAGGGGACTCTTGTGAGAAGAGTGCATTGTAATTGTTTCATGATTCCGCAGTGAATATACAATAGAAGATAGAGGGGTTTTGAGCAATAAGATTTCCCCGAGAAAATATCTGTGTTGTGAATTGATTTGCTTCTTTCTTTACTTCTTGTGATTGGCGATCATGCTTATTTTCCACAATTGATTTGTAGAAAGATTCAGTATCTTGCTTTAGTCCATTACATGATCGGATTGAATCCATTGGTATACACATTGTTTGCATAATTTCTATACAAGCAAGAACCTCCCCAAATTCCCAGCTCAATTACTTGGTTGATTCAAGCAAGAATTTCCCCAAGTCGTCGATATCTACATAGAAAATATTTCTACCAAAAAAACTACAACAAATCTTGTTAAAACTCAAAAGGTATAATTCACATAGTGACGGAAACTTGAAAGCCCTAGAGAGTCAAACAAAACTCACTAGGTCTGACTAATCAACAATGCTCAAATCCAAATATAGATGCAAACAAGAAATTGTAGATCAAAATCAATATGGAATAAGTTGAAGTCGGGACTAAATTGGCAAGGGTCCAAAAATTGAAAAAGTCGTTAAAGTCGGGAGGTTTTTGAAAAAGTTGGCAAAATTAAAAAAGCACAAAATATTCATTTTTTAAAAATTAAAAAAAGTCATTAAAAAAACTACCTCTGTCACTATTTTTTGAAAAAACCCCTGATTTGATCATCACTGTTTGAATAAAATCCCGATTTTTTCCAAAAAAAAAAAAAAAAGTCATTAAAGAAACTACCTCATTCACAATTTTTTGGAAAACTCCCGATTTAATCCCGACTTTTTCACCTGGGAAAAAATTGCCAAAAAATCGGCTGATTAAATCGACTAGTCCAAAAAATCGGACTTTGTCGATTATATCATGACCTTTTGGCGACTTTTTCCACACTGATCAAAATAGCTAATGAATTCAACAAGTATTTAACAACAGGTAGAAATTATAAGCACGTCATGATACACATTACCATATTAAACTGAGAAGACACCATAGTATAACTCCAAAGTTTTTTCTTTTATTGCACAAGAAAAATTACAGAGCTTCAAAGCCAATACACTATCTAAAGATCAGATGATTACAATGAAGAGACTCTTATAAGTGAAAAAATAGCTAGATCCATGAAGGTGCACAAATTTGACTTCATCTTAGATGATTAAATGTTTGATCGATGTCGAAATAATCTCCACCATTGATTGATTGAGATGAATTTGAATTCCTTGATGATGCATTTTTCCTTGCTCCAGAAAATATTTTTTCTAACTTTTTCTCATCGCAAAATCCCCAATCACTTAATCAACTTCCACCATAAATTTGATTTTCATTAAAAATTTGATTTTCTTCATAATTAATCTTGATTTTATAGACCAAATATATTTTCTTGAATTTTTGTTTGTTTGATTTGTGGAGATTCCCTTCTTGGAAAGTGCACATTCCCCTTTTTAATATTTTCCACTTGGGAGAAAAATAAACTTTCTCTCATTTTTATTTTCTGGCCATATTTTGGCTAATATTTTGTTGCTTTTTGTCAGAAAACAAAAAATAAAAAATAATCATTTTTTACTCAATTAATTAATTTTTTGGCTTAGGATTTTAATTTATTTCGGCCAGAAAAATTAATTAATTGACACTAAAGCATATTAATAAATTTTTCCACCCTTAAATATTTAGGCCATGGTGTCTAAATATGAGGTCCTTGTTACCCAACACTTTCAGGGTGATATCCCTATGAGAAATATTTTCTCCATAATGGTCCTCAGTCGGTAGCCAACAACCCCTTGAAGCCATCAACTAGCTCGTTGTGCCATTTTTCTGCCATGTGGTCCCTCATCTATCTTTATTGATCGTACGTTTGAAAGTGGGTCTCCCGAACCCAAAGGTATGTCTTATCATTTGGTAATTCAGTATTGGGTTTACTTATCATTGACACTTTTGGGCATGGATTAACGAGGGGATTCGGTGGAAAGAAATAGCTTAGTTTGTGCTCATGTCCCCTTGACCTCTTTTGTATGTTACTCTTGCATTTTAGTCTCGTGGGATCTGCTCTACTAACCATTGGGTTTTAGGGTGGTACTACTTGGGAAACCCTGAATTTGGTTGTGTGGTCCCGCTCCCTTATCCACATATATCACTCCCCTTCCACTCGCTATAGCCCCATTCATCATCTCTCCAACCTGGGTCCACATTTCCTCACTGGGTCCACATAGGGTTAGCCTACCCATTCCCTTGCCCCCACCTTGGGTCAGGCTTGGAACGATGCCCTGGAGGTTGAAGCAACTGAAAAGAAAAAGTAAAAACATGAATGGTCACATTCAACAGGTAAATGCAGCACAAGATGTAAAAGATAGCCGCGACAAACATATTTAGCACATGGGAAAAAGCCAATGCATAAGCTCTACCCCATACCCATGGCCATCACCCTAATTCCATAGGCCTTAGATGAGTCTCCTTTATCATTCAAGAACCCATGATTGTCCCAACCCCTCAAGGGCAATGAACTAGCCCAACAAAAAGGGGGTATACACTACCATATCTTACACATCATGCTCTTATCCTTTGAGCCCTGAGTATTTAATCAAAAAAAAATCATAAAAGGAAAAAAGCACATAATGAAGGGTGGAATAACCAAGGTTGGGGCACCTCATGTACCATGATTTCTCCCTACAATACATTATATACCCAATCGTGGGCTTCCATTTTTCTAGTTACCCTTGTACCCTGATATGTGGCCCAAGATTGCCCCTCTTATTCCCTATTCCATTCACCTCTTATCACATGCCACTGCCACTTGAGGGATGTACCTTGGACATATTATCTCCTCTAAAGGTAGAAACCACCTAATAAGGTCCCTGCTTAACCCCCTTTGGAAATTGGAAACATTAGCACATGCCAAAGCCCCACTATCAAAGGGCATGCCATTATGAAGTGTCCATTTGTTGTCCATGGTTTGTAAGCTCTGTTACACGATTACTTTAATGACTTGTTGCACTAGAAGGCTAGGGGACGCATTGGATCTTATGCAAGATTGCATATGGTGTCCATCCTGAGTTTGGTCTCCCTATACGGGGTGCTAACTCTCTATAGGGCTACATTGGCACATGTAGGATGTGTGTAGAGAGCAATGGGTCTCCACAGCAGTAGACAGCATTCCATGGATCCCAAGAGATGTTCAAAGCTTGTTCGAGATCCACATATTGGACAACTAAGATGCACCTAGTACACCATGCCCAATTGATGACCCAAGACTTGTATGCTAATATGGCATCATTCATTCCATCATCTCAGCCCTTACAGATGGTCTACAGGCATCTTCAACTTACAGGGTTACTGTTTGGAGAACAAGGAGCCACCCCCTTGTCCATCTCTTTTTAGGGTCTTATTGATCACTATGGCACTTATGGACCTCATCAGGCCTCCTGGAGGGCCCTACGACATGCATAGTTTATCATTTGACCTCTTGAGAGGCTTATTATTTTATTTGTGAGCTAGTTTGGTGGGCTTGTCACCAAAAGTTAGTTGCTTAGCACATTATTTTATTTTAGGCCTAATGTAGGCCCATTAGGTAATTCGAACTCCTAATTTTTGTTTAAATAGGAGTAACTTGAATTCATTTTGGATCATCACATGATTTGGATCATTCTCTCTCTTGAGAACTTCACATATCCTTCTTGGAAGACAAATTGGAGCATTGATGAATTTTGATGTTTGGATTGGACTTTCTTATCTTGGAGATTCCTTATTGGTAAGTGTATTCATGGTTAGATATATTCCCTTACATGTAAGTACGAAATTTATGTTATTTTCTTTTATGTTGCTGCATACATTGATCATGGGAATTTCGCTATTTTAGGTCTAATTCCTGCATGCATTTACTGCTTCATTGTGAAATTATGCTTCTATATAGCATATCTCTATGTATGGGCCATGTCTGTTGAACGAATTGTCCTAGAGATCGAAGTTATCTTGACAAGCCATATTCATTTGCAAACGTAGTATAAACACTTTAAGGTCACTAACTTTTTTTCCCTAATGTTGGACGAAGTTGCCCTTAGATTCTCCTTGAGCTAAAAACGAAATCCTTCTTCATAATTCTTCTTGACTCCATATCCCCAGAAGGAATTAGTCACTGATCTATCATAAGGTTATCACCTTAAACCTTTCTTCACCTTTTTCCCCTCTTTTCTAGGTCTAGCCATGTTAGGCCACCTAGGGAATCATTTTCCCGACAAAATAGTCATAGAAAAAGTTCGATCTACTAGCCCCTACTATGTTGGTGTTTCCTCAAGGTCTCCTTCAAATTTAATGAAATTCCGACAGTGGGATTGTGAGATATTCCAATCCCTAGCTCTAAGATCAAACTTTTCCTTGGTGTTCCCTAGTCTAGCACCTCATACGATCAATCTAACAAGTTCAAGTGAAAATTCTTGTTTTGATCCTTTCCCCTTCCCTGTTTAGCTAACGATTGCTAAACACCCTCCCCTTAACCTAAGTTGGGTCCACTTGGCCCCATGTGGTCCCATTTCTTATCAAAGACAATTCATCAAGAACAACTCAGGAATCCAAGTTTTACAAGGATTTTAGGGATTCGAAAACTCTTTTACAAGTCATATTCCTTTAACCTAGCCGTTAAATCCTCACCTCCTTCTCCTAGAAAACCTTTTACATTGCTTAAAGAGCAAGCAAGCTCCATTCTTAATCTTATTCTAGGGAAAGGATCATTGAGGTCATTTCATATCTATTTTTCGATCCATCCTTCATAAGTGACTTCCTATATATCAGGACTCCTCCCATCTAAGTCACCTGATACGGGGATATGGGGATTCGAGTAATCGGATTCGGGTACGGTGACCCCTAGAACAGGATACTTCTGGGATACGATACATTATATATTATTTTATTAAAAAAATATATATATATATATATATATATTTAAAAATATATATATATATATATTAAAAATTAGATATTTTTTTCACAAATTCATACAAAATTCATTGATTCAAACATAGATACTCATGAGTCATACATGATCATTGATCATTGATACATTGATACACCATACATGATACAATTGTCAAATTTACTCAGAAAGACAAGATTGAAGATAGTAAGATATTGTAGTTTTCTCATTAAGTCATCAGAATCAAAATGTGTTACATAAGTACACTGCCAATGGCAAATAGAAATAGAAAATACAAAAAAACTACAGTCTACAACACTACAAGCCTGAAGCCTCAATGAGTCAGAGACTTAGAGTCAATGAGTCATCAATCCTCATCTTCATAATCAGCATCACTGTCCTCATCCCGATCATCATGCTCACCACTACTCTCCTCTGCCTCTGATGCATCCTCCTCCTCTGCCATCTCTACATCTGTTGGTGTGGAGGATGACGCCTCTACTCCACCATCAAATGTGACAGGCTCTAGCACTGGTGCATTGAGATCCAAGTTGGCTAATGCCAACTCAACACTATTGTCCAGACCCATATCATCAGGAAAGACATCCCACATCTTTGTCTTTCCCTTCAACCAATCTTCCCTCTACCTGTAGATGAGACGAAGGTTGGTGTGCAAATACACCATTGTCTCTACCCTAGACTGCTCAAGCCTGCTCTTCTTCACACTATACAAATTCCCATATGTGCTCCAATTCCTCTCGCAACAAGAGGATGAAGTGCATATAGAGGGACAGTGCACTTATCGGATGCACATGCAAAAAAACTAAATGCAAAATATAGAGGCACAGTGCACTTACTAGATGCACATGCAAACAAACTAAATGCAAAATATAGAGGGACATTGCACTTATCGGATGCTCGAATCTCTTCGAAAGAACTCCCTTTCTCCTTGCTCACCCTAGGTCCTTCTCACTTCACAAAATGAAATGGGTGAGAAACAATGAAGAAAAACCTCACTCTATAAAAGAAACAACGCTTTTTTTTTTACCAGCGGGTCCGGCTGTATCCGATTCACCGGGTACGGCGTATCCGTATAGGGTACGGTCGGGATACGCCGTACCCAGTGAATTGTGGGCAAATCGAGTACGAATTCGTATCCGATACAGGGATTCGAGATTCGGTGACCCTTTTTGACGAATCCGGTTACTTAGCCTCCCATCGGTGAAAGTCTGTAAAAAGTAGGGAGTCTTAACTGAGCTGATAATGGACTAAGTCTCCATCACTGCCCTTGACCTAGCAATTGTCCCATTAAGAGTTCCTTTTAGGTCCCCTACTAGTTTGAGTGGTAACATTTTTGGCGTTGTTGTCGGGAAGGAAGCAGGTTTGTATCCCTAGTGAATCATCGACAAATTGATTCATTGATGACAATCTCATTATTCCTTTGGTGACTCCACTCATTGTTAAAACCGATAGTTTGCTTTAAGGCGACAATATTCCTCCTTTAACTAGGGTTGTTGCAAAAAGGAAGGGATGTGATCCATCGCCTATTCGAATCGCCCTTCTGCCCAACTTTGAAAAAGTCAGTGATCCCACCCTAGAGATGGTAACTAAATCTACCATTGACAAACGCAAAATGACCAAAAGTGAAAGACATTTGGTCAATGTATTTTCTCCTTTGAAATTGAGTGATGATACCAAGCCATTACCTGAGAAAAACAACCGACGGTTACCCAAGTTCAAAGGAGATGCCACTACAAGTGCCCGTGATTTTATTGAGGAATTCTATTAGCACATGTCCCCTAGGATGATTTTTGATGAAGAGAGGCTCATGATGCTCTTTGTTTTATAACTCGAGGGACAAGCTAGAGAATGGTACCTTAGTCTTCCCCCATGATGCATTGAGCACATGACCTCCAACCCTCGAACACTAGGGCCTAGAGTACCTCCCAAGCTACACAAAAATCAACATTCCCTCTTAGCAAGGGAGGTACTTCCAAGACTAGGAAGTAACCATCATCTCCAGCGACGACACTAGCCCATCTGGCATCCATCACTACAACATACCCTGTGAGCGCTGGCGACGACATTAGCCCATTCGGTGAGCGTTGGATTCAATCCAAGAAACAATATGTTGGGATTATTGATTGGCAATAGAGGCATCTCCTCTTTTGAAGATAATTGTGATATGGTTGATGGCCTGTGGCATTGTTGTTACTCATTTCTTCTTAAGGCAACATTGTCTTATGAATGATGGACAAGAATGACTCTTGGAGACAGGATCAAGAGGAAGTTGATCCCTTCCTTCAACTCTCGTTAAAGATAAGTACCTTCTAGACTTCTTTCTTTATGACATTGCTCTTGTTTAAATTTATCGTTTTAATTATTGCTTAGTGTTCCTGCATATTTGAGTATTTTAACATTTCTAACTTCTTGATGAAGATATGATAAGCAGATCCTTCTTAAGGATCAAATGGATACTGAATGGTGTAGGAGCTAGTGCAAGAAGAAAGCTGGTGATGGAAAAAAAAGAAGCTTGAGCCAGAAAAGAAAAGTATTTGAGCATGTGTGAGATAACAAAGTGTATATGTTATAAGTTGCTAAGGTATCCGAATATTATGAGGCATGTATAATTGTTATCATATTGGGATGAACACTGAGGTATGATAAGAATATCACCCTAAAAATGTCTTGATTTATATTTCTTGTGCAATAAATGCTATAATAGTGCATCCTATAGTAACAAGGTATTGTTGATAGTACCTGTGATGATTATGTTAACTCTTATGGCAATAATGTGGTTAATATCTACTGATTGTCTCTTTGATTCATCTTTATAAGTGTAAAATTCCTAACAGGAAATTAACAGTAATAAAAATGCATCAACACACATTAACAACAACAAAAACAATTACGCCATCAAAACACAAACTGGAGCCATAAAATTCAAGTCTTAGCCATTTCATTAATCTGATGTAAAGGTGTACAATATGAGTGTTGGAATGATGGCACTTGGGTTTTGGCTAACATTAGGAAATACAAAATTATCAAAACTTTAATATTTCTAATTAGTAGAATGGCTAATTAGGAATATTACAATAAGGCTTTGATAAGTTGTAGTTGTTACAAGACTTGTTAATATAGTAATCTTGAAAAATGACAAATGGATGTCCTAACTTGATGGTGTTAGACTTTGATAATTGCACCCTGGATGAATGATTTGTTGAATAGTTGATGGTGACTTGTCATGAGAACCTGATATAATTTGACTTCGTGATATGACATTCTTATATGATCTTGGCTTGAAAAAAAATTATAATAATATTGACTAAAGAAACTCTCCATTCAAAGGGAGAGACCCTCGATGAAATCCCAGCATATATTATTATTGACATAATGATTATTGAAGCCACCTCAAAGCTTATAAGATGAACAAATAGAAGATCCATGATTGTAGATTGAATTAAGCCTTGATGGACTTGGATTAATGAACATCAGATGTTGTTAAAAGTAGGCCTTTGTTAATTGATTTTATGAGCTAATAGTTCTTAGCTGACAGGACAGGATCCACCTATCATGTAGAAGTGTTTTGTCAGAATCATGGCATGTTGACTTAGCCAGTTGGACCATTGTGATGTGTTGACCACTCCGTGTCAACAACCCTATAGCAGTACACATTTTTGCAAAGGAATACCATCATGTCGAAGCAGTCAAATATCGAGGATTCATCATCATCAGTCATCAGTCTATCAAAGTTGCAAACACATTATGCAAATTTTTAATGTAAATGATGCTAGGAGGTAGGATCCACGAGACTTGAGTTAGAACCGTGTAACTTCTTGAGATTGGTGATCATAGGAGTAGTCATGGGCTTGGAGTCCATCATTTCAAATATCTGCAATATCTTCATGATGTACTTTCCTTGCCCCAAGTATATCTCCCCAGGTTTCTGCCATACTTCGAGATCCAAGTAGTAATGCATGAGTCCAAGATCCTTCATCTCAAATTCGGTTGCCAACATCTTTTTACGTTCTTTAATTATTTGCTCCACACCAGTGATGAATAGATCATCCACATATATTAGAATAATGGCGGGCTCATTATTCACGACCTTGATGTAGAGATTTGGATCAGCAGTGCCCTTCACGAACCCATTCCTTAGGAGATATGCATCCATTCTCACGTACCATGTCCTGGGAGCTTGCTTCAAGCCATATAGGGTTGTATTAAGTTCGCAGACGTGAGAGTCCCTGCTATTTACTTCAAAGCCTTTGGGTTGTTCTATGTATACTTCCTCATCAATGGTCCCATTTAGAAATGTGATCTTCACATCCATTTGATGGATATTCCAACCCATTGTAGTAGCCAATGAAACCAAAGATCTAATGGTAGTATACCTTGTTGAAGGTGCAAAGGTTTTTTCATAATCTATTCCTTCCTTTTGAGAGAAGCCCCTTGCAACAAACCCTGGTTTGGACTTGTCTATGCTTCCATCAACAGCATGCTTGATTTTGTAGATCCATTTGGAAGTGACAATTGATTTTTCATTGGGTCTAGGAACAATTTACCAAACCCCATTCTTCATAATGGATTGGTATTCTTCTTGCATCGCCTTCTTCCAGACATCTTGTTGAATAGCCTCTTCAAATGTAGATGGTTCAGCTTGAATGAGCTTTGTCATATATGCAGCATAACCAGAGTATCTCTTTGGTCTTTTACTTTCCCTGAAGGTTCCTATGGGAGCTTCATGTCATTCGGCATCTTGCAGTGTATATTTTAACCAATTTGGCCTTTTCCTTGTGGTTGGGATGATCACAAGATGAATAGGCTCACTTGCTCCTTATTCTTCTTCTTGATTTGTAGGAGGATCTTCATGCTGTGCTTCTTCTTCTTCGAATATAGGAGATTCTTCGTCATCGAAATCTATGGGAATATCCTTGGACTTTTTATAGGCTTGGCTCTCATCAAATATGACATCTTTTCTCACTTCGATTTGCCTTTTCTCTTTGATGTAGATTCTATATGCCTTTGAGGAGAGACTATATCCAATGAATATTCCTTTGATGCTTGTAGAATCCAGCTTCTTTCGCTTGTCCTTTGGAACATGGATGTAGGCAGGGCTTCCAAAGATTCGGAAGTGATCCACACTCGGCTTCTTTCCTATAAATGCTTCTTCGGGAGTTATGTTCTTAAGACTTCTATGGGGACTTCTATCTTGTATGTACATGGTTGTCATGGTTGCTTCTCCCCATAAGAATTTTGGTAGGTCTTGGTCAAGGAGCATCGTATTAATGCCTTCTTCAATAGACCTATTCTTTCTTTCAGCAACTCCATTTTGTTCGGGATAGTGGGGAACAATGAGCTCCCTCTTAATTATTGCATCCTTACAATATGCAATTAGTTCATTGAAATTGTATTCCCCTGAAGTGAACAAAGTTCCTTCTCAGGTTAAATGCTCCAAAAGACTTGGAATATTAGAATATCCATTGAGGATACAAATATTATATTAAAAGTGTGATGAATGAATTGATTGATTGAATGTTACAAATGAAGCCTGCTTATATACCTAAACAGGTGTCTCTTCATGAAAAGTCATGTCTCATTAGACATGCCCTTTCAACCTAATTACTAATTAACTAATTAATCATTATTTATATTATTTTATTCATTACATTGCCTTCCTCCTCAAAAAGCTTTGTCCTCAAAGCTTGTTGATGAAAAGGCTTGATCTCTTTTTCTACTACACATGTCTTCTCAGCTCGGGACAGTCATCTTTGTCGATACAAGTTGATATGATCCTCTATGTGACAAACAAAACTGTCGCATTGAGAATGGATCGGACCATCTTAAATCAATCTTCTGTGGAATCATACGGCAACTTGAAACTTGTGATGAATTATCACTTGAGCGGATTGCACTGACATTAGTATTCTTCAAAACATCAGCTTGTTGTTTCTGTTCTGAATATGTAGCTTGGTCGAGTTGTTTGCTCCCATGATTTGGATGTCTTTAGGGAACTTTTTTGGTATGTCTTTCCCTTCTTAGGTGTGTGTAAATTTTTTAATTTTCTTTTGGTGATGATGTTATTGAGCTGGTTACATAACCTTCGCTTGAAATGTTCATCGTCGGAACTGCAACATCTAAGTTTGAATTTTCTACAACTTGCTTGTCTTCTTCTTGAGTTATGGCATTCACTGCATTAGTAGCAATTTATTTCTCTTCAACTTGGACTTCTACATTCGATGCTTTATTGTCAACAAGTTGTTGCACCTTGTTTTCCAACAACCTCTTATCCTTCTTCAATCTCTTAATTTGTGTTCGTAATTTTTCGTTGTGGTCCTTGAAGCAAGCAACTTCTTCATTCTTGTTAGCGGGGATTTTGTCAATTTCCTTTTGCATATTTTGTATGACCTTTTTACCTTCTTGAAAAACTACTTTTGAAATTTTTTGTATGTCTTCAAGCATCACTAAATTTGGCTTCAAGTTAACGTCTTATAGCGTTATTTTCTTCTTTTTGTAGGAGAATGTCAAAAACTTCTTTTTCGTATTAAGGATAAATGAACCTAGGGTTTCCATCCATGGTGAACCCAACACAATGTCACTATCGTTAAAAGGTAAGGATTGAATAGAGAATTTCGATATGAATGTATAATCCCCAATGTTTAACTATAAATTGGCTATGTCATATATTTTGTTGCCAAAACAATCTAATTTTTTAATTATATTTGACTCTGGGATCACTAATTGCTTTGAGATTTTAGGTGATATATAATTTGTACCTTCAGCAAGAGAGATAGAAATAGTAATATCTTTTCCTGCGAGAATTCCTTTAAATTTAAATAGCACTTTAGCGTTGGTGGGGAAGGTTTCTAAACTCTTCTTGTTCTTCAATTCTAATTTAGACTCCATTTTGCTTCTTGAATATTAAATACTTTTGGGATGAACTTAGGGATTTTTTAAAAGTAGATGCTTGTACTATTTATAATAAAATATTACTGCCATTTTTTTTTAAATAAACCTCCAGAATTTTATTATTCCTAAATAATTTTGTTTTTGGTTTAATTTTAAATTCCTTTCTCCCTATTTTATATATATACGCTCTTTCTCATTTTTAATTACTATATTTTTTTTAAAGTCAACTTTTGAAATCCCCCTCTTCAATAGTAAAATGTCTTTCTCACTTTGCTTCTAAATATATAAAAGGCTTATAATTGTCTCTTTAACTCCTTGTATAAATCTTTTTTGAATTGACCCTTTATAATTTGAATTGAGACTTATCAACCTCTTTCACGTCCAAGCTTGGAGATTATGTTTTTTATTCTTTTTAACAATATCAAATATTTTTTTCTTATATTATCTTATACTAAGCGATCGATACACCTATTAATTATTTCTTCCAAGAAAAATGTTTGGACAAACGTGTCCCAATTGTGGTTATGTCCCTGTTGACCACACTTTGTCAACGACCCCATAGCAGTACACCCCCATTTTTTCAAATGGGACTTATCATGTTCAAGGCTCGTGTCATCCATATTTCATCGTCGATCGACAGTTTTATAATGATGTAAACCCATTCTGCATGTAATGATGTAAATGATCTAAGTAAGACCGTCAATGTATGTAACAACCTAGCTAAGCCTAGTATGTTGTTGATGATCTCAATCCTAGGAGGTTTTTTGTCTCACTGACTCACAAAAGTGATCGGCAGAGTTTTTCCCTCCAGCCTCACCCCAAAGCTAGGGTGGATTTTATCATCAGCATACTAAGTGAGTCCTAGTGTTCTATCGAGTCCTTGTAAAAGTAATTTCAACTACTTGGTCTACTAGATCATGTTTTGAGTCGCAGAAATGGATATTTATTTGAGGGTCTATACGAATGGGTTTTCCCCCTTTATGTATGTAAATGTATTATCTCATGTAAAAGAGGGTTGAAAAAATAATTATAATCCCCTTTTAGTCAATTAATTAAATTTTCTGGTCAATTAATTAATAAAATCTTAAACCAGAAATTTAATTAATTTAGGGTCCTAAATTAAGATTAAATCTTTAAAGGCAAAATTTGTGGGTCCTTGGAAAATGATTTTGAAAGCCCCAAGCCAAGGGAATATTGAGAATTTTAAGAAATTTTGGACCCTTGGGCCTTGGTGGTTAAGTCAAAGTCAAAATTTTGGGGTAATTAACTCAAAAATAATATTTTTGAGTTAATTAAAATTGAATTAAATGATAAATTCGTTTTTCCCCAAAATTTTAATTTCAACGCTCCGGATTAAAAGATAATTAAATCTTTTGGACAGTTGAGATTATTTTGACGAGGATCATCCAAACTAGCCATTAGAGATCTTGTCCTATAAATTTAGAGGTCTTTCTCATTTTTGAGTCATCCGATCTCAGGATCGTGCACTTGCTCTTAGAAGCTCTTGTAAACTTTTTTGAGGAATAAAGCATAAAGACTTTGGGGTTACAAATCTGGATGTTCCTTCTCAGATCTATGTGGTGAATTGTCTCTAAACTCTGCTACTTTGTTTCTTGTATTTTATGGTTGATGGCCTTCATGGATTAATTTGCATATAGGTATCTTATGCAGTTTTTTGGGTTTATAAAATAAAATTCTGATTTTTCTGCAAAGGTCTCATGTTGTTTTCTTAAATTTCTATCGATCTAAGATTCAGATCTAAGTGTGCAGGGAAATTTTTTTTAAGATTGGGCGTCTGGGGAAGTCTTCGGTTGGACCAGCCGACTCTCAATAAACATAAATCTGATAAGCTCTTTATTTGTTAAATTCCAAGTCTATCTTATGATATTTGTGATTTTGCAGGGTTTCGAAGGCTTGTGCCTCTCACTAAAACTTTAAATCTCTGAAAATTGTGCTAAAACGGATTTAGATCTAACCATCAGGGTTTGAAATCTGTAAACTAGTTGCAAATTTGTAAATTTTTTAGGACTGTGAGGGTTTAATTGTTTCATGTTGTGTATATCTTCAGATCTGGCTGTCTTCTGCAGGTTAAGGGTTTAAATCAGAAAATTTTTTAAAGATCTGAGACAGATCTAGCCTCCAAAGGCTAAATCTAGCCTCAAATTACAATTGTGGACGAATCTGGACATTATTTTGATTAAAAGAGCATGAAATCTGAGCGTCATTTGATTAAAGCAGTATATGAGGTTAGGGTTTCAAGAAGAGAGTTTCAAATTTTGCTGGGCATCTTAGGTTATTCACTGCGCAAAATCTGTTCTGTCCACTGCCTTCATTCACGCCCGTCCAGACCTCATCCTAACGCTGCCATTCGAACTGCATTTTCTCCCCTTCCATCCGCATCTATACCCCTCAATCCGTTGACTTTCTCACACTAGCTACTGTTCATCGTATTTCTCTTCCTTCCGATCTATATCTCTGTGTTAATTCTTGCTGCTTCATCAATCAGTCTCCTCACGCTGCATAATTCTTTCCATTGCCATCGACTTCCCTATGCCCTAGCCGTATCTGTAAGACGTCCATCTTTCTGTCTCGTCCCTCCAGTTCTGTCCGCCTTTCTTCAATCCTCTACGTGGGTTTCTAATCCGTCAAGACCCCTTTCCCCTTGCCCTCGCGTCCTCACTGTCCATCGACCTTCAGGCAGTCAGTCAGCTCTAACGTAGATGCCCAGGCTATTCCGTCCTCACGTGCCTTTATTCTGTTGTCCAACATCATTTTTCAATACCGCTGCGTTACAGCTCTTCATCGCCAAGCTCGATCTCTGTCTGCCGTTCAGATCAGCTCCGTCCTACCTGCACAAGCGAACACAAAACGATAAACGCAAAGATTGAAAGTCAAACACTCTATATGCGTCGAATTTTTTATGAGTCGAAATTTTTGTTAGACAGCGTTTGATTTTTCATTAGTTTTAATACTGTTGGATTTCATATTTTATTGAGTTGGTTTTCTTTTTGCTTGATTTTAGTTAACCGTAGTGTTAGACTTATTTTATTTTCGATTTTGTGTGAATAGGGTAGGTTGGATGTTAGCTGTATATTTTTAAATTCGATTGTTGTTTTAATTTTAGTTTTAAGTTTTAACTTAGTCTAATAGATTAGCATTAGATTTTATTTTTCACTTTGACATTAGTGTAAATTTTGTTAGCTTTTAGTTTTAGTGTTAATTTTAGAATTTAGCTTTAGGTTTTGAATTTTTTCCCTTTTTAGTTAAGAGTTTAATTTAGTTTGTTTTAAGACTTAGTTTTAGTTTTGGTTTTAGTGTTAGTTTAATTTTTGTTTTAGGATTAAAAAATAATAATAAAAAAATGAAAATTTCCAAAAATTCTAAAAAAATTTAGAAAATACAAAAATATAAAAAATTTCAATTTTTTTATAGTCAAGTGTGCTAAATTTTTCTATCTAAAGTTTTGACTATAGAAACATTTTCTGGATCAAAATTAATTGAAGCATCATAAATCTGGAAATTTTGCAAATGTCTGGCATTTTCGTCTTGTGATAATATTGTTGTGGGTTTAAAATATTTTAATGCATGGTTGTGGTGTTTTCAATTGAATATCATTGTGATCAATCGTGTTTTCATAGCAGCAGTTAATCATCACTTACTTGTTTATAATCGCATAACGGGATTTTGTTTGACTCCATAAGGCACTGGTCTTAAACGTGAAATCTAATCTAGATCTGTGGAATCTCGTTCATTTTATAAGTGTTTGATGTTTTCGCTGTGTCTCCTGGATTCTTCATCCTCATTTCTAATAGGGTCTACCTCCCTTAGCCTGCAAGGAGACAACTTAAATAGAGAGATTGGGGATAAAGGTGACAACCCCCAATCTGAGCCGTTGTCACGGTGCCTGGACAATCTGTGCGACAACATTTTTTGGCGCCGTTGCCGGGGATAGAGTTTTTCTATCCTTGGTCTTAACGACATTTTCTAATCTTCAGATCTTCTTTCGCCATTCATTAGCCTGTCGCAAGAGATCACATTTTCTGGCGTCTTTCATCTCTTCATATTTTCATTCGTCATATCTCTAATCATTTCATTGTCGTATCTTTAGCACCTGGACATTTCGGTTGGCTTCTTGTTTGGGTGGCAACTCCACTTATTCATCTTTTTATTCCCAGACAAGAATCCCCCCTGATATCCATCTGCTATCTCTCGATTATTTCTTCTGTTTTAGAATTAGTTTCATGTTCAAGTGGCAACTCCATTTCTTTCATTTCTTACAAGAGTTTCTGCTAAGAAGTTCGCTTCTTGAGGACCTTTTGACTATTCTTGAACACAAATCTATTTCTAAAATCTTAAAAACGATATCATGGATATTTTTGCCCCGTGTAATTTTGCTAATATTCAGGGTTATCCCCATGATCTCCCTCAAATGGATAAATTACCTATCTTTCAAGGAAATGATGCAATTAGTGTTAAATCTCATTTGTTTGCTTTCACTAACTGGTGGAATAGAATTGCAGTTGCAAATAATAATTTCAATGATGTAGAGATGAAAACTTTTGTTCTTACTTTTGGTGAGGATGTTGTTGAATGGTTCATGGAAAAACCTGATAATTCATTCAATACTTTTGAATCCATTGTAACTGCTTTTAAGGAAAATTATGGTGATAAAAGGGAAGATTGGCATTTGGTAAGAGAGATCAGTACCATAAAAAAGAAAGAAAGTGAAACGACTGAAGAATTTAACAGGAGATTTAATGGTATTCTTAGAGAAATATCTCAAACTCATAAACCTCCTGATGGATCTCTTCTGAATTTTTACATTGATGCTTTTGATTCTGATACTTCATATGAGTTAAGGCGGGCTAAAACTGCAAATTATAAAGCTTGTCAATCTTTGGCTGAGGAGATTGAAAAGGATAAGAAAGCATCCGGAATGTCCAAAACTCCAGATTCTGATAGGTCTTTGACAGAACCTCTAGAAGATGATGATGACCCTATGAAAAAGTTAATGCAAAAACTTGAAAGCATGGAGCTTAATCATGCTAAGAAACTTGAAAGCATGGAGCTTAATCAAGCGAAATTGATCTTTGAACATGCTAAAGAAATAAGTGTCTTACAGGCTAGGTTGGTTCAAATGGAAAGAGCTCAAACGCAGAATTCCCAACCTAGAAATAATAATGCTTTACAGAAAAGAGACTTATCTTATGAGCAGAGACCGACAAATCAACTTGAGTTTGCAAATCTTGTGGATGAAGCTCCGCCTTATTGTAGAGCCTGTAATGATCTTCACGAAGAGGCTACTTGTCCCATTGTCAAAAGGATCATAGCTAGTAGAATGGCAAGGTCAAGTCATCAAATTAATGTTGTTGGTAAGAACTATCACATGCATATAGAAGATCATGCAAGTCAAGTTAAGGAACCAGCTCAAATGATTAAGGATGTGCGACCCAGTCATATGCAAATAATTCAAAACATGGAAGCTAACCAAATCAGTCTTCAAAATAAGATAACTTCCATGGAAGCAAGTCATGCACAGGAAATAAATGTCATGGAAAACAGGTTAAAGATAATGATTAATCAGATGTCCATTATACAGAATCATATGATTGCAATGGAAGCAAGACACACCCAGGAAATCACTGACATGAAGGAAAATCACTTGTTGGAAATAAAAAATATGGAGGCAAATTAGACGAAATTAATAGTAAGGCATGCCATGGAGATGAGTTCCATACAAAAGAAGTTGGAAATAATGGAAAGATCACACATGCAGAATTTCCAACCCAAGTCAGATTCATCAACAGATCATAAGACTTCTTGTCTACTAAGGCCATTCCCATCTCATCACATGGAAGATTTAACTATGGTTTCAAAGGATGTTGAGAAAGACCAAGCTTATGTGTCACCATTGACAGAGTATATCCAGAATAACATTGGTCATGCGCCGGGTTCTTCAAATATTTTGTACAAACATCTTCAAGATGAAGACAAGAAATCTACAGTGGTCTCATTGTTGACATCACAACCCACTCAGAATAAGAGAAAGAAGCAGAAAAAAAGAAGTAAGTGGTTTGATTCGTTTGATGGTCGAGAGCAGCTTGACAATCAGATAAGACAGAGTCCTACAATTAGCAAGATTGGACATGGCACATCTGAAAAGCAGCCTACAGACTTGCCTGAAAGTAGGCAAATGCTCAGCATACACTATATTGAGCACATCTGATGCCACAGGGCATCCTCTGTATTGTATCTCTAACCTTACACCTTGTTATTTTGCAGTTAGAGTAGATTTACTTTTCATGTTAAATAGAATAATAAATAAAAGAAGAGCTTCTATTTTTCATGAGCTTAATGTTATATGATGATATTTGGATGGATGCTACTTATGTAATCTTGTGTGTTGCTTGGATGCAGATTCTGGATTCTCACATTCCTTCAACGAAGCAACGTGTCCCCAAGTAGAGCCAGATGTTGACCACACTTTGTCAACGACCCCATAGCAGTACACCCCCATTTTTTCAAATGGGACTTATCATGTTCGAGCTCGTGTCATCCATATTTCATCGTCGATCGACAGTTTTATAATGATGTAAACCCATTCTGCATGTAATGATGTAAATGATCTAAGTAAGACCGTCAATGTATGTAACAACCTAGGTAAGCCTAGTATGTTGTTGATGATCTCTATCCTAGGAGGTTTTTTGTCTCACTGACTCACGAAAGTGATCGGCAGAGTTTTTCCCTCCAGCCTCACCCCAAAGCTAGGGTGGATTTTATCATCAGCATACTAAGTGAGTCCTAGTGTTCTATCGAGTCCTTGTAAAAGTAGTTTCAACTACTTGGTCTACTAGATCATGTTTTGAGTCGCAGAATTGGGTATTTATTTGAGGGTATATACGAATGGGTTTTCCCCCTTTATGTATGTAAATGTATTATCTCATGTAAAAGAGGGTTGGAAAAATAATTATAATCCCCTCTTAGTCAATTAATTAAATTTTCTGGTCAATTAATTAATAAAATCTTAAACCAGAAATTTAATTAATTTAGGGTCCTAAGTTAGGATTAAATCTTTAAAGGAAAAATTTGTGGGTCCTTGGAAAATTATTTTGAAAGCCCCAGGCCAAGGGAATATTGAGAATTTTAAGAAATATTGGACCCTTGGGCCTTGGTGGTTAATTCAAGGTCAAAATTTTGGGGTAATTAACTCAAAAAATGATATTTTTGAGTTAATTAAAATTGAATTAAATGATAAATTCGTTTTTTCCCCAAAATTTTAATTTCAACGCTCCGGATTAAAAGATAATTAAATCTTTTGGACGGTTGAGATTATTTTGACGAGGATCATCCAAACTAGCCGTTAGAGATCTGGTCCTATAAATTTAGAGGTCTTTGTCATTTTTGAGTCATCCGATCTCAGGATCGTGCACTTGCTCTTAGAAGCTCTTGTAAACTTTTGAGGAATAAAGCATAAAGACTTTGGGGTTACAAATCTGGATGTTCCTTCTCAGATCTATGTGGTGAATTGTCTCTAAACTTTGCTACTTTGTTTCTTGTATTTTATGGTTGATGGCCTTCATGGATTAATCTGCATATAGGTATCTTATGCAGTTTTCTGGGTTTATAAAATAACATTCTGATTTTTCTGCAAAGGTCTCATGTTGTTTTCTTAAATCTCTATCGATCCAAGATTCAGATCTAAGTGTGCAGGGAAATTTTTTTTAAGATTGGGTGTCTGGGGAAGTCTTCGGTTGGACCAGCCGACTCTCAATAAACATAAATCTGATAAGCTCTTTATTTGTTAAATTTCAGGTCTATCTTATGATATTTGTGATTTTGCAAGGTTTCGAAGGCTTGTGCCTCTCACTAAAACTTTAAATCTCTGAAAATTGTGCTAAAACGGATTTAGATCTAACCATCAGGGTTTGAAATCTGTAAACTAGTTGCAAATTTGTAAATTTTTTAGGACTGTGAGGGTTTAATTGTTTCATGTTGCGTATATCTTCAGATCTGGCTGTCTTTTGCAGGTTAAGGGTTTAAATCAGAAATTTTTTTAAAGATCTGAGACAGATCTGGCCTCCAAAGGCTAAATCTGGCCTCAAATTACAATTGTGGACGAATCTGGACATTGTTTTGATTAAAAGAGCATGAAATTTGAGCGTCATTTGATTAAAGCAGTATATGAGGTCAGGGTTTCAAGAAGAGAGTTTCAAATTTTGCTAGGCATCTTAGGTTATTCACTGCGCAAAATCTGTTTTGTCCACTGCCTTCATTCACGCCCGTCCAGACCTCATCCTAACGCTGCCATTCGAACTGCATTTTCTCCCCTTCCATCCGCATCTATACCCCTCAATCCGTTGACTTTCTCACACTAGCTACTGTTCATCGTATTTCTCTTCCTTCCGATCTATATCTCTGTGTTAATTCTTGCTGCTTCGTCAATCAGTCTCCTCACGCTGCATAATTCTTTCCATTGCCATCGACTTCCCTATGCCCTAGCCGTATCTGTAAGACGTCCATCTTTCTGTCTCGTCCCTCCAGTTCTGTCCGCCTTTCTTCAATCCTCTGCGTGGGTTTCTAATCCGTCAAGACCCCTTTCCCCTTGCCCTCGCGTCCTCACTGTCCATCGACCTTCACGCAGTCAGTGAGCTCTAACGTAGATGCCCAGGCTATTCCGTCTGCACGTGCCTTTATTCTGTTGTCCAACATCATTTTTCAATACCGCTGCGTAACAGCTCTTCATCGCCAAGCTCGATCTCTGTCTGCCGTTCAGATCAGCTCCGTCCTACCTACACAAGGGAACACAAAACGATAAACGCAAAGATT
Source organism: Pinus albicaulis (assembly GCA_034641835.2). Taxonomy (NCBI): domain Eukaryota; kingdom Viridiplantae; phylum Streptophyta; class Pinopsida; order Pinales; family Pinaceae; genus Pinus; species Pinus albicaulis. Next base: position 925,519,375 of record CM076575.1, on the reverse strand, counting down.
GAAAGTCAAACACTCTATATGCGTCGAATTTTTTATGAGTCGAAATTTTTGTTAGACAGCGTTTGATTTTTCATTAGTTTTAATACTGTTGGATTTCATATTTTATTGAGTCGGTTTTCTTTTTGCTTGATTTTAGTTAACCGTAGTGTTAGACTTATTTTATTTTCGATTTTGTGTGAATAGGGTAGGTTGGATGTTAGCTGTATATTTTTAAATTCGATTGCTGTTTTAATTTTAGTTTTAAGTTTTAACTTAGTCTAATAGATTAGCATTAGATTTTATTTTTCACTTTGACATTAGTGTAAATTTTGTTAGCTTTTAGTTTTAGTGTTAATTTTAGAATTTAGCTTTAGGTTTTGAATTTTTTCCCTTTTTAGTTAAGAGTTTAATTTAGTTTGTTTTAAGACTTAGTTTTAGTTTTGGTTTTAGTGTTAATTTAATTTTTGTTTTAGGATTAAAAAATAACAATAAAAAAAATGAAAATTTCCAAAAATTCTAAAAAAATTTAGAAAATACAAAAATTTCAAAAATTTCAAATTTTTTATAGTCAAGTGTGCTAAATTTTTCTATGTAAAGTTTTGACTATAGAAACATTTTCTGGATCAAAATTAATTGAAGCATCATAAATTTGGAAATTTTGCAAATGTCTGGCATTTTCGTCTTGTGATAATATTGCTGTGGGTTTAAAATATTTTAATGCATGGTTGTGGTGTTTTCAATTCAATATCATTGTGATCAATCGTGTTTTCATAGCAGCAGTTAATCATCACTTACTTGTTTATAATCGCATAACGGGATTTTGTTTGACTCCATAAGGCACTGGTCTTAAACGTGAAATCTAATCTAGATCTGTGGAATCTCGTTCATTTTATAAGTATTTGATGTTTTAGCTGTGTCTCCTGGATTCTTCATCCTCATTTCTAATAGGGTCTACCACCCTTAGCCTGCAAGGAGACAGCTTAAATAGAGAGATTGGGGATAAAGGTGACAGCCCCCAATCTGAGCCGTTGTCGCGGTGCCTGGACAATCTGTGCGACAACAGTCCCTTCTCGAAGCAGCCCTTCTTCTAAGATAAGTTAATACAACAATTACAACGATGGCGGAATTAACTAGATATGATAATAGACCGAATCTGATGTGGATGATGAGGCATGCGACAACAAGACAATAGTCGAATAGCAAAACAAGTTGGTGGGTTCTACTATGGGTCTGTCCGGAGTGGAGAGGTGGACAAGGACAACTCGATAGACCACGCGCAAGGACAGCGAGGGTAACGGTGATGACAGGGAGTTTTACGAAGCAGGGGAATGGGTGATAGCAGGTGCAATGGGTGGAGGCGGGGTCGAAGCAGTGTGCAGGCGTAGTCAGAAATGAGCAGGCGGGGTCGGAAATGTGCAGGCGAGGTCAAAGCAGTGTGAAGGCGATAAGTTTTACGGTGATGGAAGACTATGGCGGTGGCAGCGAGTTACAATGTTGGGAGCTTACGACGGCAGTGGCGTGGTGAGATAGCAGAAATGTGGTAGCGGCAGCGGCGGTGGTGGACAGAAAACCGACAACTGTCAATTGCGACATGTGGTGGTCTAATGTGGATTCAGTCACGACGAGTCTACCCGCAGCGTGGTGAAAAGGATAGATAGTCCCCCGACTGTAGCAACACCGTGGTGTATTATGGTTGCTCGCTACTGCGTGCAAGGGTAGACACCAGCGGCTAGCTAGATTCCTGTTGAGCAGCGATGGATTGCGCGGCAGGCTTAGAAGGCAACCTTTTTTTTTCAATTTGACTATAAAGTGTTTTAAATTTTGTTTTTTAATATAATTTTTTTTTTATATATGAAATTTTTTTAACTTTTCACTTTTTAACTTTTTTATTTTTCTTTTCTTCCTTTTTTTTATAAATTCTCTTCTTCTTTTTTAAAATTATCTTTTTATTCTTGTAATAATATCTTCTTCTTCTTTTTTAATATTTTTTTTCAAAAATTATCCTTCTTCCTTTTTTTTTATTTTTATTTTTTCAAATTTTTATTATGGCCAAAGGCCTACTGGCAAGTTGGAGAAACTCCAAGATTGGTAGCGAAACGCTTCAATGGCAACGAAGTTGACAATTTTTATGGTCAAAGACCTAGATAGGAGAGCGTGGCTCTATGCAACGGTTAAGCGGCCTAAGGCTCGAACTGCTCTGATACGAAATGAAGTGATCAAAGTTCCTTCCCAAGTTAAATGCTCCAAAAGACTTGGAATATCAGAATATCCATTGAGGATACAAATATTATATTAAAAGTATGACGAATGAATTGATTGATTGAATGTTAAAAATGAGGCCTGCTTATATACCTAGACAAGTGCCTCTTCATGAAAGGTCATGTCTCATCAGACATGCCTTTTCAACCTAATTACTAATTAACTAATTAATCATTATTTATATTATTTTATTCATTACATCCCCACCATTGTCAGATCTTATAATCTTTATCTTTCTTCTGGTGAGGTTCTCTACTTCAGCTCGAAACTCCATGAATTTCTCAAATACTTTGTTCTTTTTCTTGAGAAGATAGATCCATGTCTTTCAAGAATGATCATCTATGAAAGTCACATAATAGAGATGACCTCCAAGAGATTTATCAGACATGGGCCCACACACATCAGAGTGAATAAGATCCAAAATTTCTTTGGCCATAAATTCACTATTTGGAAATGGTTTTCTTGTATGCTTTCCCAAAGAGCATCCCTTGCACACACCTTCATGATCTTCCTTTATATTGGGGAAGTTGGAAATACTGAGAGGGGGGGCGAACCAATATTTCTTTTCAATTGTTATTTTTACCAGTTAGATCACTTATATTTAGAACACAAAATGAACAATAAGAATAAATGCTTTTATTAATTTCTTCTTTGCAATAAATCAAATACAATATATGTAGGGCTATAACCCTAGATGAAGACACCGATCTTCAATCTCCCAAGCTCCAACCTATATTTGCCAAGCACTGACTTGGACAACCAAGGCTCCAACCTTGTAAATTATGAGGCACCAACCTCAAGGGTTCCAACCCTATTTCTGGTTCAGGCTCTGACCTGGCTTCTTGAGGACTCTAATCCTGTACGGCTCCAACCCTATTCTCCAAGGAATCAACCTTGTCTTTTTGAGGCTCCAACCTCTTCGACTCCAACCCTTTACTTCATCAAGATATATTTGGTTATACTTCACAGCTCCTAATGACTTCTTCAACGAACCCTGTCAATCTTCAGTTCTCCCCTCACTTAGTCTCCACGTCACATCATCAATCACAACCTTGATCTTCACATGAAGGTGTCTCTGTTGTCCTTCATGTTACCCAATCAATTTCTCCAAGGTCACATCATGAGGGCCTTCAACAGTGCATCATTGTCTCCAAGGATCTCCACGAATCTTCAAAGTCAGCTCCAAGGGCAAGGATGTACACTCTAAGACTGTTCTAGAAGACTCTTCACAATCAACCCTCTTTCAAGAGTATTTCAAACTGGTTCAAGGCTTTCTCCACTTCAAAACATGCTTCCAAATGTCTTCAATTGAGCTTCTATATGGTTCACCAAAGCATGCTAACACTCCTCCGGGAAGTATAAACTTCTTAAGAATATTCTTCAAGATTTTCACAATGATCAAAGATCCCTTTAGATCTGCTCCAACAGGACTTCAAAAAATATCTTCAATAATGGTCCAAAACTTCAAGGATGCTCGTCAAGGAGGTGACAACATGTCTACAAAGATTATGTTTGCTTCAAGACCTACTTCTAGGGCTGCTCCAATCAATGCTTTAAGAAGTATCACAAGTTTGCTCCAACTAGATGTTAATAGGCAAGCTACAAGCTAATGTGACCGCCCTTAAACAATCTTCAAAAGGTGAAACAGGTCCGAACTCACAACAGGACTGTAATGTATGCCTCCTCCACAAATCCGAGCTTGAGGGAACACACAGAACTTCCAGATGACAGCCTTCAACTAGTGATCCAAGCCTTCAATTGATTAGCCTAAGGTATGTCCTCCACGAGTCCGCAATACCACAAGATGTTGCCACAAGTGTATATCTGAGCTTCCAATAAGGGCAGCAATCCGAGCTTCTAGTTTGAGGCTTGTTTGAGCTCATCCTAGCACTAGACTGAGTTGTAACTCTATTTTTTACCCTAGATTCTGAGTTTTGCAGCTCACTAGTTAGGGCTTCCTGTGCCACTGCAACAATCCTCAACTCAACCTTAAACTCTTTCAACGTTTGCACCATCTTGCTTCCCTTTTAACCTTGTACTTGGCCTCCTTCTAGACTATTATTATAGACTTTGCATGGCCCAAAATTGTCCTAAACTAAGGTTCTATTCAACACATCCAAAACGCAGATGCTTAGAACTATTCCTCAAATCTGAAGCCTCCAAAACACAGGTCCAAAATTTCCACAAAGAAATATGCCCAAAACAAAGATATCCCTCGACCTCCTTGCTGTGTTTTGTTTTCACTCTAAAATCTTCACCGAATTCTGTGTTTTTTCTCCGAACTCTTAGTGTTAAAACGAGGTGCCCGAGCTCATATTAATACTACTTTGATGTTAGAATGAATGGACACATCTTTCTGGAGGTAGGCCGACATGAAGGCTGATCATAGGTCAGCTTGACTGCAAATATATATATTTTTTTACCTTAAAAATTCAATTTCTCACAAACCATTGGAAGTTTCGGGGCAAGTAAAGGCTCAATGGAAAGATGAAAAAATATTCTTTAAGATGGTCTAGGTCCCATGTTGAAAGGTTGCCATCAAGATGCCCAATTTTATTTTTCTTTGAAACTGTCCTCCAATTTTGTGCATAAAATATTTGGAACAGCATGGCTTCTCCATTATTTCATCATTGGATCATGGTCATCAATCATAGGATCATAGTGTCATCTTGTAGGGCATCCATGTTATCACAAGGTATAGCATAATGTATTCAATAAGAGTGCAGTGATCTCCAACAATGTTATCAAGACCTCATCAAGTGCAATCATCAAGTGTGGTCATTTTTCAAGTGTATGACATCATCAAGTGTAGTCCTCCATATGTCATCAAGGGATGACGTCATTAAGTGTAGTCCTCCATATGTCATCAAGTGCTATTAGATATTTCAATGGTACTTAAGATCAAGATCATCAATCAAGGCATATGATTGACACTTGCCACTTGGCACTTCTTAAGACTTCTTCATTAGTGGCTTGACATATTAATTGATGGCATTTTTATCAAACAAGAGTTGTGACATCATCATCTAGAACCAGGCATCTAGTGTCTTCACCTTATCATCACATTCTAGGGCATCTAAAGAAAATTTGCCATCTCAGCCAATGCCATATTGACATCAATGACAACCTTGATTAACAAGGGATGCCATTAACCAATTGGTTAAGAGTGGGAATGAGCCTGTAGTGTAGATGACCATATCTTCTATGCCATAGCTCAATAGGACTAATTTCCATATGTACTAAAGCTTGAGGAGATGGTGTAGTAACCCTATACAAACTTCCTTCACGAACTCCAATAACTCTAGCTTTGTCAATGCTAATGTCTTTACCCCATTCCAATACTTTTCCATCAACAAAAGAAATTCTTTCTCCTCTATCTTCTAAACAAGAAATAGAAAGCAAATTCTTTTTCAAAACTGGAACATATAGTATGTTGTTGAGGTGTAGCTTTGATCGACTTTATAGTTCCAGCGAGGTTGATCCCATGCCTTCACAGCATAGCTTTTGTTGTCACCCAATTCCACTATATGAGAGGATGATTCCCTTGATAATGTATGCAATTGTTTACATTCTCCTGTCATGTGCCTTGATGTTCCACTATCAATGATCCATGTATTGTCATCATGGAGAGATCCTGTAAGGGCAGCCAAAAATCCTTGACTTTTGACTTTGATTAATAAGTAATGGATGAACTTCTTGATCCATCTTCTAGTAGTGTTGATACCCATCCTTATGTAGTCCATCAAAGAGGGAGAATCGATGCCAACAAAGTGATCTTCAATCCTTTAGCTCTGATACCATGTTGAATAATCAATGCAGTTATATTAGGGTTTAATTCTTCCATCTTGATAATTACTTGTGAATGTGTTGGCTTCTTTTACTTCTTTATTATCTTATCTTTCATCAAGCAATTACCATATTATGTGTGTATGAAGATCAAAAACAAGAGACACATGATATAGGCACTATGCCAAGGAAAAACCACCCTCGAGGGGAAAACCCAGTCAAGATAATTCTTCCTTTCAATAGTATTCTTTGAGACTCTTCACCCTAGACATGAGCCAAACTTTCCATCCACACCAAGCCAGTCTTCCAGATCTTCGACCCAGCAGCAACAACAACTTGTCCTCCAACAACTTCGATTAGGCAGCAGATTCAACAGCAACAACAACATCAAACCTTAGAAGACATCGATCTCCCAAGAGAGGGCATGAAATGCAAAGATTCCTTCACCAAAATTTCGATTTTCTCCTCCTCTTGCCTCTAGACCCAACTCGCACTCTCTTTTCTGCCTCTTCCTTCCACTTCGCACTTTTTCCCTTGATGCAATAAATATCGAACTTTCTTGAGAAGTGATGGTGCAAATGAATTTGATCTCCTTGCTTTTATAGGCTCCAGATGAGCTCGAATTTCTTCCTTTGAGACTGACTTGATCTCCTTAAGGTCGACTTGATTGGGAGGGCTTCTAAACCATTTTTTACTCAAAAATAAACCTAATTACATGATTCAAAAGCCCAAGAAGGATCAATAATAAATATAAATCTGTAATGACTAACCTAGAAGTCCACAATGGGGACCTTGTACTAAATATGACCCATGCAAACCCATGCTTTAATGCCATTTAATAATAAAATTAATATCAAATGATAATATAAATTATTTTTCTTTAATTCTTTTAATAAGTACAATAAATATAAATTATGAAGACTGAGCGTATTTACAATCTTCAACATTTGGAGACCCACTAGTGAGTTTAGGACAACCTAAACTTTTGTGAATTTGTGATTTTTTCATTAAAAATAAATTTTTTTCCTTGACCGAAATAAATTATTTCGAGGGCAAAGAGGGGCTTCTCTGAATGAGGAAGGTTGTCCAAAGGAGGTAATTTGTCCCTGCACTACCAAATTAATAACCAAGCCCATTTATAACATGACTTATTTTGCAAATATAGATGCACCAGTGATTGGGGAGGTGCATGAGCAGATGGACAACATGTTCAGGCAAATAAAAGATATTGTTCAACCAAAAGATTCCAACTTTCATGATCATATTTACATTTTTTAGTGTACGCGATGGGATAAACTGAATGTTCCACTACATGCCTTGGCGTATATCCTTATGCCACAATACTACTCTCCATCTTCGTTGGGAAAACCTACACCTGGAGATGGGGTTAGGTCCAAACCCCATACAGATCCATAGGTACAAGCTGGGTATATGAAAGCATTAGACAAGTTGGTCCCTGATATGGAGGAGTGTGCAAGATTGCGTGGAAAATTAGGCAAATACTTCAATAGCACTGAATTGTTTGGCTCATTGCATGCAATTGAAGATAGGGACAGAATGGATGTTGTCACATGGTGGAACATGTATTGTGGCGAGGGACTTTTGGCAAAATTGAAAACAAAACTGCTTTCACAGGTTGTTAATACTTCTTCTACAGAGAGGTGTTGGAGCACCTATAGCTTCATTAATGTCAGAAGAAACTGCCTCAATGAAAACCGGCAGAAAGCTTGGTTTTTGTGCACTACAACTTGAGGTTGTTGACACCTTATTTTGAGCGAGCTTGTGCTGATACATCATATATGACTTGGGACAACAACCTAGAGGAAAATAATTTAGAGGATGGAGCTTTACATTGGAAAGAATTGGAAACAAAATTTTTGAAAGATTGTGATGAAGCAACAGCAACAACAACAGCAGCCATGCCACCCCCATCATCCAATAGCAGTGCTCGAGTTCCATAAGCTTTGCTACTGCCACCTCCATCTACAGCCTCACATCGAGGTTATGTGCCTTCTGGTTCTAGTTTCGGACATGACCGTCCAACTATGCAGAAGGAGAGTCCCAATAGACCACGGGCTTCTTAGAAATTAGACATTTCTCGTGGCAAGAGGCCCAAGCAGTAGATAATATATTTACTTGTCTTTTCTAGTTTCTAGTAGTTTTTATCATCGTTGATTCTTTAAGTTTGAAGTTGGCAGTTATAACACATTGGTAATGAATTATGATTCATGAATATGATGCTTGGTGAAAGTTGAAAGTTGAAACATTTCATTTCAGGTTAAATATTCTTTGTTATAGTTTGATTACTTGGTAATGGTAATGGTTACAATTACAACTTTAGTGATCAATGATGACGAATGTTATATATTGAACCTTGGAAGCTTGAAACTCTAAGACTGATGAATCATGAGACTCGATATGTTGTATGTTACTAACTTGTGGACATGTGGTTGATGAAGATTATCAATTCTAGATGAGTGATGTTATATGGTTTAATCCATGTTTTATGTTTTTCATCATCTAATTCATCATTTTACATGCTTTTGTTGACATATATGCATCAAAATATATCAAAAAGATATATTTTATATAAAAAATCACTCCCAATCCGTCTCCCAACCAGCACTGGATTAATTCACTATTGCAATTTTCACAAATAAATACAGGAACTAAGAAGTAATGCACACACAAAATTATGGACACCAGAATTTTTGGGAAATAGTCCCTCGAAAAACCCCAAAGTGGGGAAAACCAGTTTAGTAGATGAGGGTTTTATTACTAATCTTCAGCAATTTGAGAAATACAATTGCTTACCTCTCACTGGAAAAGCTTCGACAAACATTTTCTCCACTAGAAAAATAATCTGGGAACACAAATTTCCTCTACAAAATAATTTTGGCCTCCCTTAGCCTATTCACACCTCCCGGCAACTCGCACTAGTGACTAGAAATGTGCACTAGCTCCTCTAGAAAAATCTCTTAGCCTCTGGGAAAATGCCCTTGCAAGTAAAACTTCCTCGAATACTTCTCTTCACCCACTGGCTCTACCTCTGAGTCATAGATCTGGCACTGGCACACTGAAACAAATTCCTCTCCGTCACTTGCACTGGCTATCTAGCTATTCATTGTAATAAATTTAGCCACCTTTTATGTAGATAAAATTAACCTCCTTCCTGCTATTGGAAATTAGAAATCACTATGGAAATCTCTCCGGAAATCTTCTCCCAAATTCTTTGTTGCAACCCTACTACTAGTGTCTCCCTCTGCTTCAATTGCGCCCTTGCTAATCACTGCAACTGGGTAAGTCTAACTGCTTGAATGATCTCTAATGCCTCATCAACTTGCTCTTATAACCTCTCGTTGAGCAACCAACAGCCATGATCCAATCAAAATCATTAAAAAGATCATCATGACCCCATCAAGTGAATTTTGGAAGTATTTAGAGAAAAATAGATTTTCCTCAATTAATCTGATTTAATTAACTAGTTTTCCACAGTTAGACTTAAGGAAATAATTAATAATTGACTAATTAATCAAATTGAAGTGTTTCTCGGCATTGGAGAAAATGTGTTCCTTAACCTTATAGACACCATAGAGGCTAGAACACATGTCTGATGATACCAAAAAGTAACACATAATGAGTGAGGTAGAGCTCATGCCATGCTTTTGCCAATGTGCTAATGTCGATGTCCCGGCCATCTTTTACAATTTGATATTCTTTTACTTTTTTTTTTTGTGGCCATAACAAGTTTTTTCCTTTTCTTTTAGCTACATCAACCTCCCAGGGAAAAGTCATGAGCCCTACTCGGGTATGTGGATGTATGGGTGTCAATTCCCAAAGAACTAATGGTCAGTTGAACCCGAAGAATGGAGGTGGAATATGGGCTTGTAATGTAAGTTGGAAAGTGGTAAGTATGGAGTAGGGATAGATGGAACACACTATCTCAATCAAGGCTTCCCGAATAGTGTCCCTCCTATACACATGGGCCATAAGGGGATACCATGTTGGACTAGGAATGAAGAGTAACCCCCTATTTAAGGTGAGGGAATAAGATCACGGTCAAAACCCCTCCTTCATGGTCACCCCATAATCCATATCAAAAGCCCAAATACAAACATGCATAAGCACCCTATTGCAAAATGAATAAAGTACCTTTTGATCAGAAGACCAACTCCGTTCAGTTTCTCTTGTCAGATGGGTGAGAATCTATATTACTATTGCAGGTTGCAAAGATAAAATGGCATGTCATCAGCTAGTGGTGGTTGTCAGGGGTTACATAGCTGACCGGACACATGTGAACAATGGGAGAAAAGTTTTCTCCTCTAGGGTCGCCCACTTTACTGGGTAATAATTCCTATAAGTTTGTTTTAGTTTTTCTGCAATTTCATGTCCTTTTTAGAAGGTTTGATTTATTTTCAGTGTTAATTAGTGTATTTTTTGCAGAGCTTTGACTGTGATAATCTTATAAAAAGCTTTCATTCTTTTGCTTCTTTCATGGCACCCAATTGTCTTTGAAAATTTAACATTTTTGGCTTCCACAGTTATTTCTAGTCCAAAATTTAGCAGAATTTTGAAAATATAGTGTGCTATACACTCTTATTTGATCAATAAAATCAGTTTCTGACCTCTTCACAATTGGTATGTCTTTCTAACTTTTGAAATAATTTTTTTTTTTAAATATTGAACAGATTCATGACATATGCTGCCTAAATGTTGGCTGTCATATGTCATGAACTTAAGACATACAGTCTTTCTAGACTGTTGGTGTATATTTAAAATCTTCCTCATCTCTGATCATGTCTTAGATCTTAGCATAATAAGGAAATTCATACAACACAAAGCATTGGTGTGTCGTACAGATGTTTCACCAACAACCTCACTTCTCTTCAATCTTTCCTTCTTTTAGGGAAATAAGATGCTTATTTAAAATGAGTAATATGCTATTACAGTTTAGCGAGAAACATGAAGACCATGCTCCTCATAGACTACTGTCAAAACAATCGCAAGATGCATTGGAATCCACAAAGAAAATTCAAATACAAAAGAGAATAGTATTTCAATAAATTTACACAAATAACTACCTTGGTGCAAACCGAATATTTAGAAATTCCTCAAAAAGCTCCTCTTCTAATTGCTCAGGTAAAAAATCTGTTGGCTTTGGCTGGAGAGCACCCCGTTTTTGTACAGGCACCGTCCATGGACTCTCGGGCATAAAGTGCTTCAAAACCTACATACAACCATGACCAAATTAGTTGAATTGTCAATGAAAATACTTTTATATTGACAAATACAAAGTCAAATAATTTCTTTGTGATGGAAATATATTCATAAGCAGTGAAATAAAATCAAAAGTTTGAAATCAATGTACAAATGTCAAATAGTTTCGTCAAGAAAGATCAAATTTACTAGCTCCACCCTTAAATGACAAAACGAACTTTCAATTAATATTATCCTTGCCTTTCTATTATACTGGACTTATGATGCCTGATAAGATAAGATAATTATATTAATATCTGATGAACTACCACAAAAATAAGTCAATGGAACTGAAAAGTAGAACCAGTATGAATACAATGTGGGAGTGCAAGCATAAAGCCTACAAATGTCGAAAACAATATAAAGACAGAAACCTACATAAGTATAAGATCAAAATATATGCATAAAACCATGACAAAGTTATGGTAATAGAAAAACTGAGATTGGAAAACTTAGGAACTTGTCAAGAGAGAGATGGTGAAAGAGAGAGATCTTACAATGAGGCTGATGGTGTGAAGGTTTCCTGAGTCTGATAGTTGACGGCAGGGGGGAGAAAACGACACTGACTTGCTGCCAGGTTCCTGTAAAGCTTACCATTATAATTTCGATTCTAACAGCATCTTACAATTATAAATTCAATTCTAGAAGCATCATTATACATGAAATAATGTAAAATATATCATCATACTTTATTTATAGCAGCATATTCTTTTATTTTGACTTCACAGTTAAACATACCAAATTGAATGTACGTGCATATCTGGTTTTCCCATGCGATGATGAACCCTGGATGACGTTTCATGTGTTTTGCTACTAGTGTTTCCGCCACCAAACCGACCAATTCCTCCCAGCCTATCTGGGATCAGCCTTCATGGTTCCCATACCCGGAACACTTCAAGAACGAAGTCTTTCAGCCCCCGTGCCCAAATCTCCAAGAGCAATGCCCAAGTATCGTAAGTATCCAGTTGAATCTTGAGCCCCAAAGCTCAGCCCTCAAATTCTCCCAATGAGTGTCTCACTTCCATTTCCATATTGTATAATTTCTTATTCTTTCTTTCCCCGTGTCTCCCTTTTCTTCACCCCTTAGATTTGGTTATAAAGGGAAGGTTTCTTCCCTCCGAAGAAACCCCCTCACCGCCTCTCCATATATATATGTGTGTGTGTGTGTGTGTGTGTGTGTATTAATTAATGTTCAAGTGAGTCATCTGTCTTTTGAATTGAGTGACTTTATTGTTCTTGAGTCGGTTAACTTCCTTTAGTATTAAATACATATAAACATTAAATGGATTTAATTATTACTTGTCAGTGACTCAAGTCTTTTCCGTAATTACCTTTTTGGAGTTAAATATATATAACTATTAAATGGATTTATTAATTAATGAATGTTTAATCTTGTATAATTGTAATAATAATTTATTATTTTAATAACATTTTATTAATGAATCTTAACCTAATACATTAATTACATCCTTTGATAATTCAATATTTAATCAATACTTTTAATAATTAATTCATTATCCTATACTTAGACTTTTCATACTTATTTAGTACGTATACTAGTGCAGTGCATGCAATACATGCATGTGTAGCTATCATATGCATGCTAATATTCATCTGGAAACATCCAGGAGTTTGGTTGTATAGTCCTTGTGGGAATGTACAACCAAGGTACAACCAAGGGTTACTCCTAGCATTCAAAGTAAAAAAAAGGAAACTTCAAATGGATCATTGGTTGCTCTTTGATTCTATGAGGTAGTCTGACAAGCAAGGGGTGCTACACCCTGAATCTATTTGAAGTTGATCTCTCTAATGCTTTAAGAACGTCCATTCTGATATATGAACTGATATTGTCAACCAGTCCCAATAAATCAGTTGGCCTCCAAAACAAAGTGAAGATACTAGGATTGTCTTATGAACTGTGATTACACCTTGTGTAATCATTGTACCAACGTTGAGATTTAACCTTTATCATTTGGCAGCAACCAAATTTCTATTTAAGGTTCATTAATGCATTCAACAATGGGACATTCAGATCTACTATACCTTCATAGACAATTCTTTTCAATTACTATTTTTAGCCAAATGCATGCACACTATTCTTAGTTTTCATTATTACTCCATAATTGTTTACACCATGTTATGGGATGCTTCATGAGATTTAGGTAAAATGTGTATATTCAAATCCTATATATTTCATGATGAATTTGCACATTAAAGATAGATTACTTAGTGGTTCCTTGACCTCAGTTAGGTGCTTGCCTGGTATTCTTTATGACAGATTTTCAGATCTAACAGCTTGGACGACATTGTACATGATGTCCATATTGAGATGGTTGCTCATTTCAAACACACCTTAACACAAGGATTGTTTTGCATCACAAAGGAAGGCATTGAGCCCTAGACAACATACGATAGGTTAGATTCTTGCATGGATGCCTAGAGTTGACTCATGGTTGCCTAGGCTATGACAATGTCAATGCCAGAGAGAGTAGCCAATCTACTACATGGTTGAAGAATATCGTTAGAGACTTTCAAGCTATTTTACTTGCAAGCGAGGGAAAATGGGAAAGCGAGCTTGAGTTTCAGAGTTTCTGAAGCGGGAAGCGAGCCCAGCTTAGCGACCTCCCCAAATTTTGGAAACGGGGAAACGCGGTATATATATATTATAATAATATTTAAATTTATATTAGAATTTAGGACATTTAAGAAATGTTATGTGAAATCATATAAGTTTAAAACATACATGATACATGATAAATTCAAAGCATAAACTATTACAAGTTACAACACATTTACTCATGAATGATAACGGACACAATGAAAATAGCAATATCGGAATATCAGATTGGTGCTCTTGATTAAATACGAGTTCCATACCCTACTACATGACAAAATACGATGGAAACATTGCAATCTCCCAATCCTGAAATCCTGAAAAACTAATAAGTCTGCTGGATTTTGAATGAGATCTAAAATTCTACTTTCTCCATATGAAATCCAATGAGGTCGGAACCACTCTCAAACATCCTGAGTCATTTCATGGTAATGTTAAAAATTTAAGTAAAAGGATGAAAATGAATATTAAGGAATTCTCCTTAATATTCATTTTCATCCTTTTACTTTAAGAATTTAACATTACCATGAATCGCATATAAATACTAGGGCCATAGGCTTTAAAAAGGCATCTAGAAGCATCCATAAATTATTAGAATAATATTTAAAAAGCACGAAAACCGAAAAAAAAATAAAAAAATAAAAAACAAGTAAAAATCGCTTTAAAAGGAAGGAAACTCGGTTGTATGGCCGGGAAACGCGTTTTCGGCCATACGATATGCGTTTCCTCGTTTCAGTTTCGTTTCCTGGGTAAAACAGGCATAGGGCCAGCGTTTCCTGCAACTTAGCTTTCGAGGCTTGAAAGAGGAGCAGTGGACACAATGCATAGAGTGCCATTACATTTGGATCCTTCCTTGTGGACCTGTCCCACCAAATGTTTTTTCTTCACCTATTAGTCATCATTGCTAGCAAGTTCACGCTAACATTTTGAGGTGCTCATGCACTACCAAGAAGAGAACAAGACCTCAAGTTGGAGCCAGTAGATAACCATCATTATGCATAATCCCTATGCTAGTGAATCATTTTCACTATGCTTGTCATTTTTCACACAAAGGTAGCTTTACGAATTGATGGAGCTTTGGATGACCTAGGGGTTGTGAGTTCACTTGATGATTTGAATACCTTGGTTGATAGTTCTTGATGGTACTTTGCTCCGTACATAGTAAGCGAGCTTAATTGCTTCCTACATAGAGATACTTAATTCATCCTTTCAATTCGGCCTACTGTAGCAGAGATATTTCGAACTTTTCTCTTCAGGAACTGAGACACTGATCTACGCACCTTTGAAATTGACAGTGCGAATACTCTAGGTACCCGTGATAATACTTGATGTGACATTAACAAACTATGAACCTTTGAATTTATTAAACAATGATCCTTTGTTCTCCAAAATAGAGTGAAGACTTTGAATCAGAGTAAGTAATAACTGATTTGAGACTTCGTCGACATGAGTATATCTAGGTGTCTAATATGAGAGCTTCTAACACTTATTTCAATCACCTTCTTGGAAAATATAATATCATTGATCATTAGACAAAACTATGTTATGTTCAGGAATCCTCCTAATATGCGCAGCAACAATCCTGTCTTCTCTGAGGTATCCTTGGATGAGTTTTCCTGATTCATTTGAGGTTATCTCGACCTCTGCAAATTTAAGAGAAATTCGGCTAGCTTTTGAGACCCTTTTTCGACTTGTCTAAGATCGTAACGAGGGCTTCTACAATAGACCTTCCTTCTGCGATTTGGCCTCAACTAGAACCTCTGACTTTCTTGAATTCGAACTGGTTCATCCTATTAGGATTAGCGCACAAGAAAGACTTTGAATCTGCTCCTTTTACTTTAGAACTTAGCTTATAGCTTCAAGGCTGCTCTCAAATCCTAGCTCTGGTACCATGTTGATTTTTCATGGTCATTCAAACTGATAATTATTTTTTATATTTTCATATTCTTATTAACAACACATCATTCAATAACTATACAAAAAGACATCAACATATAGCATTAACCATAAAGAGAACCCACACAAAGAATCCAAAAAAATTACCCTGGGAAAACGCAAATTGGGGAAAAACTCAGCCAACCATTTCCTTAGAGAATAAATGCAACAAGAGATACATCAAAGTCAACTAACCAGACCAACCACCAAAGACCAAGCCAGCCCTTCCACAAATTTTTCCACGAGAATCTCTGCAACAAGCTCTCCAAAAGAGAAGAAAGGTGTCCTGCAACTCTGCCTCAAAACATCCACTCTGCCTCAGAAAAATCTCACACGTGCCTCAGAAAATATCACACTGGTGCGTCAGGAAAGATCATGCGAAGTTTGTCCTTGATGGAGACGAATTGGCTCTATTTATAGTTGTTTGTCCGTGTGAAGGGGCACATCTCTTGCGCAGGCCAACTTGATCATTTGAGGGTTGACTTGGTCTGTTGGATCCCTATATCACTAGTAGAGTCCCTTATTATTGTTAGTGTAAACCTCTTATTGTTATTATTGTACCCTTGTAACCCCCATTTTGTTATTATTGTGCCCTTAAATTATTATTGTTAGGTTGGCTAGGATTACATTGTGGCCCACTAGGATTACATTATGGCCCCATGGACTCCTATATATAGAAAGGAGTTTTTGTAAATTGTATCATCCAAGAATTGTTCATTTATGTAATGTATTGGAGGTTGCCCCCTCGAAGTGGCTTATTTCTAAGGCGTTCATATCTCTTTTCTTCTATTTTTTGGAGCTGGTTACACAACATTTGGTATCAGAGCTTGGGATTCTAGGGTTTCGCTGCTCCAAACAGGTCATCGTGGCATTTTCGCTATAACTTTTTTTCTACGAAGTTTCAGAAGCTGAAATTTTTAGGGTGCGAAGCTGAAATCCTGAGGAAGATTGTCTAGAAATTTCAGAGCTTGGTTCGCAATATTTTCGGAGATATGATCTGTGGAAGTTAGGTATTGTTTCAGGCTCCTAAACAGGTCATCGTGGCATTTGAGCTATAACTTTTTTTCTACTGAGGTTCATAATCTGAAATTTTTATGGTGCGAAGCTGAAATCCTAAGGAAACTCGTCAAAAAATTTCAGAGCTTGGTACGCAACATTTTTGGAGATATGATCTGTGGAAGGTAGTGCTTTTTCAGGCTCCCAAATTTCATCTCAAAAAGGTGATCGTGGGAAAATTTCAATAACTCTCTCTTTGAGCATTGGATTGGAGTGCCGTAAAAAGTGGTCGCAAGTACACGGATTGTAGTTTCTTGGCTATCAATTTCAGAGGAGAAGGACGAAACAGTGACACGTGGCAAGTCGTACAAGTTCGCTATACTGAACCAGTGCATAATTAGGGTCATTGTGGGAGATTGGACATAACTTTGTCTTGGAGAATCCAAATCAAGTCAGACCTGTGGCATTCAAAAGAGAATTCAGAGGGCTACTTCAGTGCTGAATTTTAGATATTGAAGAGCCGCAATCACAGAGATAATACAATTTCAATATCGAGCTCCTCAAAAGCAAGTAAAAGGTGTGTATTTTTTTTCCGAATTGCATAAGTCTTGTTTGAAGAATCAAGTTGAATTGATTGCAAGGGCATATTGTAGAATAGATATCAGTATTGGATTATAAAATGGCCCCTAAAAAGAATTAAACACCCATTAAGCCTTTGAAAAGCTCTACTATGACTCATGAAGACGAAGAATGGCAACATGACATATCAAAATTACAAGAGCAATTGCAACAAATTTCGCTCTCGCAAAGAGCAACAAAAAATGACATGGAAGTTTTGAAGAAAGGCATGGAAACTAAGATGGATGGTTTGAAGAAAGGCATGGAATCTAAGATAGATGGCATGGAATCTAAGATTGATGGCATGGAGGCTGGCATGGAATCTAAGATGGATGACATGGAAGCTAAGATCGATGAGAAAATGGAAAACATGAAGAATGTTCTAAAAGCAGACATGGAAGGTTTGACAAAGTTGATATAAGAAATGTTTCCTAATGGTGAAAAGATAGTAGAAGAACCTCATGATGAGAACAAAATAAATGTTAATCGTGATTTCATAAACTCTAATGTTGGCGGGAAGAACCACCATATTCCAAAAATGGATATGAGGAAGTTTGATGGAAATGATCCTGTAACATGGATACTACGGATGGAGCAATATTTTGATCTCCATAATGTGCAAAACACACAAAAGGTACGCATTGCAACTTTACATTTAGAACAAAATACATTTGTATGGTATCGATGGCTTTGCTCCCGTAAAAAAATTGTCACTTGGTCAATTTTTACGGAAGAAATGATAGCACATTATGAGGATACAAAGAACAACACCTTCTTTAGCCAATTGATAAATCTCAAACAAAAGGGTTTAGTGGGGGAGCACATTGAGGACTTCCAAAAATTGAATATAAGGGTAACTGATATTCCAGAGGAACAAAGGATTGATCTCTTCATAGGCACTTTAAAGGATAACATCCAACATGAAGTTCGTGTTTTGGAACCTGATTCATTGGAGAAGGCATTCAGGTTGGCAAGAAAAGTTGAATGTAAAATTATGGCGACAACAAAGCCTACCACTCAATTCTATAAAGAAGGAAGTGTTGCTATGGGAGGTGCTGATGTTGTACTAGGAGTACAATGGTTACAATCTTTGGGGACGGTAGCTTTTAATTTTCAAGAACTTTTCTTGAAATTTTTTTCAGAAGGAAAGGAAGTCGAATTACGGGGTATTGCGGGGAAGCCAAGAAGGATAATAAGCTCTAATGTCATGACAAAGCTTCTAAAGAAAGAACAGCGAGGCGTAATTGCACAATTATGCTCACTAGAAGTTCAAACATCAAAATCATCTATTTCTGCAGATCTCCAACAAGTCTTGGACAATCTCACCAGAGTTGCAACTCTCTCCCAGACTCCTTATTTATTGTGGATATGCCCATTTCATTGATTTCTGAAGGTATTATAATACAGTACAGATATCACAAGTCAAGGAGCGAAATTGAACATATGATTGCGAAATGTTAGGAATACATATAATTCAACCTAGTCAAAGTTCTTTCTGCTCCTCTGCTCTGTAGTATTGGTACACAAGAAGGATGGATCATGGCGAATGTGTCCGGATTATAGGGAGCTCAATAAGCTCACCATTAAAGATAAATTTCCCATTCCTGTGATTGATGAATTATTGGATGAATTACATGGAGCATTTTATTTTACCAAGTTGGATCTTCGTTCAGGATATCATCAAATTAGAATGAAGACTGAAGATATTCCAAAAACAACATTTCGAACTCATGAGGGTCATTATGAATTTTTGGTCATGCCTTTTGGCCTTACCAATGCACATTCTACATTTCAAGGGTTGATGAATTCCATTTTCAAACTCTTCCTTAGAAAATTTGTGCTAGTATTTTTTGATGATATACTAATCTACAGCAGGTCTTGGAAGGATCATGTTGAACATGTTGACAGGGTGCTCAAACTATTGCAGGAGAAACAATTATATGCAAAAACATCCAAATGTTTTTTTGGAGTACAAGAGGTGGAATATCTGGGTCATATTATATCTCACGAGGGTGTTAAAGTAGACCCTAACAAAATTAAAGCCATTAAGGAATGGAAAGTCCCCAAGACAATAAAGCAGTTGCGAGGATTTCTCGGGTTAACGGGCTATTATCGCAAGTTTGTTAAGAATTATGGGAGAATAGCAGCACCTCTAACAACATTATTGAAGAAAGATACATTTTCATGGACTCCTGAAGCAACTAAGGCCTTTGAACGTCTTAAAGAGGCAATG
Source organism: Pinus albicaulis (assembly GCA_034641835.2). Classification (NCBI taxonomy): domain Eukaryota; kingdom Viridiplantae; phylum Streptophyta; class Pinopsida; order Pinales; family Pinaceae; genus Pinus; species Pinus albicaulis. Next base: position 925,499,699 of record CM076575.1, on the reverse strand, counting down.
TGCCTAGCACCGGTCTTAGCTACACCAGACTTCACAAAAACCTTTATTGTGGAATGTGATGCCTCAGGAAATGGAATTGGTGCAGTTTTAATGCGGGAAGGAAGACCCATTGCTTTTGAAAGTCGTCCAATCAAAGGAAAGTATTTACAGAAACCTATTTATGAGAAGGAAATGTTAGCAATACTGCATGCACTAAAGAAATGGCGAACTTACTAATGGGAAGACACTTCAAGGTAAAAACCGATCATGATAGTCTTAAACACTTTTTGGAACAAAGACTATCGTCAGAAGAGCAGCAAAAATGGGTCACAAAGATGTTGGGTTATGACTTTGAAATAATCTACAAAAAAAGAAAGCTTAATGTTGTTGCAGATGCACTCTCAAGAAAGAATGAAGAGGTGGAAGCATTTCTTTGTGCCATTTCTATTATCCAACCAGATTGGATAACTGAAGCAAGAGATGAATGGAAGAAGGGAAAAGATGTATGGACACTCATTCAAAAGTTGCAGCAAGATCCTAGTACATCTGATACATTTAGTTGGAAAAATGATTCCTTATGGTACAAAGATCGCTTATATCTTTGTAAGAATTCCCAACTAAAACAAAAGATTCTTATGGAATTGCACACTTCTCCTTTAAGAGGACACTCAGGATTTTTAAAAACTTACCACAGGGTGAAGAAAGAATTTTTTTGGGATGGCCTTAAATCTGATATTCAAAAGTTTGTGGCGGAATGTTTGGTTTTCCAGCAGAATAAAGTGGAAACAATTAAGAACCTGAGTCTTCTACAACCTTTATCCATTCCAAGTCAACGTTGGGAGGATATTTCAATGGATTTTATCGCAGGTTTACCTAAGTCTGAAGGAAAGAGTGTCATCATGGTGGTAGTTGATAGACTTACCAAGTATGCACACTTTTGTGCATTATCTCATCCATTTAAAGCAAATACAATTGCTACTACATTTATGGACAAAATTCAAAAGCTACATGCAAGCCCAAGGGTTGTTGTGAGTGACAGAGATCCCATTTTTACTGGAAATTTTTGGACGGAGTTATTTTCTTGCTTGGGTACTCAATTAGCTCATAGCTCATCTTATCATCCTCAATCTGATGGTCAAACTGAGATAGTAAATAAATGTTTGGAAGGATATCTTCGTTGTTTTGTATGTGATAAACAAACACAATGGGTCAAGTGGTTACCTCTTGCTGAATGGTGGTATAACACTTCCTTCCATACTGCAGCAAAAATGACCCCATTTATGGCACTTTATGGATATCATCCACCATCCATCACATCATCTTTAAAGGAAAATTCGAAGGTTCAAGCAGTGGAAGATCACATCGAGCATCAGCAAGAAGTTCTCCAACTCTTAAAGGATAACCTGAATTTGGCACAAAATCGAATGAAACAACAGGCAGATCAACATCGCGGCGAGAGAAGTTTTGATGTAGGAGATTGGGTATTTTTACGGCTACAACCATACAAACAAATGTCCCTCAAGCAAGCTAAGAAGGATAATAAATTATCGCCAAAGTACTATGGTCCTTACAAGGTGTTGCAAAAGATTGGTACTATGGCATACAAAATGGAGCTTCCTGCTTCTTCGCGAGTACATCCAGTTTTCCATGTTTCATGCTTAAAGAAGGTTATAGGTGAAAATCTTCCAGTTCAAACAATATTGCCAGAACTTGATGAGGAAGGAAAAATCATATTGGAACCCGAAGCGGTCATGGAAACAAGAACTTGACAGCTACGGAATCGATCAATTTCAGAGTATCTCATCAAGTGGAAGAACTTACCCACTGAAGATTCTACATGGGAGGATGAGAATTTTATGCAAAAGCACCCAGAGCTACTCAAGCGTTGAGGACAACACTTTTTTTGAAGGAGAGGGGCATGTTAGGTCCCTATATTACTAGTATAGTCCCTTATTATTGTTAGTGTAACCCCCTTATTGTTATTATTGTACCCTTGTAACCCCCATTTTGTTATTATTGTGCCTTAAATTATTATTGTTAGGTCGGCTAGGATTACATTGTGGCCCACTAGGATTACATTATGGCCCCATGGACTCCTATATATAGAGAGGAGGTTTTGTAAATTGTATCATCCAAGAATTTTTCATTCATGTAATGTATTGGAGGTTGCCCCCTCGAAGTGGCTTATTTCTAAGGCGTTGATATCTCTTTTCTTCTATTTTTGGAGCTGGTTACACAACATGGTCTTTGTGGAAGAAAAAATACAAATTTAAATTTTCATTTTTCCCTCTCTTAATGAGCCTTATAACATTTTCATTTGAATACAATAATAAATCTTTTTCTTGAAAGCATGACGAACATGTTTCATATAATTTTCTTTTGCAACTATTACAATGCACAAGTGATACATTATGAAGACTGAGCATATCTACAAAATTCAACACTTAGATCTGCACTTGATAGCAATTTTATGTTTATTTGTAGTTTCCATGTTGATAGGGACTGAAATTAATAAATAAAAAAAGGAAAAATTATAGCATTAATTGCATATTTCCACCTCAAAATTAGGGCTGATGTCTACATAATTATTGTTGTCATATCCATTTTCAGTTGTAAAAACCTCATTGTTTACCTAGCCTTTGCTTCTCCCTTTGATATCCTTTGTCACTTTAAAAATCTTAGCATTTATAAGCTATTTCTCAAGCTGTTATATCATCTTATATGCCATTGTATACCCTATATCTATGCATCATTGAAACCCCAATTTATAACAGCTCTCTTCTAAACCATAAAGGTCTGAGGAAAGTGTACTTGAACTCTTGGCAACTTTTATGTCAGCCTTTGAAGGTTTGGCCGGTACCGTTCTCTTCAATCATTAGACCTTATATTACACCCTTGAGCCATTGTTTGTTGAATATATTGTTGGTGATTTGTATAGGGAATCTTCCTTTATGGGGATAACATCAACCACTAAGCAGCTGGATAGAGGCCATTGAAGTGATAATGGTGGTCAATCTCATGTTACCATAAGGCCTAAGTTTCCTAGTGAGGTTTTTCACTAGGTCTGCTAGATCTTTTGGTAGCAGGGACTTGTATTAACCATTGTGACTGCCAAACGTCCCTACCATCAATTCATCAATATACAAAGACATGGGGAATATATACAGTTATCTAGGAATCTAATTGTCTCATTAAAAATCTATTTAGGCACAATTCTTTGTAGATACTTGTTATATTAGTAAAGAGGGTATACCTCACATTTTTTGGGATATATAATTGTATCTATGTGTATGTATGCATATACATGTATTCGCTATTCCTTCTATGACACTCAACATCCTCTAACACTGAGGAATAATGAAACCACTTGTGAAAAATGGCTTAGTGTTCTGGCATTCTATGTGTACTTGTTCCATGATCTGGTTCCAGCATTTTATTTTGTATATCTGTCTGGCATATTTCTGTGTATTACTGGTTATTTCCCTTTGGGGATATTACACTACTTGTAAATATGATTCACATATAACAATGACCAACTTAACCTAAACAAAAGTGGAGTCCCACTTTATTCCCTCATTATCTTATCAAAATCAATTTTAAAGGAAAATACTTTTAAACCTATTTCCCTTAACAATTCCATGATTTGCCAAGATGTGATTAGATTGTTTGGGAAAAACATTTGAAATTGAAACCAATATGCTAAACTAACTATCATAAATGCTAAGGGCATAAACAGGTTCACCAAGACTTTTGCTAGCACCTTAGAGGACACAATAAGTAGGTTATGGGCCTCCACTCTCCATCTCTATCTCCTTTCAAGCTCTTAGTGTTTCATTTCATTAACCATGCATTCAATTGTTGCCTATTATTGAGGCTTTTAAAGATTCTTGACATCCCTGTAAAAGTTCATTTCCAACAATTGATGATAGAATTTTGTAAAAATAAAAGGGCAAACCATCTAAACCTGTGGACTTTTCATTTTCTATACCTTGAACTACATCAACTAACTCATATAAGTCATCAGAAGCCATTCCCGAACTCAAATTTCATAAATAAACATGCTAGAAATGTATACATAGCATTCATAGTGATAAGTTGGCCACATAAAGACATTTTAAAGAAATAAACATTATAACAAACTAACCTTTGCATTCCTGCATACCCAATAAATGTCACCATCAAAATCACTGTTAGCAATCTCATCTACCATTGAGCGTGGTCCTTGAGTTGAGAAAAAAATTCCAAACTTTGAATCACCAACCACTTTCTCAATTTCCTCAACATATGTTGCTTTACAGAGATGTAAGTCTCCAAAATGTAATCCAGGATTCTTATACACCAATACCTTACCAGATACTTGCCCGTGATCCCTGCAATCAAAAGGAACAATTGGATGGTTAGGGACATACAACAAAGGAAACCACAATTGTTTTAACAATGAAATGAAATCTAACAAAAATGGAAGATGCAAGTATAATCATATTCTCATACCATTCACGACGTAAAATGTATATTAACAACTTACAAAATGATACAAACTTGGTTTGGCTCTAGTTTTCCAGTAGGATCAGCTGTTCCCATTAAATAATAAGAGTCCTCTAGAGCGACCTTCCCTTCCTTGAACTTCTTTATTTCCATTCGCATAAAATCTTTCAACCGATGTTGTAACGATGGTTCATGCAAAGGAATTCCACATGATAACATTCTAAGACATATGTGGTCATCATCTAAATCTCTATGCTGTTTTACAACTGCAAAAACAGGAGCTTAAAGAAAATTAGATACTTAATCACAAAACTTACAACCATGAAATATGCACCCGTTCCCGAATTCTAACCTACCCACTGAATAATTAGACAAAAATGTTAAAGCAAAACCTAACAAAAAGAATCTTCTCAATTTTGAGCTCTCTTGCAAAGATCACGAAACATAAAATCAATAGTTATTATCCATCCTAGATTGTTTTCAAACACAACACTAAAGCGAAGCTTGATTTCTTTTCAATAGATCTATCAAGTGAAGAACAAAAATAGTTTTTGCATATAAAGGAAAAAACACCATAATAAAATACCAGAAAGTACAGGCTACAAGTACTCATAACATCTCAATAATTTCTCAAAATTTACAATTGGAATCTACATAAACATATCTTACAATTCAAAATACCTTTCCAAGCTTTTTTTTCATCTCTAAGTTCATTCTGAATATTGTCTATAGCATTGATTACAAGCTCAATGAAGAAATCTTTTGGAACCCCTCCATAACTAAGCAATGCGATCAAACGTCTTGAAAGGGATGCTGTTCTCGGCTTATAGCTGTTTAAAAACAATAAGAAGCAAACAATACGGTACCAATTAGTATAACTGTATTTGCACCAAACAATATGGTACCAATTAGTATAACTGTGTTGCAGCAAACAATATGATACCAATTAGTATAACTGTGTTTGCATCTAAATAATTAGTAAATGCAAGCACATTTCACATTTACATATCTATCGAAATATATGTAGAACTGATAGTTTTCATAAAACCCAAGAATCAAACCCTAAGGGGCCAATTGACAAGCAGCAATCAATACAAGAACTGCATCTTGTTTAAAGCTTAGGCCTGGAGCACCAAAATATACAATTTTGATGTCTGACATTTCAGGTTAAGCTCTATTTTTCACAAGACCAGGCATTAGAACTGATAAACAGAGAAAACTCAAAAGATAGTTTTCCTCATATACATGAATTGTGGACCACTAATCACAAAACCTTGCTCTTTGACTAAATGATTTACTTGTAAAATATATGTCATCACCTTCACAATCACTAGTCCCAAGTAATTTGATAAATTGTTTAAATGTTTGTGTTTCACTTTGACAGTTAATTTATTTCTCTCATATCAGATTTTCAAGCTGATTTTTTAGTTCATAAAAATTCATGCTTTTCACTCCATTGATTCTTATTGTGCACCATTCAACGATTTCTACAGCACAAAAAAAACTCATAGAAGAATAGTTAAAATCTCAAAAAGCATAATGTGACAACCCTCTTAAGCATATATGGACAAAAGGTTGAGAAAAACCTTTCGTGAGCCAACCACTTAATACAAGAAATTACAATCTAAGATAAATAGTTTTCCTACGACAACAAAAAATCTATCAACATTACAACATTTCATGCAGCAAAATTTACAGATCATCTGTGTGATCTCACTGACCATGTTCGGGTAACAAAATACCTTTTTGTTCTACTTGGATACCACATTTATTGCAGAAATATCTATCATAGACAAGATCTCATCGGCAAACTAGCAACTTTAAGCCCAGAAATACAACCATTTATATGCAACACCACCTTCTAGGAACCACCAAAAATGAGAAGATGACCATTCTCATAGCAATGTTTAGTATTTACCAACAACACATTGGACAAGGACATATCTAGGATCCAAGGTATTGTATTGTTTCTCAACTCTGGAAAAAAGGTTAATGCAGACTCCAGAAAAAAGAACTTCAAGCTTCTCATAAAAATGTAACAATGAAGTTCCCATTCACAAGAAGATAAACAACAATAGCATGCATTCTACAATAGTTTGGCTTTTATAATGCTGCATATATTCTTCAAAATTGCATCCCACAAACAACGAGGATCCAAAGAAAAACCTGCCCTAAAATTCCCAAGAAGGCAAGCATATCAGCCTATGCACCAAGAGAAACGAACTCAACATCACAATAAAAACACTAATCTTGACACTAAAAAGCAAAGTCAACTACTTCTTAAACATCGTCAAATCCCCTAGCAAAGGTATTTAGTATTATATTCTAGCTACAGTTTGATGCAGGAGCATCAAAGCTAAATTTTTATTATTCCTTTATGTAATTTAGGGGGTGAGATATTTTAATTATTTATTTAATTATTTTGTTCATTTTTAATTAATTAAGAGAGAAAATATAAATGTGAGGATTATTGTAAATATTCCTTAAATTAAGGATATGAGTGGAGTTGAATTAGGTAGATAATCTAGGGATGAGGAATTCCATAAACGGGACTTAGTTGAGTCCAAAAAAAGATAAATCTAATTTAGATTTTAAGTTGAGATTTGTGTGGAGCAAATTATGGAATGGAATAAATTATATTTATGTATAAATATGTAGCTTGTGAGGGTGAGAAAAGACAAGCGAGGAAGTGAGGAATACAGAGAGTAAGAGAAATGTTTTGAAGGGCCGAGAGCCAAGAGGCCGCCCATTGTAATATTTGGCCAAAGAGTTTTTATGTTTTATATCAGTATTTTATTTGTATGGCTCTCTTTCCTTCATATGTATTGTTTGAACTGAATATATTTGTGGTTTTAACGAAGAATTTTAAAATTGAAGGAAGCACATGAAGATTTCATATGCTAGGATCTGTTTAACCCAATATCCTGGCATCATTTGGTATCAGCGCACCGGGGAAGAGTTGGCACAGTCCTGTAGCTGTGTTTGGGTGCTTGATTCAGTTGGGTAAACCAATGTCGTATTGTGAAACATTGTGAAATTGTGAAAAATGCTAAGAGAAAAAGTGCCCCGACCTGTGGTCGTTAAACGATGCCTTCCTTTTCGTTGTTGTGTATCAAGTGGCCTGCGTTTCTGAGTGGAGAATTTTGTGTTGACGTAGATTGGCCGTGGTGAGTTGAGCAACAAGTGATGGAGTCTTTCTGTTAAATTGAGGAGATTGTTGAGTAGAATAGTGTGGATCTGTGGATCAGAGTGGCGCAGTGGAAGAGTGTGGTTGTTTTTGTCACCGAAGAAAAATTGGAAGCGCAACGGAAGCATGGTGTGGACGCAGGCAAAGACACTCAGGAAAGATGTTGATTGCGTTCCCATCTGAATAAGAATTACAGAGTGGCTTGTCATCTGCATTGAGTCATTGCGTGAAGATTAGTGCAAACCCAAACGAAATTCCAACTTATAGAGTTGGAACCATGTTTGTTTGCTTGATTGCTATGTGTTGAGGAATGCTAGGCATTGAGGAATGTTGTGCGTTGTGATAAGAGTCATGGTAATGTTTGAATCCGTCCACCAATCCATAATCGATCCTCATCGGCCAGATGAACTAGAGGAGGCATTAAACAAAGAAGAAATCCGTGAATCAACAACGTAAATCACTTAATAATAGAGAGCTCATAGTCGGTTCAAGGATCTCGTCCAGCTTTAGCTTCTGAAATTAAAAGGTATTTCATTTTATATTGAGTATATTGAGTAGAATGCGTTATTCATAAGGCTGAGGTTTTATATATAAGATTCCACGAAATCTATGACGTGAATTTAATCCACAACAATCCAATGCTCAAAGACTATGCATTGGATGAAACTAGAAATCTGTGAATGTAAATACAGAGAGCTAAAATTTTGTGAGGTACATTGTGGTTTTCATGTTTCTTTTATGACAATTAACTGTTGCAAATCTGGTGAAAGTGAATTATGTCGGCCACATACATCACATCTCACTTTTTCCCAAGTTTTTCAGTGTTGTCCTTGTTTTCAAATTCGTCAAGCTTCTTCCTATAAGACTCAGTTTTCTGTGAGGTTTGTTTTTATTTATTGGAATGCTTGGTGGATGTATGGGAGTGGGAAACAAATAATCCAAGTTGAAATCTCAGCGCATTCCTGTTTTTTGTTCTTTGAAAATCTTGGAAACTGTTGTGTCTTAGAAGTTTACAACCCGTTGAGACTAAAAATTGGAGGATTGGTGTCAATAAAATAAAGTGAGACCTGGATCTACGATGGAGGAAAAAAGGTCCTTGGCACAGATGAGTTAGATGCATATTTGAACAAATATCGAATTGAGCTTGATCCTCATCTTGAAGCACTTGTTTGAATGTCTAATGGAGTAAACGCGGCTTAGGCTGCATCATTGTGATGGAATGGTAATTCCGTTGATAATTGGTGTAGTCACAAAAGTTGTTCTATGTTTTATAATTGGATGGAAATCAGAGTGGTGCATTAAGAGGTAAGGAAAGCGTGACTACTAATCATATATGGAGAGTCCACTGTATTGGGAATTAGTTTTTTTTTGCTTAACAAATGAAGTCCATGGTTGTGTTTTGTTTGAAGTTGTGTGTTGAGGAGAGATGGAGATTGGTGGAGATCTCAATGATTGCAAGCGCAATCATGATCTGCGATAATTAGAGGCCATGGAGCAGTGAAACTGAAATTGCAAATTTGAAATTTGCCTAGACAAAAAATATGAATTGGAGTGGCGCAGCGGAATTATGGGTCAAGGGCAAAGGTATGACTGAGCAGGTTATGTGTTGACATTTTGGGTTTTCTTAACCAAAATCGGAATTATAAATAAGTATTTTTGCTGAGATGATTTATATATATGTCAACATGTGGTTCAAATTTAAAGTGAAAAAGTTACAAATGTGGAGGTATAAATGAATGGAAAGTGAAAGAAAATGTGCTAATCCTGGGTGATATAAAGAGAAACATGCATTTGTATGTGAGAGGGCTTATTATGCATAGTGTGGGTTCTTCGCAGTTTTGGTTAAATCATTTTGGACCAAAGCTTGTAGTTGGAAAAAAGAGAATTCTTTTGATTTGTGATTGAAAACATAACTACTTGATGTTGTAAAATCTTTGTTTTTACCATCATGTGGCGGCATCTAAAAGGTGATATTCAGGATCGACACAATGTACGGGTTGTACATCGAAGAGGATGAAATATGAATAGCTTGTTCTCTGTATACAGGTGAAGAGATGTGAATTGATGTTGTGTGGTGCATAAAAGTGCAGAAAAAATGTTTGCATTAAAATGACGAGCTTATGGTATGAACGGCATGCGAATGTTAATAGTGACAAAGACGACACAGAAAAGTGGAGACTAGAGAATTGAGATTGCGAAAAGAAGGTTTGTTAATAACCTTGAAGGGAGCATAAAGTATGATACATCATTTCGAGAAGATATTTTTGAATGTTGAAAATTGGATGGTGTATTTATTTTCACCTTAAAAATAAATCTTGGAAAACATGGATTGCATTTCGACTAAAAGGCTTCAGTATCATGTGAAATGATAATGGGTAACTGATGATCTTTTTCATAAGAATGAAGTATGAGAGAGTGAAGATTTTTACATCCTAAAAATGTATTAGGGGTGTATGTTTGTTGGAGGATGGTATAACTTGAATTAAGTCAAAATATCCACTATCATAATTATTGGGGCAAAGCTTGAAGTCAAAACAGATGTTAGAGTCAAATGAAAGTTTGGATAGTTTGAGTTAAGATTGAGAATTTTTCATCCAAGATGAAGAATTGGTGTAAGTCTGAAGTTAAAGAGTTGTAAGCTAAGTAAAAAGTCTGAATGTAATGGGGTGCATGATCGGCAGAGCCCGACACCCAAAGAGTTTGGTCATTGTAACACAAGCATTACTAAAGTGTTGTTTGCAGCAAAGTGAAGCAAGAGAGTTGCCGGAGATGATTCCAAGACAGAGAACCGAAAGAGGTCAAGCGCCGGAAGAAAGCTTGCATTATTAAATGGCAAGTGTGGGGACTTGCTGAAAAAAGGATTGAATGAAATCCACACGTGAATAGATGAAGTTCGCAAAGAAGGGGAAGATGATTGTTGATAGTCATTTGCGAAGATGAAGATCACAGCAGAAGGAAGAAGAAGGAAAATGCCAAGGTAAGTGGCATATGTGAGCAGTTGACGGATGAAGAGTACGAGTAGGAGAAGACTGAGATAACAATTCACCTTGAATTGTTAATGGAATTGTTGCAGGAAAATGTGAAAGACCAAACACATGGTTGGACTATGAGAAAGAAGGTAAAGTGGTAGAGACTACACGCAAAGAGGGAAAAGCAGGTAAACATACAGTTGGCAGAAGAGTTGGGGAAGCTCGAGCAGATGATAGGGTGTGAAGAACTCAAAGAGGCTGAGTTAAAAATGGATGTTTCCATTTGTGGCCCGGAACAGGGTGAAATTCTGGGTGAAGAGATCAATGAGGAAGATCCCATGAACTATTGGGATAGTTCGGAAGAATCTGAAGATGTGTTGGCGAGAGAAGCAAATGAGGCTATGAAGCCTTGCATTTTTAAATCTCACAGTTTATGTATGTTTGCAGGATGTGCGAAAGATGGTGGACAGTCTGATGAAACTGTCACAGAGATGAAGGAAACTTTTGAGGTGAAGTCTGATGGAGAATGCCTTTCAGAGGAGGAAGGTATTGATTTGTTGCAGTAGGAAGAAATCATAAATGAATTCTTGGTTGGGGTAAGACAGCCAGTTGAAGCTGTTATGGAGCAGGAGCATAAAGGAAATGCCAAAGAGATATTCCAAGGAGGTAAACAAATTTTTTTGTTTAGTGAATTTGCTGACAGAATTTTACAATGTGATGATGCTGAAACCAGGACAACTCAGGAAGATTACCAGAAAAAGAATGAAGCTGGGAATGAAGGTTGTGATGAAGTGCTGGAAAGATTTCATATGGAAATCGAGTTCTTGGAACGATGGCTTAAGGAACCTGAGGGAGAAGTGAAGATTGCAGAACCTGGTGCAGAAGGAATTGCAGTTACTATGTGTGATAGGGATAAAATGTTCTTAACATTTATAGAGTTGAATGAATGTTATAACTTTTCAAATAATAATGTAACTGTAGGTACAAAAACCGACATTAACAGATATGATGTCGAACTCAGAGAAATTGAGCAGAAATTATTTGGCATTGGAATGAAAGATCAGGAACAACAAGAAAATTATTTCCGTAGAGACAAAGGAGACAGAAATATTGAATCAGCAGGATGAAGATGAAAGCAGCCAGTAGTTCAAAACAGGATCTACTGAAGTCCAGAAAGTCGATGATGGAAGATTGGTGCTTGAAGCATCAAAAGAGGCTGAAAGGTCTTATCTTTTTAAAACTAATAGTTTGTTGGTGAATGCAGGTACAACACCAGACAAGAAATTTGTTGCTATAAAAGCAATCAATGACTACTTGTGGTCAAGAAGAAATTATTGATTATTTTCCATTGCAAAAAGTTGAGTGTTCAGCTCAATTGGAAATGAAAGAATTCGACAAAGAGGAATTACTTCGAGGAATTGGCGAAAGGAAGTGTTGGAGAAGCCGATGGAATCCGATTGACAGAGTGAATGATGAGTTACCAAATCGAGTTGATACTTTGAAGGACTAGCGACAGAACAGAGTTTGGAATCCTAGGGGGAGCAAGTCATTAGGACTTGTGGCTGTCACATTATTACAAAAAAGCAACAGACCTCATAGATGTCTATGGAAACTTCTCTACATGGGGAGTCTGATGCAGGAGCATCAAAGCTAAACTTTTATTATTCCTTTATGTAATTTAGGAGGTGAGATATTTAATTATTTATTTAATTATTTTGCTCATTTTTAATTAATTAAGAGAGAAAATATAAATGTGAGGATTATTGTAAATATTCCTTAAATAATTGAAGATATGAGTGGAGTTGAATTAGGTAGAAAATTTAGGGATGAGGAATTCTATAAATGGGACTTAGTTGAGTACAAAACAAGATAAATCTAATTTAGATTTTAAGTTGAGATTTGTGTGGAGGAAATTATGAAATGGAATAAATTATATTTATGTATAAATATGTAGCTTGTGAGGGTGAGAAAAGACAAGCGAGGAAGTGAGGAATACAGAGAGTAAGAGAAATGGTTTGAAGGGCCGTGAGCCAAGAGGCCGCCCATTGTAATATTTGGCCAAAGAGTCTTTATGTTTTATATCAGTATTTTATTTGTATGACTCTCTTTCCTTCATATGTATTGTTTGAACTGAATATATTTGTGGTTTTAACGAAGAATTTTAATTTTGAAGGAAGCACATGAAGATTTCATATGCTAGGATCTGTTTAACCCAATATCCTGGCATCATAGTTGTTCAGAGATCTTGTTCATGACGGTGCTTCATTTGGGAATCCTTTCTTGTAGGGCCTTTGTCTACACACGTTACCTTCATTAGATAGGAGATTTGGTAAATTTGGAATCCTCAAAGAGGAAAGGAAAGTTTGGGAAATTTGGGCCTCAAAAAAGGAAGAAGAATATGACAAAGGTTCAATGATATGGATATGGCCACTATAAGAGAGATTATCCTAAGCTCAAGAAGGACGACAACAAAAGAGGAAGGGAAAACGCCCATATCACCAAAGAAGTGGAAGAAGCTCAAAAGAAGAAATCCAACAATGAAGAAGAAAAAGATCTCTACTATGATTGAGATAAGTCTATTCCACCTAGTGTAACAACCCATTCCCAAGTCATACGCAAAATAATATTAGCGTGTATACGATATACACATTTGATAGCTACACATGCATATATCGCGCACACCGCACTAGTACACCTACCTACTAATATCAAGATTACCTAAGTTAGAGATTAATATTAAGATTTCAGATTAATATTCATATTAACTAAGTATAAATTATATGAAAAGGACTAATAAAAAAAAACATAAGTTAATTAAAATATATATAAAGTTAATTAATAAATATTCCAACATAAGACTTAATCATAAAGGTACTCAAAATTAAAGTCGTATACTCCCTAAACAAATTTGATAACCGTAGATCACATCTTCTCATTAATATCAATCACATCTCCATAAATAACATTCATACCTTCATTTATGAAAATCAAATCTTGATGGAGAAAAGGCGGTGGGGGAGGATGTTATGGCAGTGGAGAAAGTTATATAAGGAGGGTGATACGAAGGAGAAAGGGGGGTCTGTCTTTGGGAATTCTGCAGAATTATCAAGTGACAATATGGATGGAGAGGAACTGTTTTGAAAGGGAGTCTCAGAGTTCTTGGAATTTTGGGCACGGGGGCAGAGGAGGCATCCTCTGGGTCTAGGATTGTTCCTAGCTTGGCTGGGAGGATTTGATTGTTTCAGTAATCTGTTCACGGCATCACAAGGAGAACCACCACTGCTCAAGAAATCTTCAGCCCGCTTCAAGTTTTGTTACTGATTTTCAGGTATTCCTCTATGTATAGATAGTTAATTTTGTAATCTGAAATATTCAATTTAAGCTGTTACACTCCTCTCATTGGATTTTATACTTAAATCAAAATTTAGATAGGTACATGTAAGAAATCATGGGACTAAGTCTTTACATATGGTATCAGAGCCGTAGTTTCAAACCCTTTTCAACCTTATAGGCCCATTAAATTTCGTTTCTAAGCTTCTGCATGTTTAAACCAGTCTATGGTTGTTTCCAATTTAAAGGGGCCAAATTATCTGTATGTACATAGTGTTTTCAATCTTTGTATGCATTCATTCATTCACATGGCTCTCTTTCATGGTTGTTATGATTTTCAGTTAATAGCGCTGTTAAGGGATTGAGTAAACCTTTTTCTAAGTTCAAACACTCTAGACGTAGAGCTAAGTTGCAGAATAGTTATAGTGTCAATAGGGTTTTCTGCAAAGCCTTACTTGTTGACTATTCAGACCGCCATTGGATGTCCACAAAAAACTTTGATGGTGACAAACCACCGATATGAATCCCCACAGACATATTACACCAAGTCTTCCTCAGAAGTGTGCTATCCGACCTCCAAAACACTTCTAGTATTATTCTGACCAAGCTAGGGATACAGCACCCAGCAAACCTGCTTAAACACCCATGTCCGAAGTATCAAACTCTAAAAACGTTATACTAGCAGCGATCACAGGATGGCTGAGTTTTATTAGGTCCGGCACCACCTCTCAATTCGATTTCAATTTTGAGCAGTGCCCGATCACCAATGAGAAAAGAGAGATAAATGGTGTTTTATAAGTTATGTCTCTTACCCTTGTTGTATCAAATTTTACTACAAACAGCTCCAATAAACATGACCTGTAGAGGACCAGAGTAGTGTTATTCGATTGCTGCCAGGGATCCACAATCAAAACTAGTATAGAACCTAATACAGTTGTACCGAACTCGTGCATATTGAATCACTCCTTTTCATATGACAAATAATTATGGCTATCACTATAGTTAATGATGATCACGTTGGGAGAGTTGTAAGCTTTCCATGCTTCTTTCGCTCTTCAAATATAAATCTAATAGATAGCTCTACAGACATGGAACCTCAATCGTACCTAGGACATGGCATCAAGTTCAACAAAATCCAATGGGATCATAATTGCTTTCGCCATATTACGATGGCTTGTTGAACATGGTATCCCAACTGGCGTACGTAATGTAACATTTCACTTATAGCTAATCAGTAATGGAATTTAATGAATGAATCCAGGATGGTTATTCAGCACATTATTATAAGAAATCTAAATATAAGTCATCCATAAGAGATTAAGGAGCTTCTTTGGGTAGACAACCTTCTTTAAAGTCTAATTATAAATACCTGAGTTAAAGACAAGTTCACAAACTACAGATATATATATATATATATATATATATATATATATATATATATATATATATATTTTACACTATTATATTAGATGTCGTACTTCAGTCTTCTCATGCTTTCTTTTGTCATTGAATTGGTGCAATCCAGCTGAACTTATTTCGATTTTAGATTCTGTATATCCAATAAACTATCTTGACGGCAAGAAGTACAGAGATCAAATGTCTTTAACAAATGTTCTTCTACATCCATAATTTTAGAGAAAGCCGCTGTCAAAAGATACACATTACATTTCAAAATTTCATTTTCAACACCATTGAACCCATTTTCTCCAAACATAAGTCAGTGGACCTGTTATATAACCAGGGTCGAGCTCCGTAATGACAGACAGATTTGTGTCAGGTCTCGACCTGCATTCAAGCTAATCTGTTTGATTGTATGGGTCAAGCATCATGCACTTTAGCCATCGATCACCTTCACCACTGGCAGTTGGCGCCTCTAATACGATCGATCGTCAGTATAGTAGACAAAATCTTATGACCGGAAATGAGGTTCTGTGGATGATATTTACAATGGGTTATCGATTTTGAAAGGCTCACGCCTGTTTTAAGGGGGCCAACAGAAGAGTATATACGAGGGTAAAACGATAATCTGTTAACACGGATGTTAATACATCCATTTAGTTGATAACCGACTACACCAACACCACCCAGCGTGGCTATCGTGCTTATGGGAGCTCTCGGCACCGAGGCAAATTCATTCCACAGCATATCATTCCTTAAAGAAATGGCGTGGCTTGCAAAATAATTGCCAAGAGGTGTCGTTGTCGGGCTACGGTTAGGTGTCGTTGTCGTTAGTGAAACATGTTAAATAAAATATCGTATGGTTCAAAATAAAATCATTTGGTTTAAAGGAAATATCGTATGGTTTAAAATAAAATCGTTTGGTTTAAAAGATATATTGTATGGTTAAATAAAATCGTTTGGTTTAAAATAAATATCGTATGGTTTAAATAAAACATCTGTTATGATATAAATCATATGGTTCAATGGTTAATATAAACATTAACGCTGCATTGTCCGACGGTTCCATGGTTAAATACAAAAAAAAAAGGCCAAAGTCCACGTATTGGAATGGTCCATATTGGTTACACCAAAATATATGTGCAGAGGGCAGAGGTCGTGGTTTGACCCAGCGACCTCTCCCTCATCACCACACCGGGAAATCATTTTGGTTTAAAAATATCATTGGGTTTAATAATATATATATATCGAATGGTATAAAATATGCCCCATAAATGTTTAAATGAATAAAACACCAAACGTTAATACGTTATGTGCCACCATACAAGGTTTAATACCATACGTTTTACATGTTAAAACCTCCACCATATGTTAACATATAAATGCAGATTTAATGACTTTGAAATTTATAATAAGTCGGGATTTAATAAATTATATATATATATAATACATGATTATTGAACCATATATGATATATATTTAATTATAATATTATATACTTATATCAGGTTAATTATAACTTAGGTGAGGTATAAAGTAAATTGCCAATATTTTGTTGTTTTGTACAAATAAACTTAAAATTATATTTTGGCTCGCATTTTTTTTTTTTAACAAACCTATGATCTACAAGAACCCTTGCATCGCACTCTAGAGTTAGTACGCATAAAATACCCTGCATAGGACAAGGAGGTCGCGTTGCCACTCTCCTTGACTTCGGTACCAATAAGACCTGCCTGCAGGTAAAATAGCAAAAGAACTATACCCATATGCAAGCTCAAAATCTTACGAAAATTATATTTTGTCAGTCTGAAAATTTACCCACTTCTCATAAATTTATTATGTATTTCAGGAAAAGTTACAATGTTTAACACGTACCGAACACCTCCACCTTCACCATCACCATCACCACCATCAAGATCGCCGTCAGCACCTGTTGCTCTACCCGATATTACTACTGTGATGAGCCCATTAGAAGCCATTTTGGAAACATTAAAAGAGTCGCAGTCGACCAGGAACATGAAGGAATGACATCATCCAGAGGAAAGACATTCAGAAAAGCCTAAGGATTATGATTGCAAGCCTCATAGAGAAAATATTTCGCGGGAACTGCAAAAGATTAAACTCCCTAAATTCTCTGGAGGATGAGCTGGAGAACATGCCGAAGCATGGTTGGAAGAGATGATCAGATGCATGGCATTAAGAGAATATTCTTCAACTTCTAAAACAAAGATCATTGTATTAAAACTCAGGGGGAATGCTCTGATTTGGTGGGAGAATATGGAAAAACAGCTGCATCCCACTTCAGATACCGTTCCTTGGGAGTTGTTCATGGACTGATTCCGTGCGAAATACTTACCACCTTTCTTTCAAGAGCAGCAAGCCGGAGCCTTTCATACTCTAACCCAAGGTGGTAAGATCGTGGAAGAATACGAGATAAAGTTCATGGAACTTGTAAAATATGTTCCTTATCTAGACACAGATGAACGTCAGGCCGAGCGTTTCGTATTTGGATTAAATCCTCGAATCAGGGCCATGGTAAGAATGTGGAAGCCATCAACAGTGGCAGAGGCGGTTGAATGTGCTCGTTATGCAGAAGAACATCTGGGGATTAAAAGGGATTTCATGCCAGCTGAACCAATATCGCAGGCATTTACAGGAAGGACTCCCCGAAATTTCTTCCGAAGAAATAACTCGAGACCACCTCCTTATGGTAACAAGTTTACCCAAAGAAGAGCAGGGGCAGGAGCTCCCATGACCATAAATGCAATAGCTTCTGAATCCTCAAACATCAATCCTTGGAGATCTCAAGGGACTAGTAATCAGGGAAGGAGTGGGAGAGGAAGTGGCACCAGGGGACAAAGCTCTTGGTCTAGAATTTCTCAGTCAAACTCTAAGGGACCAGCCAGGGTGAACTGTTGGGGGTGTGGAGGACCTCATCTTCGACGTGATTGTCCGGAGAACTCTCGGCGAACAGGAAAAGGACCATCATCAGATGCCCAAAGCAATCATAGAATCCATGCTGCCGTCAACAGCAACCAAGCAACACATCAATCCACTGTAGTGGAATCTTCAGGTACAATCAACGGAATAAAACTTAAAATCTTATTTGACACTGGAGCTACTGATAGTTGTATTTCATCTTATGCATTAAATAAATGTGAGTTGGTAGCCTACAAGCAAAACGATTTCAGACAGGTAGAAATGGCTTCGAGAGACCTTCAATCGGTGGAATTAAGTGTTGAGGATTGCAAAGTTGATCTACGAGTCTGTTTGACCAAACTAAAAGTATATGTCACAGCCCTAGGAATTTACGACCTGATGATAGGAATGGATTGGTTAGAATCTCATCGAGCATGGGAAGATTGTTCCGGGAAAACAATACTTTGCTTGAATGATGTGGGAGAGACAATCCAAATTCAAGGTATTAAGATAAAAGTATCCTTCTGTTTCATCTCAGCTATGCAAATGAAGCGGTGCTTAAGGAAAGTTGTCAAGTGTATGTAGTTCAGGAGGTAAGCAAAGAAAAAGGGCCTTCCTTAGATCAGCATCCGATTCTGTCAGAATTTCCAGATGTTTTTCCAAAGGAATTACCAGGACTGCCTCCTAAGAGAGAGCTAGACCTCACCATTGAATTGAAACCTGGTACGGAACTTATATCTAAAACCCCTTACCGAATGACCGCCCCAGAACTTCATGAATTGCAAATACAGCTGAAAGAACTGTTAGATGTAGGGCACATTCGACCCAGTGTTTCACCATGGGGTGCTCCTGTGATCTTTGTCAAGAAGAAAGATAGTTCATTACGACTGTGTGTGGACTATCGAGATTTAAACCGAGCCACGGTAAAGAATAGGTATCCAATGCCTCGCATTGACAACCTTTTCGATCAAATGAAAGGAGTTACAGTATTTTCAAAGATCGATCTGTGATCGGGTTATCATCAACTCAAGATTAGCAAGAGTGATATTTCTAAGACTGCATTCCGAACTCGTTTCGGACATTATGAATTCATTGTGGTACCATTTGGGTTGACCAATGCACCTACAGTCTTCATGAACCTTATGAACAGTGTTCTCCGCAAATATCTCAACCAATTTGTACAAGTTTTCCTAGACGATATTCTCATTTACTCTAAAAATGAGAAGGAGCATGAAGAGCATCTTCAGATAGTATTATCCTGTCTCAGAGAACACAAGTTACATGGAAAATTATCCAAATGCGCTTTCTTTCAGAAGGAAATCCATTACATAGGTCATATCATATCAGGCGAAGGAATCTTTGTAGATCCTGAAAAGGTAAATACAATCAGGAAGTGGCCGACACCTAAGAATGCACATGAAGTGCGTAGTTTTATGGGTTTAGCAGGTTACTACCGAAAGTTTGTGGAGGGATTCTCCAAAATTGCAAAGCCGATCACAAACCTCCAGCGCAAAGGTATTAAGTATGAATGGACTGAGGAATGTGATAAAGTTTTTTCTTAACTTAAACGATTATTGACTAGTGCACCGATTTTGCGAGTACTGGAGATGGATAAAGATTTTACTGTGTGTATCAACGCATCTAAGCAAGGGTTAGGTGCAGTATTAATGCAAGAAGGAGGTGTAATAGCATACGCTTCAAGAAAATTAAAACCCCATGAAGAACTTTATGCTACGCATGATTTAGAGTTAGCCGTAGTGATTTTAGCTTTAAAGATGTGGAGACACTACTTGGTAAGGAGAAACTTTGTGCTTAAAAGTGACCACCAAAGTTTGCAGTATTTATTCACCCAGAGAGACTTAAATGCAAGACAAAGACGATGAAGTGAACTCCTAAGCGAATACAATTTTGTGATTTCATATATAAAAGGGAAGAAGAATGTTGTGGCAGATGCTTTAAGTAGAAGACCTCGAATATTCTCCCTCATACCTATCACGATGAACTTGAGAGATCAAGTACTTGAACATCTTGTAAGAGATAGTTGGTACTTAAAAGTAAGGTCGGGGCTCGAAAGCAACCATTCAAAGGAACCTAAGTTCGAAGGATATGATCTGGAAGAGGACAGAATTTTCCGATTTCATAGAAGGATGTATATACTAGATTATGGAGATCTCCGAAACACCATCTTGAAGGAAGCACACCGAGCAGTGTATTGTGCACATCCTGGGGTAAAGAAAATGTATGTTGACACTAAGAGACTCTTCTTCTAGTCAGGCATGAAAAACGACATTGTCCAATTTGTCGCTAGATGTCTTGAATGTCAGCAGGTAAAAGCTGATCATCGTCACCCAGTAGGTCTCTTACAACCTCACGACATCCCTATGACCAAATGGGAGATAATTTCTATGGATTTTATCGTTGGGTTGCCTCTTACGCAACAAAAGCATAATGCCATTTTGGTTGTGGTGGATAGATTAACAAAAAGCGTCCATTTCATCCCAGTAAGAGATACTTATGAAGTAGCTGATGTAGCTAGGGTATTCATAAATGAAATTATCAGATTTCATGGAGTACCTAAGAAAATCATATCCGACAGAGACCCTCGATTCACATCAAGGTTCTAAAATTGTATGCAGTCGGCCTTAGGAACTTAGTTAAATTTGAGTACAACATATCATCTTGAGACCGATGGGCAAACAGAAAGGGTAAATCAAGTACTTGAGGATATGCTAAGGATGTATGTTATGGACCAACAGTAGCGCTGGGAAAAGTACTTACCCTTGGTAGAATTTGCTTACAACAACAGTTATCACAGTTCAATCGGGATGCCGCCATTTGAAGCATTATATGGGAGACCCTGCAGAACGTCGTTGAGTTGGGATAGGTTAGAAGATCGAATAATCGACGAACCAGAATTGATTAAAGAGATGGAGGATCAGGTAAAACTGATTAGGCAACGATTGAAAGAGGCTCAGGATAGACAGAAAAGTTATGCTGACGCTCACAGAACAGATAGAAGCTATGTAGTGGAAGATCAGGTTTTCATCCACATCAGACCAAATAAAAGCACCATTCGGTTTGGGAAGGGGACAAAATTATCCCCCCGTTTATAGGACCGTTTGAAGTCCTGGAAAAAGTTGGACCTGTAGCTTATCGTCTTGCACTGCCACCCCACCTGCACAAAATTCATAATGTATTTCATGTATCTACCTTACGACACTATATTGTTGATAAATCTCATGACCTTCAATGGAAGAAACTGCAGGTATCGAACAAAGGAACCATAACGGTCGAACCATTACGTATTCTGGAACGTAGGGTTCGACAGCGCCGGAATCGCCGGATAGACCAAGTTAAAGTCCAGTGGGACAAATATAGTCCTGGATCAGCGGTTTGGGAGGATGATGAGACCTTATGCGAAAATTACCCCAACTTATGCTAAATTTTGAGAAACTAGAAACTTTTATGTATAGGACTACTCTATTTTGATACTTGAAACTTTATTTTTGAAATATCACGTAAAGATGAGTTTTACTTTGCTGGTACATGGATACCCATAAAGATAGAATGCTACTTCACTCTAGTGATACAGGATATATGTTGTTTGTCTAAATTTACTGGTGCATGGATACCGATATGCAATATGTCATTTAAACTAACATTGCAAGAATATGAAATCATAGATTAAACGTTATAGATGAGACTATCTATCAATTCATTTCATCTTACATCTTAAATATGATTGAAGGAAAATAAATAGAAGAATAACCACATTTTAAAAATGAAAGTGAAACATATTGGTATACAGATTGAAAATGGTTAAAACAATACATCATAGATGGAACATGTATGAACTAAACAGGAGCAGTATCTAAATAAAAAATTGTATTGGACATATTGATACATATGTTGACAAGTGTTTTTACCAAGTATGTTATATAAATTCTAGGATCAATATCATAGATAGCAATATATTTGGAATGTGTAGAGATTGTTATATGGGTAACAATTTGTTATGAACAATATAGATGCCTATGTTGTAATGTGTGTACGAGTGTTTACATTGCAG
The DNA here is from genome assembly GCA_034641835.2 of Pinus albicaulis. Lineage (NCBI taxonomy): Eukaryota > Viridiplantae > Streptophyta > Pinopsida > Pinales > Pinaceae > Pinus > Pinus albicaulis. The sequence continues at coordinate 925,477,363 of CM076575.1, read as the reverse complement.
ATTGCATACCAGTGATTACCTTGCAGAACACAGATTATAGAAACAATCTACGTGATGACAGAATTCCAAGAACAATTGAGACTACCTGAGATCTCACGATAAGGTGTTGACCCTAGTCTTACTGGGAGGGGTAGAGGTGTTGCCCACCGTTTATCCTCCAATACCTGGAGTCATGAAAGGACTATGTAGATCACACTCCCCTAGACGTGTGATGATGACTGCCAGATGCCTACAAGCATGTCAGGTCGACGTAATCGACGTTGATATCCTTAAAGTCTATGAATGGATCAGTAAAACTGATGCCATAGCATATTCCTGTAAAGGATGGATAGGATGGGAGTGGAAGAGATTAGGAAGAATAGGATGATTTTAGAATAGTTTGGAGATTCGGTTAAGATAATAAGTAACCATTAAATTACAGATACATACTTATTCAAACGGAAATTCAATCTTAAAATACAAGCATTCTACAATCACCCTAATCTCTAAAAACACAATTATTGATATGAGTACCTAAAACCCTAAACTTCGGGACAAAGTTTTTTGAAGGGAGGAAGTATGTAACGACCAATTCCCAAGTCATATGCAAAATAATATTAGCGTGTATATGATATACGCATTTGATAGCTACACATGCATATATCACGCACATCGCACTAGTACACCTACCTACTAATATCAAGATTACCTAAGCTAGAGATTAATATTAAGATTTCAGATTAATATTCCTATTAACTAAGTATAAATTATATGAAAAGGACTAATAAAAAGAAAATAATTTAAGTTAATTGAAATATATATAAAGTTAATTAATAAATATTCCAACATAAGACTTAATCATAAAGGTACTCAAAATTAAAGTCGTATACTCCCTAAACAAATTTCATAATCGTAGATCACATCTTCTCATTAATATCAATCACATCTCCATAAATAACATTCGTACCTTCATTTATGAAAATCAAATCTTGATGGAGAAAAGGCAGTGTGGGAGGATGTTATGGTGGTGGAGAAAGTTATATAAGGAGGGTGATACAAAGCAGAAAGAGGGGTCTGTCTTTGGGAATTTTGCAGAATTATCAAGTGACAATATGGAGGGAGAGGAACTGTTTTGAAAGGGAGTCTCTGGGTTCTTGGAATTCTGGGCACGGGGGCAGAGGAGGCATCCTCTGGGTCTAGGATTGTTCCTAGATTCGCTGGGAGGATTTGATTGTTTCAGTAATCTGTTCACGGCATCACAAGGAGAACCACCACTGCTCAAGAAATCTTCAACTCGCTTCAAGTTTTATTGTTGATTTTCAGGTATTCCTCTATGTATAGATAGTTAATTTTGTAATCTGAAATATTCAATTTAAGCTGTTACACTCCTCTCATTGGATTTTATACTTAAATCAAAATTTAGATAGGTACATGTAAGAAATCATGGGACTGAGTCTTTACACCTAGTTCTCTTTAGTTTCTGTAAATATAGCTATCATGGTAGGAAGAATTAAAAGCATGATAGGATGCATCATTTTAGGGGATGGCATCATAATAGCATATGATTGAAAGCAAAAGCTCATGGGAATAGTTGAAGTATATGGCAGTCACTATTAGAAGGAAGTAGCTCTTGATAACCTCATTACAAGCATAAGTAGTACTTATGGATAGAAGTGAGTTGTAATGCCCTATGTAATTATACAAATTTTAATTAAAATGACATCATCAATATACAGTTCATATAAAAGTATTCATTTTAATATAAATATCATAATTAAGATATTTTAAGTTATAAATATTTAATTAACATACTTAATGAATTATATGTATATGGATATGATATAATTTAAATTATGTTTAAATAAAATATGATTAAATTATATAAATAAACTATTCTAATATAGCAACTACTGTAGGTAATCTATATTAAAGCTCCACGTAGTACCAAGTGGTGACTAAGTAATAAGAGGGAGGGCGGTGACCGCCTACCTTAACAAGTATATATACCTGCACTTGTAACTGAGGAAGGGGGAAGTTTTTATTTACACAGAAGGACAGGACTGCACTGCAGACGAAAGGAAAAGAGTTGATTGTTCAAACTTGTTCTTGGACAAGGTCTCCACTGTTCTTGGAATTCTGTGCACGGGGACCAAAAGAGATATCTTATGGATCTAAGAATTGTACTGGAAAATCCTAGATTGGTTGGGAGGCAAAGATTGGTTTGGTAACCAAGTCAAAGAGATATCTTATGGATCTAAGGATTGTACTGGAAAATCCTAGATTGGCTGGGAGGCAAAGATTGGTTTGGTAACCAAGTCAGTTGCATCATCCGCGGGAAGAGTCACAACCCAACACATCTCAAATTCATCACATAAGTATTCTTTTGTGATTTAATTTTCTTTCTGTATGCTGAAAATTTCATATTAAGTTTTAAAATTACGAATTTTACTTCAATCTACAATAAAACAACTTTCTGGTTAAAATTGTTAGTTTAGGGAACCACATTTGGTATCAGGGCGGGGTTAAACTCTCAGGACCCTAGGGCATTAGTGTTTTACAGTTTTTATTGTTTTTTTTACAAAACCCTTTTTTTGTTACCTTCAAATCTGTAAATTTTGCAAATAATTGATTTCATAAAACTTAAAATCCGAAAGACATTTACCTATTATGGATCACCAAAGTCTTAGATCTAACAAAACTTACAATAATTTCCAGGAAGGTATATAATGCCGCACGGTAATAAATTTGACTTTGACAATATTAGTGTTCACTCCCAGCTTGGGAGAGTTCAAGTCCTACTTCATAGACAATATCTCTGTGAGATAAGGACCAGACACCGATTCCTGGTCAGGTAGTCTTGAAGTTGAAACGTTTGGGAAAATTCCTTCCGTTGGAACTATTAACCCAGCGCATGTTCCAGCCCAATCCCTACCTTCTGCAATATCTTTCTGCACACATCCATCAACAGCTTGTCTGCAATATTGGAAATGTCAATTTAAATAATTGAGTACTGTAAAGTACTGCATTCCTCTTATCATTCTTTTTCTCCCTCGTACAGTTGTTCGAACTCACGATATCTTTCCAGAGTGGTAAAGCAAACAACCACTAGCTTACTGAGCAACAGCCTAGCGAAATACCGCTTAGGGTAATCTGAAATAACGCTTTTTATCTTCTTGTTTCTTGACGCGGGTCATCGAACTCGCAACCTGAGATTCAAAGTGTGAAATGATCTTTTTCTGGTTGAATGCGAAAAGGGAGCACGGACATGTAGTGATATCAGGATCTGGCCCTCTCTGATGGAACTATAGCAATCATCACATTATGTATGTATTTCTTTCGATGATCGATTTTATTCGGAGTTCATTCATGTTCTTTGCGGCACGATCATACGTGTGGGCTATATTAATCATCGGTTAAGATGCTTTTGTTGATTGGCCAATAACCAGAAACATGCGAGGTCACCTCAAACAACCATCAGCCTAGCAAAAGAAAGAAAGAAAGAAAGTAATTTTAACATCCACAAGGCTACAAATAGCCTATGGGACAGATTGCTTCTCTATCTAGCTCATGTAATTAGCCCTTTTCCTATGGAGTTTTACAATAAATGCTCCCAGCTTCTTGACAAACTCTTCGCTGAATAGATTATCCCAGGAGCTAGCTGCCATAATACCTGCATAATTTTCCCTACTATCTTTGAAAGCCCCGCATTCTAAAATGAAATGTTTTTCTGTTTCCACTTTTCCGGAAGAGCAAAAAATACATACTCTTTCCTCCCACATTTCTTTTGGCCTTTTCTAGTGCCCTGTTTCACAATGGAGTTGACGTGAATTAGTCCTTAATTGAATGATAAGAATTTTAGATCTACAAGAAATATTGGCAACTATGTACGCTTTTTGTTGATGATCATGAGTGGTGTTAAACTCTTCAAATGTAGTACTTCTTCTTTCTCCCAGGTACATTTGTGGAACTTATACATAACAAAAAAATTTATCTCTTTCCTGTTTGTAGGACACCTACCCAAGAAAATACCCCATTTACTAAGCCATTTGATATTTTTCCTCATCAAAGTCTTCTTTCTTTTGCACAATCTGTCATTAAACACAGCCTTAGGCCATCTACCCTCTTCCATTTGCTCAAAGAAAGAAGGGATGATTCAATGCTGTGTAAATATGTCGATTTCCAATTTCTAGATTTTTCTTTTCTCAGTGACACAACCGCCATAGGCTCCACGACCCATCATTATCTTCCGCCACTTGACAAAGAACCACGAAGGTGAAAATTACGAAACCATTATGCCCCAATATAAAATAAACAAAACATTGATCAGGAATTAGACGCACTACCAATACACCACGAATCCCTCACCGTGTATGCCTTCTAGTGCAACCAACGCGTGGAATAATTTCGATTTTATAATTTTGCTAGCATTTGCCTTTGTCTCACATTCAACATAGACAGATTACTTTGCTTTACTGATGAGTCGACTGTACAACTGTACAGGCGTTTTTTTTTAACATATATATATTATTTGCAAAATACACTAAACATGTTTGATCTTTGTGCGTTTGCGCTAGGTTTCAATTTTAATAAATTATTTTATCTATACATCTATTTTGACATTTTTATTAATTGAATAAACATTATAATATGTCAAGTTGGATACATAAACTACATCAATGAATAATGTAGATTTTTTTTTTTTTTGAAATGCGAAAAGTTTATTATTTTATAATCATATAATATATTATTTATTTATAAGTGGATATTATTCTTGCATTACACTTTGATTTAAAAAAAAAAAAAAATTGTTAACGTTATCATATTAAACCTTTTTTTTTAAATATTACAAACCAGTAAATGAGGTTTGAGTTTATTAGAAAGAAAGGAAGGTTAATAAAGAGAACTATTTTATCTTATTTTTTTATTTTTTTATTATTTTTATTTTTTTGAAAAATGTGATTTCAAAATATTATTATATATTTTTATTTAGAAATTTTATAGTTTTAGTTTTTATATTGAATATATATTTTCAATTATATTATATGTACTTTTAAAATTTCAGTGTTATATGATTAATTAGACTTAAAGACAAATGAATAACAAGAATTAAAAGGTTGATTGGATCCATACGTAATTTTGGTTTTAGAGTCCTTGATCAACCTGTGTTAGGAATTTAGATCATGCTTCAACTGAGAAGTAAGTGTGTCTATGCTTTTGTTTCAATTCATTTCATAAAGATTGGAACATCCCTCCATTTAGCTTTGCACTCTCAACCTGTGACTTCTATTTACTTTCTGATTTAAAGGAAAAATATGTTTTATTAAAATATGATAAAACATAACATAATTATGAATTAACAATTATTACAAATTATTGACATATTTTATCTGGTTTAATGGTGTGTATATAACTGCAATTAGGACTAGAAAATGCTAGACAAACCTTACAAAATAACATTTTGGTCTATGAATACCCATGCACTTATTACACATCACGATAGTACACCATGCATTAGGACAAGAAGGTAGCGATACCACCCTCCGTGAACTCAGTGTCAGTGAGACATGCCTGCAGGTAATAATAGCAAAAGAACTATACTCGTATGTGAGCTTGAACTTATAAAAATTATATTTATTAAATCTAAATTATACCCTTATTCTCATAAATCTTATTATATGTCCCAGGAAAAGCGACGATGGTAAGGACATATCAACGACGGCAACGCCATCGGGTTGCATCGTCATCTCTAACGCCACCACCAACGTCATCACCATCGCAATCACCATCACCATCGCCACCACCAAGATTATCATCAGCACCAGTCGTTCCAGCACCTTAGCTAACTACTATAATGTGCTCATTAGAAGCCATTTTGGAAACATTAAAAGGGTCACAACCAGCCAACATCAAAGAAGAGCGACCTCATCTTGAGGAAAGACATTCATAAAAATCTAAAGATTGTGATTATAAGCCAACAAAGGATGATATTTCCGGAGAACTACAAAAGATTAAACTCCCGGAATTCTCAGGAGGGCGAGCGGGTGAACGAGATGAAACATGGTTAGAAGAAATGAAAATATGCTTCACACTAAGAGAATATTCTTCTACCTCTAAAACAAATATCGCTATATTTCAAATCAAGGGGAGTGCTCTGATTTGGTGGGGAAATCTAGAAAACCAACTACATCTCACATCAGACAGTGTTCCTTAGGAGTTGTTTGAGGAAAGATTCCGCGCAAAATATTTACCACCTATCTTTCAAGAGCAGCAAGCCGGAGCCTTCCATACATTAGTCCAGGGTAATAAGACCGTGGAAGAATACGAGATCAGGTTTACGAAACTTGTAAAATATGTTCCTTATCTAGACACTGATGAATGTCAAGCACAAAGTTTAATATATGGATTAAATCCTCGCATTAGGGCTATGGTTAGAATGTGGAAGCCATCATTTGTAGCAGAGACAGTTGAATGTGCACGTTATGCAGAGGAACATTTAGGGATTAAAAGATATATCAGGCCAACAGAACCCTCACAGCCAAGATTTACAAGAAAGACTGCCTGGAACTTCTTCAAGGAAAGTAACTCGAGACCGCCTCCTTATCGTAACAGGTGTACCCCAAGAGAAGTAGGAGCAAGAGCTCCCATGACCGTTAATACTATAGTTATTGAATCATCAAATACTAGTCCATGGAAATCTCGAGGGACTGTTAATAGACGAAGAAATGGGAGTGGATGTAGCACAAGAGGACGGAGCTCCCTGCCTAGAAATTCACAATCTGACTCAAGGGGACCATCCCGGGTTAACTACTAGGGATGTGGAGGATCACATTTTCAACATGACTGTCCAGAAGCCTCGTTAAATATAATGCATAGTGCAGGGAAAGAACCATCATGAAATGCTCAAGAAAATCATAGAATCCATGCAATAGTCAATAATAACCAGGCAACGCATCAATCCACTGTAGTGGAATCCTCAGGTATTATTAACAGCACAAAACTCAAAATTTTATTTGATTCTGGTGTTACTGATAGTTTCATATCGATATATGCATTAAATAAATGTGGGTCGCAGCCTACAATCAAAACGATTTCAAACAGGTAGAAATGGCTTCAAGAGAACTTCAATTTGTAGATTTAAGTGTTGAGGAACCTAAAGTTAATCTAGAAGTCTATTCGACCAAGTTAAAAGTATATGTCACAGCCCTAGGAACTTACGACCTCGTCATAGGGATGGATTGGTTAGAATCTCATCAAGCATGGGTAGACTATTACGAGAAAATAATACTCTTTTTAAATGATGAAGGAGAAACATTTGAAATCGAAGGTATTAATCGAAAAGTATTTTTACATTTCATCTCAGCAATGCAAATGAAGCGTTGCTTAAGAAAAGGTTGTCAGGTATATGTAGTTCAAGAAGTAAGCAAAGAGAAAGGACCGTCCTTAGAGCAATACCCAATATTATCAGAATTTTCAGATTTTTTCCAAAGGAATTACCAAGTGGCAGGATTACCTCCTAAAAGAGAGTTGGATCTCACAATAGAATTAAAGCCTGGCATGGAACCAATTTCTAAAACGCTTTACAGAATGACAGCTCCTGAAATTCAAGAGATACAAATTCAGTTGAAGGAACTATTGGATATAGGACATATTCGACCCAGTGTTTCACCTTCAGGTGCTCTTGTAATCTTTGTCAAGAAGAAAGATAGTTCCTTGTGATTATGTATTGACTATCGAGATTTAAAACGAGCTACAATAAAGAATAAGTATCCAATGTGATAGCAGGAAACCCTGCAAAACCCAGAATCTCTCCCTATACTATGCATATAAAAATGCATCACAATAACTGCCCAACCAAAACTTCAATGTCTGAGCAAATTCATACTTTTTCTACATGCGGAAGCTTTTTTTTTAAATCCCTCATTATATAGAATCTAGAACCCAATCATACTCTCATAAAAACCTTCATATGTAAGGTTTCTTCCATCCATGAAAATCTTTTCATGATGTTAAACTATGCAAACTTCTCAAATTCAAAAGTCGAACTTGGTTAATTAAATCTCAAGGCATGTAATTATTACCCGCAACTTATTAACCCAAATGCCAAGTATTTAAAGTAAACAAACCTTGATTCAACTATACATGCGCCTTTGCCTTTTCATGTACCAAGTTAGATATTCACTAATCAACCCAGCGCATACGGGATTATGCATTCCCACATCTACCAACATGCCAATTTCCTTCTATTCAAAAATCGACTTTGATTTAAATACAGTCAACCTTGCTAACATATAAGAACGTTTCGATTTCAAAGTTCTACCTTTAGCATTTAAAATTACGCAACCATTTCAATGTAACGATTGGTAACTTGTTACCAATGTCTTTTTAACTTTCAACTAATACATCAACGTGAATGATGTGTCTGCCCATTAACTTACCATTTGCCTCAATGTCGACTTAATGCCAATGCCTCTGCATACAATCTTTCGTTATGGCAAACAATTCACATAAAACTCAGATTTTATTTAAAAACCAAATGCTAACAAAATAACATTCCTCCACACGTTTGCAACAGCGCTTTCTCTACGTTAAGACTTGACCATCAAATGGATTAACCCCTCGCAACGTCTGAGCACCCATCTGTAATTATGATGATATTAAAATCAGTCGAACCTGTCAACGCACAGCACTTCTCTTGACCTCCGCCAGCCATTCGATCTCAACGACCTTGCCAGACTGCGCTTCTGCAATTCATCCCAGTGCAATTTCTTCAACACAATTTGCCACAACGTTTCCTCTGCCTCATTCAGATTTACCTTAGCGTTTTGTAACTCCATCTGTGACCCTGTTTCAAACAAAATGAACAGCACATTGCAACTTTTATAGACGGCGTTTCTTTCAACCTTCAAACAGAATTAACCCAAGAGAAAACGTTCCATTACAACCAGCTCTTTGACCCAATCTTCCACGCTGCTCAAATCTTTAATGCCTTCTGCGCCTGATCTCCATGTATCTTATTTGCCATACTGAACTTGAATTCCACTTTGCCGATCCACATTTAAATTACACCACTGCTCTCTGTTATCCATGCGATGATATTCAGGATCGGACAAGCTTTTAAGACAAGGCCTCTGCAGCTATTTGTAAGTCGAACCTTTCAGCAATCCCGCAGATGCTCATAATTCTGTCATAATAACACAGAAATTATGTCTTTACTATTTATATCGTGGTTCACTAACTATCCTTTCGATTTGTTGCTGCCCACGGCTCCACTGCAATCTTTATCACGCGTGGTTCCAACTTCTATCAGTTTAACATCGCCAACCAAAGTCGATGTATTCAATGCTGGATTATAGTTCAGTTCTCCTTCAACGTAATCGACCCTTTGACTGGTATGTCTGCAACCTTTTATGTTGATCGATACACAATTACATCGAATCTTCTAATTCACACAAATTCAACGTTTCAATACTTAAAACTTCAACATGCGCTTCTTGTCCATTCTCTCACAGAAACTTAAAATATTCCTCACGCATACAATGCGTATATCAAATCTTCAATACAAGATTTTAACCATACATAAATCAATCCATCAAGGCGCATAATTCAAAACCAATGCTTTCATATAACAAATGAACTTACTTACATGGAAATCTCAGTTCCTGGCCTGATTTTCAAATCAGTGGCCCTTCTTACAATTGTCTGTAGACTTACAGGAAAAACCCTGTCTCCTACCTCTCTCTCTATTCTGAACTGATCTATTGGGCCTTTGAGGCTCATTAATTTATATAAATTGAATTGAACCAATTTAGGTTCCAATCCCTTTAATCACTCAACAAAGTCCTCAAATATCTCAACACCCCTATAATCCAGATTTTTATCCCTAAAATCTTGAAACTAAATCTAACTTAGGTTCATAATTAATTCTAAAATATCTCAAGTCTAATTTCTCTCATGTTTTCCAATTATTTGGAAACATTAACAAATCCTCACATATAATTAATTAAAAATATAATTTAATCACCCAAAAATCTCATTAATATTTACATAAAATTTAATATTTTCTCAAAAACATGAGACCCCTAGGTTTAATAAAATACAAAGTACTTTTCCGAGCTAATGCTCCTGCATCACAACGCCTCGAATTGATGACCTCTTTGACCAAATGAAAGGAGCTTTTGTCTTTTCAAAGATTGATCTACGATCACGTTATCATCAACTAAGTATTAAAGAAAGTGATGTTTCTAAGACTGCATTTTGAACACGTTTCAGGAATTATGAATTTATTGTGGTACCATTTGGGTTGACTAATGCACCAATAGTATTTATGAACCTTATGAATAGTGTTTTCCACAAATATCTCGATCAATTTGTACATGTCTTCTTAGATGATATTCTCATTTACTCTAAGAATGAAAAAAAACATGAAGAATGCCTACGGATAGTATTATCTTGCCTCACGGAACACCAGTTATATGGAAAGTTATCCAAGTGTTCTTTCTTTCAAAAGGAAATTCATTATTTGGGTCATATTATATCTAGTGAATCGATCTCAATAGATCCTGAAAAGGTGAAAGCAATCATGGAATGGCCGATACCTAAGAATGAACAAGAAGTGCGAAGCTTTATGGGTTTAGCAAGTTACCATCGAAGGTTTGTAGAAGGATTTTCCAAAATTGCGAAACCTATCAAAACCCTCCAACGTAAGGGTGTTAAGTATGAATGTACTGAAGAATGTCATAAAGTATTCTCTGAACTTAAAAAACTTTTGACTGGTGCACCAATTTTACAAGTCCCTGATATGGACAGATTTTATTGTGTGTACTGATGCATCTAAACAAGGATTAGGTGCAGTATTAATGCAGGAAAGAGGCGTAATAGCATATGCTTCAAAAAAATTAAAGCCTAGCGAAGAAATTTACGCCACGCATGATTTAGAGTTTGTCGGTATAGTGCTAGCTTTAAAGATATGGAAACACTACTTGATAGGGAGAAACTTTATGCTCAAAAGTGACCATAAGAATGTATGTTATGGACCAGCAATCGCACTAGGAAAAGTACTTACCCTTAGTAGAATTTGCATACAATAATAATTATCATAGTTCAATTGGGATGTTGTCATTTGAAGCATTATACGGAGGACCCTGTAGAACACCGTTGAGTTGGGACAGGTTGGAAGATCGAGTAATAGTGGGGCCAAAATTAATCCAAGAAATGGAGGAACAAGTAAAGAAAATTAGACAACGATTGAAAGAGGCACAGGATAGACAAAAAAATTATGTTGATGATCACAGAATAGATAGAAACTATGAAGTAGAAAATCAAGTTTTCTTCTGCATCAGGCCAAATAAAAGCACCATATGGTTTGGAAAAGGGACAAAATTATCACCCCGATTTATTGGGCCATTCAAAGTCTTGGAAAAAGTTGAACCTGTCGCCTATCGTCTTGCACTGCCACCCCATGTAATATTCATTTTTTTGGTGTCACCTATGACAGGGTTAGGATGGACTTCCAAAGTTCGGAGCAGACAAGTCACAGGTACATGTTAGTGTCATCAGCGGACCCAGGGGCCTTTTGGAGGAGTTTCTCTGAGGGCCAGTGGCATTCGCTTGATATATTCCATCATCCGCACTGTTTACCTTTCATTCTGGTGCATTCCGACAACTTTCGGAAAATTGAGTTATTTTTGGGCTTAACTCAATTAATTACGCTCAAGGTGGCATTCTGGGAGGAATACATGATAGAACACCTAAGTGTAATAGCTCGTTGGAACCGCGACGAAAATACCTACATGATGGAGTGGTTGGACATAAGTTTCAGTGACCTAAGGAGACATGGTAGCCGATTTACTCTTTTCGGCATTAAAAATGAATATTTTAATTGGAAAATAAGAGGGAAACGTGCTTCATGATTAAAATAATTATAAAATAAGGCTCTAGAAGGATGCATGAAATCTATAAAAGAAGAGGAGGCCATTGAGGAATATCTTGGATTTGATATCTTTTCTTGTATGTGAGGTTGAGAATCTGGTTCTCTTCTCCATTGGTAGCCCCACGACGAAAACCCTCGGATGCCTTGTCGAGTGTGGGACGGAAACCCAACTCTCTTTCAGGAGACTTCATTCAGAAGTTTCACCGAGCATCAGGGATATGAGAGTGAGGATCATTCAAGTCCTCAATTAGTGCTTCATTGTCTTCAGTCGATTTTTGTTGGAGGGAGAGTGCAGTTGTTCAGTTTCGGAGGCCAGCACAATGCAACAGTTTATATTGGTGGCCAGTTTTCCCATCTCAGCTATTTTGAGTCGGATATGCATGTAACCTCAGTTTACTGTTTATAATAAAAGCTGAGATTCTTCTTGTTTAATGTGTAATGGATTGAAGTGTTTTATGTGTTTTTATTTTACATGGCAATCTTCTGTTATTAATTCAGTAATTTTATGGTAAAATGTTGGGTTAGTGAAATTTCCGCAAATTTGGTAAAATATCGCATTTGGAGATATTACACCCCACTTGCACAAAATTCATAATGTATTTCAGGTATCTGTCTTACGACACTATATAGCTGACAAATCCCATAACCTTCAATGGAAGGAACTGCAGGTATCAGACGAGCGAACCGTTACGGTCAAACTATTACATATACTGGAACGTAGGATTCAAAAGCTCAAAAACCAACTGGTAGACCAAGCTAAGGTCCAGTGGGACAAGTATAGTCTTGGATTGGCTAATTGGGAAGATACAGAGGCCATATGTCAAAAATACCCCAACTTGTGCTAATTTTGAGGAATTAAAACTCTATTTTGTATATAACTACTCTATTTTTGGATGCTTAAAACTGTCATTTTGAAATATCACATGTAAAGATGAGTTTTATTTTGTTGGTACATGGATACCCATAAGAATACGATGTTTGCATAATTCTATTGATATATGATATATGTTATTTGCTTAACTCAATTAGTACATGGATAACAATATGAAATATGTTAAGATTACTGGAATATGAATATCAACATGAATTTTAATATTTGATTAACCTTGCTACGACATATAAATCATACATTAAGTTATGATGAAGATTTTATAAATTGTTTCATTTCTATATATCGATATGATTATTGAGACAGAAATAAAAGAACAGTTACATTTTGATATGAAAGATAACGTGTTGATATATGGGTTGGATATGACCAAGTATGTTATACCATAGATAACAATATGTATGAATTATACAAAAATTGTTATCTAAAGACAAATTGTTTTGAATATATTGATAAATATGTTATAATGTGTAGACAAGTGTTTACACTACAGATAACATCGTTACCAAACCAATCACATGATGACAGAATTCCAAGAACAGTGGAAACTCAATGAGATTCCATGATAGGGTGTTAACCTTGGTTCTACTAGGAGGGGTGGAGGTATTGCCTACCGTTTATCCTCCAAAACCTGGAGTCATGGGAGGATTGTGCGAGTCACGCTCCCCTAAACGTGTGATGATGACTGTCAGATGCCTACTGGGAAATGAGGTCGATATAATCGACGCTGACACCCTTAAGGTCTATGAATGGTTAGGTCAGTAAAATTGATGACATGGCATACTCCTGTAGAGAACGGATAGGATGGGAGCGGAAGAGATTAAGAAAGATAGGATGATTCTAGATTAGCTTGGAAACTCGGCTGAGACAGAACATAACAATTAAATTATAAATACATAAATATTCAAACATAAATTCAATCTTGAAATACAATCCTTAAACAATCACTCTAATCACTAAAGCAATTACTAATATGTTATATGACTTCTAACTTCGGGACAAAGTTTTTTGAGGAGAGGAAGTATGTAATTATACAAATTTTAATTAAAATCACATCATCTATATACAATTCATATAAAAGTATTTATTTTAATATAAATATCATAATTAAGATATATTAAGTTATAAATATTTAATTACCATACTTAATGAATTATATGTATATTATATAATTTAAATCATGTTTAAATAAAATATGATTAAATTATATAAATAAACTATTCTAATATAGCAACTGCTATACGTAATCTACATCAAAACTCCACGTAGTACCAAATGGTGACTAAGTAATAAGAGGGAGGGCAGTGACCGCCTACCTTAACAAGTATATATACCTGCACTCGCAACTGAGGAAGGGGGAAGTTTTTATTTACACAAAAGGACTGCGGACGGAAGGAAAAGAGTTAATTGTTCAAACTTGTTCTTGGACGAGGTCTCAACTGTACTTGGAATTATGGGCAAGGGGGCCAGAAGAGATATCTTCTGGATCTAAGGATTGTACTGAAAAATCCTAGATTGGCTGGGAGGCAAAGATTGGTTTGGTAATCAAGTCAGCTACATCATCCACGGGAAGAGCCACAGCCCAACACATCTCAAATTCATCACACAAGTATTCTTCTGTGATTTAATTTTCTTTCTATCTGCTACAAATTTCATACTAAGTTTTAAAATTACGAATTTTACTTCAATCTGCAATAAAACAACTTTCTGGTTAAAATTTTCGGTTTAGGGAACCTCATGAGTCATCTAGTATAGAACTCATCATATATCATTGGGAAGGAGCATCTGCAAGATGAGGATAATCAGGATCCTCAGCTTGAATCTTAATTGGAAGGTTCATCTCTTGCGAGAAGCAAATGTCTCACTGAGAATTCCACTTTGGATGGGATTCCTTGTTTGAAAGAATGATGGTATGATGAAAAACGAATGCAGCATGTCAAAGATAATTGAAGCACTCTCAATCAAGGATATGAAGTTGACGAAGGAAGTAAACATGTGTTAAATTTGGCAACTAGGGACAAACTCCATGTTGCACTGCTCATATGATGGAGATGCTATGTTGCAGGAAACGTGTGTTTAGGGTCTGTTTCAGCACGTAAACAAAACGGAAACGTGTTTCACTGTCCCGTATAGCCTGGAAACGTGTTTCCATCTGTACTGGGCCGTTTCACGTTCGGGAAACGTGACCGATACGGACAGGAACGTCTTTCCAGGCCGTACAAGCACGTTTCCGTCACTTTAACTTATTTCTTTTTGCTTTTTTTTGGGTTTCGTGTGTTTTATTATTATTTTTAATTGTGGAAAGTGTGTTTTGGATGCTTCTCGATGGCTCTCTCAACTTATAAAAAGACTCGCCTCATTCTCTCATCACACGAATTGAGCAACTCGTTTCACTTGGAGAAGGGCAATTTTAGCAAGGAGAAAAGAGGAAGAGAGTAGTGCTTCAGCTAGGGTGTTTTCACCAGTGAGAAAAGGAGATTTATGCAACAAGAGAAAGAGATTTCAAAAGCAAATTTGGAGTGCGAAATTTCCAGCTATGGCATTCTTGGATTTTGGCTCAACTATAGCCATATTTATCTTCTCTTTTGTGGCATTTTGGGGTGGCTTCATCTACACAAAATTAATTTGGGTAAGAAGCATTCAATTTCTTGGTTTTTTCCCATTGTTTCTTCTATTTTCCGAGGGTTTATGCTACCAAAATTATGAAAAACGTTTTTTATTTACATATTTGTTTTTTAATTTTTTTTGCAGCGATGGCTTCCATCCAAGGTTCAAGTTCAAGCCCCAAGTCCAACCCAAGGGCTAAATATTATCCTCTTTGGAGGCATGTTCAAAAGCTTCAAAGATGTGGAGGTGGTGGCTCATGGGAATGGCGATGTAATCTTTGCAGTAATTCTTACAAGGGCCCTTACCCAAGAGTGAAGGCACATCTTTTGCATGGAAAAGGACAGGGGATTGCAGGTTGCACAAAAACATCAGGCCCTGTGGTGAGGAGGAAATATTAAAGAGAGCAATATCAGGCGGATGGAATTAAAAGAAGGCATGATGAGCTTAGTCAAGCTACTTCTAAAGCTCCAGCAAACATTGAGCCAAGGATTGTAGCTAAAGCAAGAAAGAGGAGAGTCACTCAACAACTAGAATAACCACCATCTAGAGGGACATCTGGTACAATTCAAGATAACAGAATTGCTAAATTGGTGAATTTGCAAGCAAGAGAAGAAGTTGATTCTAGAGTGGCTAGGTGCATCTATGCATGTGGTATCCCATTCAATGTTGTTCGCTCTCTTTACTGGCAAGATATGATAAGGGCAGTTAAGCGAGCTCCTCAAGGGTATAAGAGGCCCAACTATGAGAAAGTTAGAAGTCAGCTTCTCAAAAATTAGAAGGATCTTGTGGAGGATATCTTATCACCAATTCATTCTTCCTAGAGTAAGTGTGGGGTTACTATAGTCTCAGATGGATGGACAAATACAATGCGTAGACCATTGTTAAATATCATTACCACTTCACCAAAAGGAGCAATGTTTTTAAAGGTAGAAGATTGCTCGAGAGAGGTAAAAGATGCACAATTCATTGTTGATGTTATTATAAAATCTATTGAACAAGTAGGTCCTAACAAGGTGGTGCAAGTTATCACGAATAATGCACCAGTATGCAAAGTTGCAGGTTTAATTATTGAGGGGAGATATGACCACATTTTTTGGACACCCTGCATTATCCATAATTTGAATCTGATCTTTAGAGAATATTGACAATAAAGTCCCATGGATGAAGGAACTAACAGAGGAAGCAAGGGAGATTGTTAAATTCATCACCAACCACCACCAATCTCAAGCAATATTTCAAGAGTACTCCAATTGGAGTTGTTAAAAGTTGCTGAGAGAAGATATGCCTCAAACAACATAATGTTGTGTCGCCTTGTTCAGGTTAAGCAAGCATTAGTTTCTATGGTGGTGAGTCAAATTTGTGCTAAGTAGATACAGGCAGATTCAGAGCAGGGATATACGATGCATAGATTGTACCTTGATGAGGATTGGTGGAGCAGATAGATTTCTTGCTAATGTTCACAACCCCTGCATCTGAGCTTCTCCGAAATGATGACACTGACCAACCTTTCTTTGGAGAGGTATATAATGGCATGGATTCTATGGTTGAGAAAACTATTGAAATCATTTCACAAGAGTCTCTACGAATTTTATTTGTAGATGATCATTTTGCTGAATTAGTCAAGAAAATCATTGTTGATAGGTGGAACAATTTCAACACTCCATTGCACACTTTAGAACATGCCTTAAACCCCAAATTTATGATGAGGAGCCCATTGCTCAAAGCAATGGGAAGAGGAAGGCACCCCATTAGGATAGAGAGGTGACTAATGGGGGGTAAAAAGCCCTTAAGAGAATTTTTCCAGCTCATCTACATAAGGAGGTGAAGGAAGAATTTTCTAGTATTGTTGCAGGAATAGATGATTATTCAGATATATCATCTTTGGAGGAAAGAAGCACCATGAATCCAGTTAGGTGGTGGATTTGTCATGGAGCAAATGGTGTACATTTGCAAAACCTTGCCATTTTCTTCCTTTCACAAGTGGCAAGCTCTTCATCAGCAGAAAGGAATTGGAGCACCTATGGTTTTATTCATTCTGTGAAGCGCAACAGATTGGGCTCACAGAAGCTAGAGGATCTTGTTTATGTGCACTCCAACCCTCGCCTTGTATCTCATAGGGGTCCAAAATATGGCAATGGTCCTTCTAAAGAATGGGATGTGGATCCAAAAAATCTTGATTTGGAGCACTCTCTTGTTGCCACGAATATTGAGGACCAGAAGCATAGAATTGGAACTGGCCAATCATCTTCTTCAGCTACACCATCCACTGTTGAGCATGCTTCTTGTTGTAACTCCTAGAGACAGCCTTGAGTTGCAAAAGACGAGTGCTTAGGACATCTTAAAATCAGAGATATATAAGGGTGAACAACCGTGTGAATATCTCTAACAGCATATGAGTCAAGAAAATGATGGTTTTGGTGGTTCAAAAATGGAGAAGATCATTTAAGCCTGATTCAGGTGAATTCCCTAAACAGTGAGAGGGCTTAGGAGGCTGTGAGGCAGATGGATTTTAGATGGGCCAAGTATAAAACAATGAGCAGAAGCTTCAAAATATGTAGAGGAGATGAGAGAGAACTTAGAAGGACCCCACAAAAGACAAGCTTAAGAGGATTAAGAATTTGTCCCCCGTGACTCAAAGGAAATGGATATGAATGACGTGTGAACAACAACAAGGGTTCATGGATCGCGAATTAAGGGAGTGCAGCAAGCTTAATACATGAGCGTTAACACCTGAGCACTATGTAAACACGAATTCATGAATAAAATTGCAAACTACCAGCAGCTACATTACACTAACCTTCAAAGCAGCATTGCATGACAGATGATTATACGTAAAAGGCAGATTACTACTAACATAAAGAAACAGATACATACTACTCATTGCTCCATCTGGAATCCAAATATCAGCTCTGTATTCAAATTAAGTTCCAACAGCTCTCCCAAATATGTGTCTCGGAGCACAGGGAGCACAATCATACAAAACTACAGTAGATTTCTTCAAAATTCCTAAACCTTTCTTTCATCTTGGAAATTACTATATATAGAGTTTCCCTGGAGGGTCTACGGTACTTAATCATTTATGATTGACCCATATCTATGAAATCAAAACATCCTACCTAACTTGCAGAGCGTACATTGAGCAATTACTTCTGTAACAAGGAAATTGAAACAGGAATGGGAGAGAATTAAAACAGGAATGGGGTTAGACTGAGGACATGTTCGCCCATTGAGGCCAATTATGGGGGCCTTTATAACGGCATGGCGAGGAGCAGTTGTAGTTGGGCAAGCATGGTTGTCATCATACAGCTCCTCCTGTTACTTGAAAGTTTCCACTCAATCCATTTTGAAGTGGTAGTCGTACTGCACGCGCCTGGCTCTTCAGCAGAGAACTCCTGAGCAACCTGAATAGACCACCCCTGCATGTTCCACGCAGAAGCCCGTGCTGTATTTTAATTGCAAACCGGAAACCAAATTTCGAAGCGGGGCGGGAGTGGTTTGCGGTATTGGATTTGGGGGGGAGGGGGGGTGCGAAATGTAACAAGGACCGTCGGATGTATGGTGGGCATGCAGAGATGGAGAAAGATGGAGGGCGATGAGGGGAAGGAAATGTCGTGGAGGGTAAGTGAAAGTGGACCGCAACACATATCGCAACTCATAGCGTTTAGTTATAGGCACGGATGGTGTAAACACTAAACACTGCGAAGTGTGACGCACGGGGTAGGAGAAGAACGACGTGGCAGGAGAGGAGTGGGACTAAACCGCAGCGCTGATCGCAGGTTTTAGCTTTTAGTTATAGGCCACGGGGGGTTAAGCTTTAAGACTTGCAATGTGCAGTGAGAGGGACCCACTGGCTATCGACAGAGTGTTATGAATCAGCGAAAGTTTGAGTGGTAAGTATTATAAAGTTTATATGGTATATGTATTGCACTGGCTTATGAAGCGGAGGCGGAGGTGCGGAGGTGGGGCCGGCTTACTGCATCGCAAAGTAAAATGGATAGACTTGCGAGCGCGCACAATGGTAAGTCAAACACGATGCAACATCGCAATCTCAAATTGGTGATCGCAATATTTAGAGTTTAGTCTCCATGCCAAATACGTAAAGTTTGCGAAATGCGGTGAGGGCCCACTTTTGATCGCAATCACGAATTGGGAAGCGAAGCAAGGGAAGAGCAATGAAAAGGTGAAGTTTGATGTTTTTCAAAGGAAAAATGAAACAGAGAGGAAAGGGCGGCGGGGACTGGGTCCCACATCATATCGCATCGGCGATTTTGGAAGTTTTGGACATTTGATTGTTATAACAAAATGTTGCGACAACGATATGCGATGAGGCATATGGGGTCCCACCAAAGGTTTAAACGGGTTTTGTTATATATATGATATAACAATAAGGTTTCGTTAAATGTTCGTGGAATGTTCGTGGAATGCTTGCCCCTTTCACTATTTTGCCCACCTTCGCAACTTAACCTTCATGCGTGTACAACTCGACCCATACGCATTCAAGACTCTGCCATTTGTTGTTGTTTCGCTCTAACTGCCTCCCTACCTCTGCCCTGTGATTTCCTTATAGGGAACGCTTTTTCATGTCATGTGCAGACACAAGCCAACATTGGCTCCATCTGGGGACAACGTGTTGCTTCCAGTGTGTTGAGAACCTGTAGACCTGAATGCTTGTGCTTTTATTGGGTACATGGACTCGCAAATGCACTCTGATTAAACAAATCCTATACCAACGGTCAAGTGGGCACAAAATGGAGGATGATATGGAAGATGAAATGGGAGAAATGTAAACAAAAGGGAGTACAGTGGAACGACATATACAATGGAAAGATATATACAGTGAGCTAGATGAGCCCTCATCAGTGATGAAAGTAAAACTTGAGGAACTACCCATTTACGGGTGCCTCAAGTATGTCTCCTTCTAGGTTCTCCATTGCGAAAGTATTGTTGTCTTTGTCCTCTGCCACCCTGAATGGACCAAACCAAAGGGGGTCAAACTTCCCATGTTTCCCTTTGTCTGCTCGCCTGATATCCCATCGCAACACCAAATCCCCAACTTGGATCTCTCTATCTTTAGCTCTTTGGTCAAATAAGCCTTTCATTTTATCTTGATATTTTGCTAGTCTGAGGCCTACCTGTTCCCGGGTTTCATTCAGCTCCACCAACTGATTCATTCTTCGGATGAGGTCATTTGGCTCCTCCTTGCTTTCTTGTAAGAATCGTGCCACAGATAATGCAAGTTGAATTGGGAAGATCGCGGCTCTACCATACCCTAGGTTGTAAGGGGACTTTCCTGTTGACCTTTTAGTGGTGATGCGATTTTCCCAGAGTGCGAACTTAAGCTGAGAGTCCCAGTTCTTTTGATTTTCATTGATGTTCTTCTTCAAAATCCTCACCAATGTCTTATTAGATGATTCTGCCAGCCTATTCCCTTGTGGGTAGTATAAAATGGAGTGGCCCAGCAGGATGTTGTAGCGCTGACAGAAATTAACAAATTTAGCCGACTTGAAAGCCTGGGCATTATCTGTAATGATTTTAGTTGGGCATCTGAACCTAGCTATTATGTTCTCCTCCAAGAACTTGATCACCACTGAGTCTGTAGCGTTTCTTGCAGGCATAGCTTCTACCCACTTGATGAAGTAGTATGTAGCAATGAGGATCCATCGATGTTGATTGCTAGAGGTCGGGTGAATCTCTCCTATGAAATCAATTCCCCACTGCCTAAAAGGTTCTTCAACATGCATTGGGATCAACGGGAGAGGTACATACCTTTGCTTTGTAGCGAACGTCTAACACTTCTCGCAGGCCCAGACACGAGCATGTACATCACCAAACAGTTTAGGCCAGAAGAAACCTGCCCTCCGGATCTTGTATGCAGTGGATCACCATCTATAATGTCCGCCACATATCCCTTCGTGAAATTCAGCCATCACTTGGTCCACTTCCTGCTCTATTAAACACAATAGTAGGATCCCCATCAGGTCCTTCCAATAATGTCGCCCATTTGCCACGATATACTTTTGAGACTTCAGCCTTAGGGTGTGATACTTGGCCTTATCATAGCTGGGGAGGCATCTAAGCGTTAAAATATATTCCACTACATCTTTGTACCATGGGGAGAGAAGGTACTTCACATGTGTTTTTTGAGTGGAAGATTCTATGCCTTGACGTGGACCTATGTCCTCCTGTGCCTCTCCTCTTGTCATAGACAGATTTATCCGCAGAGCTTAATAGTTGGATTCAGACAAGATTTTGGCCAGCCCTTGGCCTTTAATGAGCTTGCCAGGCTTTATCCCCAGTTCATACTCCTGAATCTTGGCTATCCACTTGCCCCTTCTTCCTTCATTGTCGCCCTGCACCAAGATATCCTTCACCGCTGCTGTGGGAACATAGGCAGTTATAGCAGACTTTAACACATATACCTGGAATGACTTCAATGATTTGACTAGAGCGTAAGCTTCCTTCTCCAGGATATCATATTTCAGTTCAGCATCTCGCGGGACTTGACTAAAGAACGCAATGGGTTGTTCATGCCCATCGGCACATTTTTGTAAAAGTACTGCAGTTATTGTGTGGGGAGAGGCTAAAGAGAAAATCATGAACGACTTCTCATAATCTGGACCTGCCAACACTGGAGCTTCTGCAAAGGCCTGTTTGATCCTGTTGAAAGAGTTCCTGGACTCAAGGATCCATCTAACTTCACTATTCTTCTTCAGCATCCCAATGATATTTCGGACAATTTCGGCATAGTTGGGAATAAACCTTCTAAGGAAATTTATTCTTCCCAAGAACACCTGTACTTCTTTTTTATTCCTTGGTAGGGGGATGTCGTTTATCACCTCTACCCGCTTCGAGTCGATCTTCACTCCTTCTTTAGTTACTATGTGCCCCAACAACTTCCCTTCCTCCAAGGCAAACATAGATTTTTGAGGATTCAGAGATAGGCCATCCCTGCGGCATTTATCAAAGGTTCGTCAAAGGTGCTCTATATGTTCAGCATCATCCTTTGAAAAGACGGTGATGTCGTTCAGGTAGATCACCAGGAACTTGTCTTGCTCTCCTATGAAAGCGATGTCCATCGCCCATTGGAATGTGGTACCAGTGTTTATCAAACCAAAGGGCATTCGAGCGTACATGAAGGTTCCCCAAGGCGTAGTGAATGTCCTCTTCTTTTGGTCTTCAAGGAACACTGCCACCTGGTTATATCCTGAGAAGCCATCCATCATGGACATGCGGGAGGATCCCACCACCTTCTGCAGGATGTGATCCATCTTTGGGAGGGGGTAGTTATCTTTGAGGGAGGCTCTGTTCAAATTGCAGAAATCTGCGCAAAGCCTGATTTCAACATCCTTCTTTCTAATAGGCACCGGCTTCACCACCCATTCAAAGTACCTTAGAGGGACAATAACCTTGGCCTGCAACAACTTCTTGATTTCCTTTTCAATAGCAGGGAGAAGAAGGGGATTGATCTGTCTCAGCTTTTTCTTACGAGGCTTGGCGTCCTCTTTGAGTGGTAACTTGTGGTATAATGTCCATATCAA
The DNA here is from genome assembly GCA_034641835.2 of Pinus albicaulis. Taxonomy (NCBI): domain Eukaryota; kingdom Viridiplantae; phylum Streptophyta; class Pinopsida; order Pinales; family Pinaceae; genus Pinus; species Pinus albicaulis. Next base: position 925,454,421 of record CM076575.1, on the reverse strand, counting down.
ACGTCTTCAAATCCTGATATGACCAAGCGAAGACATCTATATATGATTAAAATAGCCTGAGGTATTGATCATGGTATTTTGCAGGGACCCGTTTTAACAGCTTTCTCACCTTGGGATCTTCTTTGATCCCAATTTTCACGTCCCTGACAGGCTCGTTGAGGATAAGTTTGTTGGGGTTCACCAGGATATCATTCTTATCAAACAGTCTCTCCAATGGCACAAGACCCCTGGGGATAACATTTCCCTTTAATTGCAGAACACGGTGCCCAGCCATTCTCTTCCCATCTGGTTTTTGGCCCCTCACCGTCATCCTCCGGGACTGAATCGATCACCATATTTGAAAATTCGCCTACCATTTCCATGAAACGTTGGACCTGCTCTTCATCTTCAAAGACTTGCTAATGCTTTATGTTGTCCAGAATGGAAGGGCAGTATCGCACTTCAACCCAATGTTACCAGACTCGGAATCGGCAATAAATCGGCGAGGCAAAAGAGTGAAGAGTTTTAATCAGATCAGGAAAAAATCGGGAAAAAATCGGTGAATTCAATAAATATAAATATACACATATATTGAGTTAAAAAAAAAAACATTTTTCATTGATATTCAATAAAGGCATATCCAAACAATGCATATTATCAATAGATGTCCAAAATATCATAAATGAATAAGTATCTCATATATGTTATGAGTCCAAAGTTCAAACACGATAGGTGATAGTGCCATTGCCAGCGATAAATATTAAATAGACTCTGTTGTAGTTTAGGAAGTTGGTTTAAAATTTCAATACCAACAAAATTTGACTTAATAATAAAATTATAAATATAATAATGTAGATTCCACCCACCTATTTTGTTGTTTCCAACTTATATTTTATTACTGGTTAAAAACTTAAAAGTATAATTCAAAAAAATTAATATTCATTTTCTTAAATATTTATAATTTTATATCGATTCTACAGGCATATATTTATAATTTTATATTGATTCTACAGGCATAAATTATATATACTATAATGCGGTGGCATTATATTGATTTATAAATTATATATATTAATAATGCAGTGGCATAAATTATATATACTATAATGCGGGGGCATTTTCGTATATATTTAACTTGTATATCGATTCTACAGGCATTATATCTATTTCTTAAACCATTTAAGACTTTAAGTTCACAGGCATTATATCTATATATGAGAGGGCTGGCTCACAGGATTTTCGCAGGTCGAGTCTTGACAGCGATGGCTCACCGGATGGCTCTGGCTGACAGCGATGGCTCCGCTACTCCCACGGTGATGCAGTGATGCACTGTCGCACTGGTGACTTCAGACTTCAAACTTCAGCGAGTGGGTGATGCAGCGGCAAGTGTAAAACTGTTCATCAAGCAAACGGACAGCGAGAGTGAAAGACTGTTTAGCAAGCGGACGTTGAAAGTTAAATACAAAACTAAAACAATAAAAATTTCCAATTCAGTTGTGAAAATCACCAATAATTGCCGTCGAGCTTAATCGCCAGAGTGCAAATCGCGTTGACCATGAGTCAAACTCGGTGTATGCGAGTTTGACTCGTGCAGATTCGAATCTGCTCGTTTAGCCGCCGAGCAGAGTATAACTCGCGATTAATCGGGAAACTCGGTGAGTCCTGTTTCACTGCTTCAACCTCATATCTGAGGAAAGGATTCTGTGTGGGGCAGAAATTACTAGCAGCCACAGCTAGCGAGTCTGCCATTCTGTTTCTATCCCTTGGCATGAATTGAATATTAAATGCAGAAAAGAATTTTTCCACTAAATCCCATACCTCGTTCTTGTAAGCTCTGAGCCGCGAGTGTTTAGTTTGGCATTGGTTCTTGACTTGTCTCACCACAAGCTCTGAATCTCCAAACACCTTGAGGTTTTGTATGTTCATATTTCACGCTGTCTGCAACCCCAACAGTAGGGATTTATATTCAGCTACATTATTGGTGGCTACGAATTCCATCTTTTGGAGAGGGGAACCAAGCATCCTTCTGGTGATATCAAGAGTACCCCGACCCCATTCCCTTCTCGTGAATTAGCTCCATCAAACTGTAGGGTCCATATCTTGTTTTCCTCTCTGCTCATAGGATTCTTCTGTATTATAGGACAAATCTTTGTGTCTTGCAAGAAATCTTCATCCTCCTCAAGCATAAGACAAAAGAATTCGCCCTCCTTACCATATACTGGAGAATTTGTGGAACCATTGGCTTTGGTGACCATCTTCACGAATCTGGATTCATGGTATAACCATCTTTCCTCCCCGCTGAATACTGGAATAGTGGCATAAGTGAGGTCCAGTTTTATGGACCCTCCAATCTTAGATCCCCAGGATTTGGACAGCAACATTCCAAACCGAACAGGGATATCAGCGACGACGATGTCCATCACCACACTTTTGGCTGGGATTTGGGCCTGGTTTACTACCAGATCTTTTATCATGCCCAAGCATTTTACCCTCTTGGAATCAAAAGAGTACAGATCTTTATAAGGTCTGGTAATCTGCAACCCCAACTGTTCCATGACAGGCAATGTCAATAGATTATGTGAAGCACCAGAATCTAGCATGCAGTTGTGCAGTTGCAGGTCATGAATAACTAGAGACACATAGAATGGGGGAGTGGCTGAGTCCAACTCTTCTACATGGGGTCCAAAGACCACCATGGGTCTTTCCTCTTAGAGATTGAGGCTATCAGGGAGAGGGCCTACGCTATGGGGCAGCATGAATTGAGACACTTGGGCTTTGTATGAAGGCTTCTTTAGAAGCTCGAACAGGGGAACCGGGATCTTGACCTTCTCTAGCTCTTTTTGGAAGTTAAAGGCCGTGGGACCTTTTTCTGCAATGGCTTCTTTGGACTGCTCTTTAGGAGGGTTGGGCAGTTTCAAGGGTGTAGCTGTGGATCTTTCATTTTGGGGAGGATCAGAACCCTATTTCGAGGAGGTGGGCACAGAGGCTTTAGGATGGGCAGACTCTTCTAAAGGCTTTTTCCCATTACTGGCAGAACTAGAAGGGGTCTGTTCTCTTGGTATTGACTCTTCATTTTGTTCTTGCACTAAGGTTCTCTTTCTAGAGGACCTGAGGTCATACTTCTTATGGAGCTGAGATTGCATGAAGCCCACAAACTGCCTACAGTAATTATCAATATCTCGATCCTCTGGGGGGACTTCCTTCTCTTCTAGCTCTTCGTGCGGGGTGAGTTCATCTTCTTCATCCTCTGAATAAGCGAGGAATTGATCTTCTTGGCTATCTGTTACTTCCTCGGCTTGTCCCTCCATTTCCCCTTCTAAGTATAGAGGAGGTTGGATGTGATCTTGTTGCTCCTTCCTTTCGCGCTGTAACAACTATAGAGGGGCCTTCAGGTCTTGGGGATTAAACCCACGGTTTGGAATCATTTGGTTAGGATGAGCAGAGGGATTATTAACCTCCAATTCAAGCTTCACCAGCTTATTCGAGAGGTTCTTGATCAACTTATTCATCTCTTCAATTCTATATTCCGGTGATTCCCTTTCTTGATTAGAGGTAGAAACCTCCTCCCTACCCCTTCTCCTAGCCTCATGCTCTCTCCTCCCTTTGAATCTACCTATAGAAACAAAGCTTGCTTCTACCTCTAGTGCATCAGTCTAGATCTGATCTAGGGATGCAGACTTTCTTTCCCTTAGAGTGAAACCGAATTCTGGTTCAAAATCTCTTGCGAAAACCACCTTAGCAGCCGCTTATGGGGGCTTTATTTTAGCAGGAAGATTATTATAAAGCTTATTGAACCTCTTTGTAAATTTTGTTACATCCTCATTGTGTCTCTTCTTGAGAGCATTGAACTCTGTAAGAACATATCCGTGGTCCCTCTTCTCTCCCCATTTTAGTGTGAAGAAATTCTCCATTTCTTCCCAAGTGGTGACTACGTTATTAGCAAGAGATTTGAACCACTATCGAGCCTCTCCATCCAAGGATTGGATGAAAAGCCTCAACACCACATTTAGGTGCTCCACATTCACATTTTGAGCAAAGGCACAGAGGTCTTCAATATGTTTCTGCGCAGAAGTGCTATCTTCCCCAGTGAACCGAGGCAAGAGCTTTAGGTAATCTTGAGGCATATCATGCAATACTTGAGGTAAAGCCAACGGAGCATATTTGTTGAGGAGGAAGCCGAGTACAGCCATGAGGGGTGGTGGTGGTAAGTTCTAGGGATGAAGGTTTGGATATTTGTCTGTACTAAGCTTTGAAGTGTTGTAACTTCTTTGACTTCTTCAGCCTCTGGAGTAGGGTGTAAGGGGGGTAAAGAAGTATCTGCGGATCCGGCTTCGTCTTTTATGTCTGGACTGGCTAAAGCAGAGGCTTCTGGAGGATACTCAAGTACACGGGCTGTGGAGCCAAGACCATAGATATCAGCTCTCTGAGAAGAGGAAGGCGAATCTTCTAGAGAAAATGAGAGTAGGTTAGCCTAGATGGGCTGCTTCTCCCTCCAGATTCTCTTAAATAATCTTTTCAGGATCAGATACCGAAGGGGTTTTCTGCTGACAAGTATCTAATCGGGTATGAGGCCTGGTGTAAGCCAGGATTACACTTGATTTGAACTTTAATAACAGTGGAGTCGCCAAGGTGAGGGCTATGCAACTCTCAACCCTTCGTGCTCACCTGATTGAAGGGTGAAGATAATGCCGTATCCCAAGGAAAGGTTTTTCTAATTCATTCCCCAACAACGATGCCAAAAAGATGTTGTAACTCCTAGAGTCAGCCTTGAGCTTCAAAAGAACAGTGCCTAAAGCATCTTAAAATCAGAGGTTTAAGAGTGAACAACCGTGTGAATGCCTCTGACAACATATGGGTCAAGAAAATGATGGTCTTGGTCGTTCAAGAATGGAGAAGATCATTTGAGCCTGATTCAGGTGAATTCCCTAAACAGTGAGAGGGTTTAGGAGGTTGTGAGGCTGATGGCTTTTAGATGGGCCAAGTATAAAACAATGAGCAGAAGCTTCAAAATATGCAGAGGCGTTGAGAGAGAACTTAGAAGGACCCCACAAAAGATAGGCTTAAGAAGATTAAGAATCTGTCCGCTGCGAACTCAAAGGAAATGGATATGAATGAGGTGTGAACAAGAACATGGGTTCGTGGAGCGCGAATTAAGGGAGTGCAATAAGCTTAATACATGAGCGTTAACACCTGACCATTATGTAAACACGAATTCATGAATAAAATTGCAGACTACCAACAGCTACATTACACGGACCTTCAAAGCAGCATTGCATGACAAATGATTATACGTAAAAGGGAGACTACTAATAACATAAAGAAACATATACATACTACTCATTGCTCCATCTAGAATCCAAATATCAACTCTGTATTCAAATTAAATTCCAACAACTCTCCCAAAGATGTGTCTCAGAGCACAGGGAGCACAATCATACAAAACTACAACAAATCTCTTCAAAATTCTTGAACCTTACTTTCATCTTGGAAACTACTATATATAGAGTTTCCCTGGAGGGTCTGCGGTACTTAATCCTTTATGATTGACCCATATCTATGAAATCAAAACATGCTACCTAACTTGCAGAGCATACATTGAGCAATTACTTATGTATAGAGGAAATTAAAACAGGAATGGGAGAGAATTAAAACAGGAATGGGGTGAAACTGAGATTTCACCAGCAAAGTCATCAAAATTAAACCAAAAACAGAAAGGACATGTTCGCCCATTGAGGCCAATTATGGGGGCCTTTATAACGGCATGGCGAGGAGCAGTTGTAGTTGGGCAGGCATGGCTATCATCATACGCCTCCTCCTGTTACTTAAAAGTTTCCACTCAATCCATTCTGAAGTGGTAGTCATACTACGCGCACCTGGCACTTCAGTGGAGAACTCCTGAGCAACCTGAATAGACCACCCCTGCATATTCCACGCAGAAACCCTTGTTGTATTTGAATTGCAAACCGGAAACCGGATTTCGGAGGGGGGCGGGAGTGGTTTGCAATATTGGATTGGGGGGGGGGGGGGGGGTGCAAAATGTAACGAGGACCGTCGGATGTATGGTGGGCATGCGGAGATGCAGGAAAGATGCAGGGCGATGAGGGGAAGAAAATGTCGTGGAGGGTAAGTGAAACCAAACCTCAGCGCATATCGCAACTCATAGCATTTTGTTATAGGCGCGGATGGTGTAAACACTAAACACTGTGAAGTGCGACGAACGAGGGAGGAGAAGAATGACGTGGCAGGGAAGGAGTAGGATCGAACCGCAGCGCTGATCGCAAGTTTTAGCTTTTAGTTATAAGCCGCGGGAGGTTAAGTTTTAAGACTTTCGATGTGCGGTGAGAGGGACTGTTACATAGCATTTTTTCACTATCCCTGCAATCCCCGTCCCGCACATTGGAGGCTCATTTCTATGATCAAAACAAAGTGTCATGCCTTACAAATCCCATCATTGCATCCCTTGCCATGAGGACAACATTCCTTCTGTTGACCATTTCTTGAACAGACCATCAGAAACACCTATTTTTGCCTTGGTGCTAGTAGACCATTATGCCCTCGCGTCAATGAGGCAGATTAACACTGGCCCCCGCGCCAACTGGCACTATGTCTCAGTTAGCTGCCTGCGCCAATCTGTTTATGGAAAGTTCTCTAAAAATAGAGGTGAAGTTTCCATCATAACAACTCCGTGGACGAGTCATAGGGAGTGGTTCGACTGAATAACCACGGCCTTCCTCCTTTGGCCTCTTGTTCCACCTTTTGGGGAAACCTCCCAAGGGATAAGGTCTCCATTCCACCATAGTAGAGATTCCAACCTTCTCCTCTCCCTCTATAAATACAGCCATCATCCATTGATGTGCTACCTGAACTGAACATATTATAGCAGAAACATTGAAGAGATTTCTATTCACTTTGCTAGACAAGATAGAATGGAACAGATCCCTTATTGAGAGAGCTTAGGCTTGTGTCTTCATCCCGTCTGAATTCCCTTGACATTCATCGAGACGCACTTCAAGTGAACCCCTTTTAAGGAGACTGCGACGTCAAGGCTTGGTTGTAACTCTTTCTTCTATCAATACAAATGCATGACTATTGTCTGGTTCCCATTTTGCGTTGATGTGTTTTATTTGATGCAATATGCTTAACCCTCCTTGACTGGTTAGAATTTATGAATGAGATTGTTGTTTCGTATGCTGCTTTTGTTTGTTGATCTTTATGCAGGTATCCAAGCATCGCTGCGGAAGGATCGTGACCCGCCAAGACAGGAACCAAGAGGCTACCACTACAACATCCACGACAACAGCGTTAGACTCCAGGTAGGTGGAACTACCTCGTCTATTTCATTTAGTAATTAGGAACCTACACTCTAGTTTGTCCTTTTGTTACTAGACCCACCCTAGGGCTAGAGGGATCGTCTCTGTCCGTAGAGAGGATTTACCTTCATAACAAATTGGCGACTCCAGTGGGGATCAGTGTGAGTTTGTCGTTTTGCCTTTGTCAAGTTGACTTCGGTCGTTTGCTTGCTTCTCAATCTTTTCTGGTTTGTTTGCTTGTTTAGAGTCCTCTTGTTCAGCTCCAGGGTGTCAGGATTGACCTCTGCTCATTGGTTTTCCCATTCTCCCATAGATATCCGGCTTGGCGCACTTTTTGATTGAACAGTCGTGTCGATTGGCGCATGTTGCTTGTGTTGCAGTAGCGCCAACCCCTGTTTGGCGCGGATTACCGCCTTACAGTTGCGCCAAATCCTGTAAGGTATGGTTTGATTTCTCTTTTGAGTTTTTGGTCAGTTGTGCTTGCCACTGAGTTGGTTTTCTTATTTGCAATTGCTTATTGGGATTGTTTTGACTGTCGTAGGCTTGCTCTTTTCAGTTGTACATCCATTTACTTATCAGTGCAGTTTATGGCCTTAGGGTTTCTGAGTGTCTTAGCTCACTGAGCCTTTTGATTGGAAGTCGAGAGTTTTGATTCTTGTCAGTCTCATCCTTTGATCAATTGCGTTTAAGTCTTTCTGAATCCTTTGAGCGTTTGTTTTGGTTGAATGATCATTTGAGTTTCGTTTGATTCTTCTTCTCGCTGCTCCAAGCATAGATCACATTGCTTGTTTGGATCGTTTGGAAAGCTTTCTCTTTGTTTGGAAGAGTGCATCATTGGTTTGAGTGCATTTTTGTGTTTGTGTTGCTTTCATCAAATCATTCAGATTAGCTCTTTACATTCGCAATCCTCGAACTAGTGTTTGTTTTGTTTTTTTGTGTAATTAGTGCATTGTGTGCTTCATTTCATTCAAAAAATCGAAAAATTGCATTCTTTCGTTTGCATGGAAAAGAAAAATTCTTTTACATAACTAGTGTTTGATAGACTAGGAAAGAGTTTTTCGTTTTTCGCTTGATTGAATTAAATGCATTAGCGGATTTCTTCGTGTGATTTCATTGATTGCTATTGTTTGAAAGATCTCTATCCTTCTCTTAATTAGCATTCATTGAATGGAAAATGGTGTTCATTTGCATATAGTTTGCATTTAGGAATTCGAGATTGAAAATCGGTAAGGCCTTGAAATTGAAACGCTAATTCAAGATCAACTATAAAATCAATTGAACTAACCTAAGGAAACATTGGAACTTAACGCAAACATTCTAGTGGTATAGGCTAGAGACGTCTTCCGACGTCTTAAAACCTAGTAGCTGTCATTTGCCTTCTGCCTTTAGACAGTGCTAGTACGGACTTGTGCTCCTCATACCATCGATCATATAAAGAGAGACCCCTATAGGTTCAAATCCTTTATCCATAGGAAGTCGAGTCTGCCGCCCTGTAACCGTGATACACTGAACACAGCATTCGGAGAGACTACCTGCACGTATGTTAAGTCCTTGGTCATTTCTCTTTCATTTGATCACCAAGGTGTATATGGCAGTTCACGGAAACTTGGTACACCCTCTTTCTTAGATTACCAGAGTAGTCATTTCGATCTTTTCGTGACTCTTTAAAAAGGGAAGAGATCATCGAGCACTTGTCCCTTTACGCTTGTGTAAAATTGAAAGTGAGTAGAGTCATCTTTTGTCTATTTCTTGACTCTTAAAATATGAAACAGCAAAGTTCGGTTTCAATGTCATAAAATTAATTACCCATGATCACATGCCCGTTAAAAGTTTGTTACTTGGCTTGTTTTTGTTTTTCCTTAGGCCTTGGTCTTGAAGCCTTCGTTTGGCTATCTCTTTTTCCTTTCTGTTTTGAAATATGGTCACAGTGGCGGAACCACCAGTTTTGTCGTCTTCTTCACTGCCTCCTAGTGGTAGTTCCTTTCCTAACGTTTCTTATGAAAACCCTCAGTCCACTAGGTCTATCGAGTTCTCGTAGCCTATTCTCTCAATTGTCTTGCCTCTCGCTACCCGATCTCCCCCTAAAGAGTCAGTTGAGTTCAATTGGCCTCTTCCGAGTGCTTGGTCTGGTTTTAGGGAAGAGGAAGAATTCCCTCCTCTTACTTCGGAATCACCATTTATAGTTGTTGCTATACCTCCTAGTCCTTGTCTTTTTGACGATCTTACAGCTTCGTCAGATATGGATTCCTCGAGTCCTGTCGACAGTGAAGGAATGCCTGTTTCTACAGTGGAATATCAACTTTTCCCATAAGATCTCCCGCATGTTTCTATTCAATCTTCTCCTCAATCAGTGTCACTTTTACACGGTTATCGGATTTTGAGTCAGATTATGTCTGGTGTTGCATCCATAGCACATTCCAGTACATCAACTCCCCCAAGGAGTTCGGTCCTTCCTTCGTTGGGACTGTCACCTTCGACACTGAGTTCGTTAGTTACTGTTATGTCTGTCCCGGTCTGACCTACCATCTGTGTGGCTTCGTCTATGCTGGTTGTTATCACACAGTCGTTAGAATCTTTTCACACTCGCAGGTCTATCTTTCTTAATCCCACGTGGCCTGTCAATCAGGTTCCGAACAGATCACAAACTCACGCTCCGGAGACTGCACCTGTTGGTGCGGCTACGACTACCTCTATGGTTTCCACCTATACTTTTGATGAGCACATATTGGACATTCACCGATGACATGCTCCTTCTCCAGATGCTCACTCTCCTAAGGCCTCGTCTGCTTCTAGTATAACCTCAATTGTCCCTATGATTCCTGGCGGCCTTACTTTTGAAGAGTGTTTGTTGGCTGTTCAGCAATAGAACTCTCAGGGTTCTCAACCACCCCAAGCTCCTGTCAATCCTCCCAATCATTATGATGTTGTTGGTAACCCTGTCTATTCGTTTCCTATTGATCCCAATCAAGCTGTCTATTTGCCTCTGGCAAATCCTTATCAGACCGTCACTCGTCAAGGACCTTTGTTGCAGGGACAACCTTCGGCTTAGCAGGGACAATCCTTTAGTCCTCAAGGACAACCTTACGATCCCAAGGTCAACCTTCAGTCCAACAAGGACAACCCTATGGTCCTTCAAGTTAGCCTCAACCAAGAACGTCGTATGTTGTTGGAGGGCCAATGTATCCACCACAAGGACAACCTCTTGTACAACAGCAGCAGCCGTACGTTTAGTATGGCCAAAACTTTGTGCAACAAGGACAACCCTACGATCCTGCTCTGGGTCAACCTGGTCATCAGGGACAACCTAGTCCATCTTCACCATCGGGTCAACCTCATTCACAAGGGTAACCCGGTGGCCCTCATTATCCAGGTCAACCTGCTCCACAGGGGCAGCCTACTCAACACCAGCAGCCAATTCAAGCTGCTCAATCAGCTCAGCAGCCGGTTCAAGCTGTTCAACAACTAATTCAATCTGTTCAGCAACCTGTTCAACCTACTCAGCAGTCGGTTCAACCTGTTCAACAACTAGTTCAATCTGTTCAGCAGCCTGTTCAACCTGCTCAGCAGCCAGTTCAACCTATTTATCCGACTCAACAGGGTCCACTTGTTCAACAACCTACTCAACCTGCTCAACAGGGTCCACCTGCTCAACCCCAAGGCACTTATTACCCTCAAGGTCAATATCAGTCGATATATAGTGCTCCGCAAGGTTTCACTTATTACCCTCAAAATCAATCTCAATTGGTGTATAATCAACCTCAAGGCCATGCTTACATTCCGCAACAAAATCCATACGTTGCTCAGCAAGGACCTCAATGGTATGCTCAAAATCAGTATCCTGGTCCTCAACCCCAGTATCAGCAAAACTATCAGGCTTATAACCCCTATGGTCAGAATCCTCCGGGACAAAACATATGGGGGCAGAATTTCTCGCAGAATGGGTGGAATGTTAACACGAGTCCTTATCAGAGATCTCCAATGCCTTTTAATCCTCAATTACCATTTCTCGCTACGTTGGAACTGCCTAATGTGTCAAAGTTAACGAACAACCCGATTCTTCATAACCCATATTGGCCTCTAGTTCCGACTAAGATTCCTGGTGATTGTCCTAAGTTTGAGAGCAAGTCCGAAGAAGACCCCCAAGCGCATGTCATGACTTACCACTTATGGTGTTCCTATAACTCTTGGGTTGGCGATTCCATTCGACTCCATCTTTTCCAAAAGACTCTTACTGGTGCCGCTGCAAAGTGGTACATTGAGCTTTCTCATGGCATCTTTCAAGACTTCAACTCTCTCGCCATGGCATTCCTTATGCATTTTCAGTTACCGGTTCATTATGAGACCGGGACACACCTCCTTACATCCTTGAAACAAGACCGAGCTACTCATATCTCGGATCATATTCATGAGTGGAGACGTCGTCGTTGCTTGATCAAGTTTGATATTCCTGATCAGCTTCTCACTGATTGGTTCACTACCTCCTTTTTCAATCAGATTGCGAAAGAAATAGCTATGGGAGCATGTGTAACTAAGGAACAAGCCATTGCTCGTGCCCAATACCTTGATCTTGTGTACTCTCAATCTGGCACATTATATGATATCTTGCCTGATGCCCCACGACCTAGAACTTCTAAAGCACCGGCAACCCCATCTGTCAACGGTATTATTGGTTTCGTGTCTCAGACTTCTCGGAAGTCTTCTCCTTCAAATCCTGGGAAGCAAAAGTCTAATCCTTCCAATGATGTTGCTTCTCAGCCCACTCTGAATCCTGGTAAAACCTCAGAAGTCAATGCCGTTCAGGCCAATCCGGCAGACAAGACTTCCAAGGGGAAAAAGAAGGGTAAAGGCAAGGCCAAAGTCGATACCCCGAAACTAGATTCGTCCAAATCTCGTGTTGATGATGGTTCATAGCGCAAGTCGAAGTACCTTTGTTTGATCTGTGACGAAGAGCACTACACCAAGGACTATCCTCGACGGGCCGAAGTAAGTAGATTGCTCAAAGGCACCCAGGGAACTACAGTTGTTCTTAAAGAACTTTTTCCATCTCAGCAGACCTAGATCGTAGAGCAACCTCAGTCCTCTGCCCCATTTGGCTCTCAGGTGTTCATGATGAACGGTTCTACATCAGTTTCTATTGCTACTCGATCGAAAGATTATACCAAATCGCACAGGCAACGGGTAAAGAGATCGTTGATGGTCTTGCTCCTCCGCCTGATTCTGGCCCTCTTCAGATTGAAAGGCCCATTACTGAGCCCATTGTACGGCCACCTTCCAAAGGTGTAGTCCACAAGTCTTCTTACAATCCAAACGTGCGTGCTGCTCAACATTACAGTATTGTTGAGGATTTCGCTCAGGCACCGTCTGCAATGTCTGCACTAGAAGTACTTCAGAGTTGTCCATCTCAACGGAAGGCTTTGTTATCTGCGATTGGCGGGGTTGATCCTACTGATACTAGCTTTCTCACTTTCGATTTAGAGAATTTCGTTCCATGACTCCCGCATCAAATCGCATTCATTATACAATTTGTCATTAATGGTCTCGATATCCATCGAGCAGTTGTGGACGAAGGTGCGTCTATGTGCATCATGTCATCTTCTTGCTAGAAAGCCATTGGTTCTCCAGCCTTGAACTCATCACCAAATGCCCTTGAAGCATTTGATGGAAGGGAATCAAAACCTTTAGGTGTTCTCGCTAATTTACCGATTACCTTGAAAGGGAAGACAATCAATGCCGAGGTAGTAGTAGTTGACGCCAAGCTCAATTACAATCTTCTCCTCGGACGCAATTGGACTCACGCCATGTTGTGCGTTCTATCCACTCTCTTTCGTGTCCTGAAATTCCCGCACGAAGGAAACATTGTTACTGTTGATCAATTGCCATTCTTCACCTCTTCTTCCACGAACAACGTTCTGTATGTGGATCAGATTCCTACTCCCTACGAGATCGTTGGGCCAGGTCTTTTCAAAGATCCTGCCCTCATGGGTATTTTTCCTCTTCCTCCACCAAACACTGTTCAGATTAATATGATCTCTCGATCTGATGACCCATGGATCATCCCTTCACCTGAACAGATTGATTCTTTTGGAGAATCGATGCCTCTAAGTCCGATTGAGATTGATTATTGTGAACTTATTGCGTCTTCAGATCCTCCGCCTTCTGATCATGCTCCTTTGAGCATGTCTCTCAACGCTTATTCTCAATCCCCTTGGCTCGGCGATTTGGATTTGTCCAATCCCTTGAAAGAGATATTTCCCTCTAATGAAGCCACCGTGGAAACTATGTCTCTTGAGGATTTTTCGTAGGACGATGGTCATCATTGTTCCTCGTTTATGTTCGGCCTCGGGGCCATGTCTATGTGTCTTGAGAGGTTTGCATCTCAAGTTCCTTCTCCTCCGCTTCAAACGCCTAATCTGACACATCAAGTTTTTACAGAGGGTAACTTGAGTAACATTATGCAAATGATGCCTATTGACATTTTTGTCAAATCGGGAATTGTCGAGAACATCCATCTCAGGGTCACCTGTTCTTCCGATGAAGTTCAGGTTTATACTAGCCTTTTCTGCAAGTTCCGTGACGTCTTTGCGTGGTCCTACGAAGAAATGCCTGGCATCGATCCTAGTATAGTGGTGCATGAGATTCCTACCAACCCTGGTTCAAAGCATGTTCGTCAGCGCCTTCGTCGTGTGCACCCTCGAAAAGCTGCCGCCATTAAAAGTGAAGTTGAAAAACTTCTCAAAGCTGGTTTCATCTACCCGATTCCCTTGACAGAATGGGTGTCCAACATTGTCCCTGTAGATAAGAAACAAGGTACCATTCGAGTTTGTGTTGATTATCGTGACATCAATCGAGCCTGTCCTAAGGATAATTATCCTACTCCCTTTATTGATCAGATCATTGATGACTGCGCTGGGAGTGAGATCTTTTCCCTCATGGACGGCTTTTCTGGTTATAACCAAATTAACATTCTCTCGACTGATCAGCATAAGACTGCCTTCATCTGTCCTTGGGGTACTTTCGCATATAAGAAGCTTCCTTTCGGTTTGAAAAATGCTGGGGCCATGTTTCAGCGAGCGATGTCATACGCTTTTCATGATATTAAGTACATCATTCAGCCTTATCTAGATGACCTTCCAGCTCATTCAACTAAGCGTAAGGACCATCCTGACCATCTTCGTCAAATATTTCTTCGTTATCGACACTACAACGTCTGGCTAAATCCGCACAAATCCGTCTTCTGCGTTGATTCCAGTAGATTCTTAGGGTTTATCGTGTCCAAAGACGGGATTCGCCTTGATCCACTCAAAGTCGAGGCTATCATTAATCTACCCTCTCCATCTTCACTACATCAAATGTAGAGTTTGTAGGGGAAGGCTAATTTTTTACGTCGTTTTATACCTAACTATGCCGAAGTAGCTAAAGGATTCACGCGATTACTAAAGCAAGGCGTCCCATTCCTCTAGGATGAGACCGCCCAGAAGTCTTTCGATGCTTTGAAAACGTTGCTTGTCAATGCTCCTCTTTTGCGTCCTCCGAACTATCATCGCGATCTTTCCCTCTATTTAGATGCCACTTTTAGCACGATTGCCATGGTTTTGGTTGAAGACGATGATGACGGTGACAAGCATGTTATTTACTACCTCTCTCGTAACCTTCTCGATACCGAAACGCGCTACGCCCATGTCGAGAAGTTAGCGTTAGCTGCAGTTCAAGCAGTTCAGTGTCTTCGCCATTATATTCTGTTGCGTACTGTGATTTTTGAATGCAACCCCATGACCTACATATTGTCTCGACAATTGCTGGGGGGCAAATACTCAAAGTGGATTGTTATCCTCCAAGAGTTTGATTTGGAATTTACTACTGCTAAGTCGAAGAAATCATTAGTCTTTGCTGATTTGATCTGCTCCCTTCTCTCTGACTCCGCTCCATCTTGTTCTGAAGAACGAATTCTAGACGATATGCTTTTTTTGATTAGCACCCTCGATCCTTGGTACGGTGATATCATCGTATATCTTCAGACTTCCACTTTTAGATCTAAGTTGACAAAGGATGCTTGTCGACGCATCCGCCATCAATCGCAACCTTATCATATAGTCGGAGATACACTCTACCGCATCAAAGTAGATTCCATTCTTCGTCGGTGTTTGACACTCGAGGAGGCTGAGAAAGTTCTGAATGATTGCCATAGTGGCGCCTGTGGCAGTCACATGTCTGGTTATGCTACTACACAGAAGATTCTTCGTGTTGGGTATTTCTGGCCCTCTATCTACAAGGACTGCATTGTCGTTGTCTGTAAATGTCATGATTGCCAGATCTATCAGCGCAAGATGCGTGCGCCGCCTACACATCTCCACCCTGTCATTACTGTTGGTCCCTTTGCAAAGTGGGGCATCAATTTTATGACGTGTAACCCTCACTCGGTCGGGGGGCATGCTTATATTATTGTCGTTGTTGACTACTTCACTAAATGGGCCGAAGCAATGCCTACCGACGATAAGACAACAGCTCTGTTCATATTCAATCACATCATTTCTAGGTTTGGTGTCCCTCAAGCCATCGTTACCGATCATGGTTCCCATTTTCGGCATTATATGTTGATAGAGTTGACTTCCAAGTTGGGCTTGCATCACGACAGCTCAACGTCGTACTATCCTCAGGCCAATGGCCAAGTTGAAGCTGTGAACAAACTTTTGATCACTATGCTTCAACGTACGATTAGGATCCACAAATCCAATTGGCATCTCATGTTATTTTCGGCTCTATAGGCATACCGAACCTCAATCAAGGATGCGACCGGATTCACTCCATTCCAGCTTGTTTACGGTCTGGAAGCTACCCTTCCGATTGAGTGTGAAATACCTTCGCTCAAGTTGGCTATTGAATTACTGCCCAGCACTTCACCTGAAGAAGGGTGTCTTCTCTACTTAGAGAGGCTGGATGAAACTCGTCGCTTTGCTGCTCTGGTCATCGAGGCACATAAGAAGTGGTTCAAAGCCCATTTTGACCAGTCAGTTTCCCCTCGCTCCTTTGTAGAAGGAGACCTTGTCCTCCTATACGACCAAGCTCATGATAAACTGGGGGCAGGCAAATTTCAACCCATGTGGCATGGGCCTTACATCGTTAAATGCGTTTTGAACAATGGGGCCTATGATCTCATTGATTACGAAGGTCATCCTTTAGATCAGCCCAGAAATGGGTTGTATTTCAAAAAGTATCATGCATGAGTCATTCGTGCATGTTTTCTGTACATAGGTGTTTTTTTCATTTTTGTACATTTTTTGGCTTGGTGTGTGTTGCATTCGTTTTCCTGCTTATTGGGTCGTTGATTATTGTGTAGATGTCTATTACCCCTTATGTTGGTTTCGCAGATGGCGGATCCCGCAGTACCCGAAATTTGTCTTCGGCGGCCTGGGTGATTTATGATCCTGCTGGTGAGTTGATAGACCTACAAGGTATTTGTTTAGGACGAACTACAAACAATGTCGTTGAATATAGTGCTGTAATTGAACTATTAACTGAGGCAATTACCCTCGGCATTAGTGCATTGGTTGTAAATCTAGACTCACAGCTTGTTGTTCTTCAACTTAATGGGCATTATTCAATTAGAAACCCTCACATTTTAAGATTGTATTTACGTGTTTGTTTGCTGGAAAGACATTTTGATTATATCACATATCAACATATTCCTAGACAAATGAATGCATTAACAGATACAGTGGTTAACATTGTATTGGATAGACATTTGCGTAATCTATAAAATCATCATCACATGAGAGACTCGTATCAAATAGGAAAATAGATATGTATATATATATATCGAATGTTTGCATCAATATGCACCATAAGTTTCAAAAGATGTGTGTTTCTATTACATCTTCAAACATCATGTCTCTCAAAAATATGCAGAAATAAAGCCTAGGTGTCTAATCAACATGATGATCATGATAGCATGTCACTGCTTGGACAAGTCGCCTCAACAAGCAGTAAACTCGGTTTGACACTCCTACAATGTGTCTCTGATATGCACGAGGAACATCATCGAATCGCGTGTAGTCTGGAACCCCATGAGTGATTCCCTCCAAGTTATGCACGATCTCCTCCTCCTCACCTTGAGGGGCAACATCAAAATCGCGAGGTATTCGCCTCGCTATCGGAGACATCCTTGCAAGTCTCTCTGGGCCTACATCTGCAAATGCATGGATTAATTGTCATAACATATATGCCAAAAAAAATCATAATACTCATGAAAATTAAAGAATGAGTCTTACCAAGTGCTTCATCACAATCCTCTCCTTTTGGGAGTGGGAGGTCCAGATCACCGGTAAAATCTATGCCAGAGTAGGGCTAGTCCTCCATGACAATCAATTGTCGGTGGAACCAATCAAAGAACTCTGGTCTCCAGGAAATCTGCTGATCGCCCCCTGACCTTGGCATCAGAGCTGCCCATCGGGCCATCTGTGGTTCCAGTGCTGGTGGTGTCGAGACTATCACCTCCTGACGCTGAAAGATTGGTAGTTGTTCCAGGATGAACGATACCAGGATAGACCCATAATCGAACTGCTTCAATTTGGTCTTCTTGCACTTTGTCAGTTGACGTTTTATATTGATTGTTACTGCCTCTGCCCAGTTGTAGATGGTCGGTGTCAAGCAGTCTACAGCAAGAAGTAGCTTCGTTTTTGTTGCTTCGTGCGGTGCTTGTGATCCCGCAGCTCGTGTGATCGTGTGTAACACTACCTTCAGTGCTAAATCTGGGATAGTCTAGATATCCACCTTCCCGCTTTTTTATCCTTTCCGTGCCCCTGGACATACCCTGTCAATTACCATGCTCATGTTCTCCATGGTGGGCCGGGTGCCGGTCAAGACTGGTGCTACTCCCCTCCGCGATAGTCCTGTTATGAAATAGACATCTGAAACATCAATCTCGAGTTCCTGATCTCGAAGAATGAATTTTTCCTGATCCTCGTCCCAGATACTGATCAAGTATTGCAGCATCTCCGGTTGAGCTCTAAGGCACGGTGTCATGAAGAACTTTTTTAGTCCACGGTCTCTGAGAACTTCCATGCATCTCTCATTCTCCATGGCAAGCTCATCTTCTTCACTGTGTTACCGTTCCTTCCACTCGATCACCATTTTTCTACTCTTTCACATACAAACATGTTCATATGGACATTATTAGCCAAATCCAAAGCTAACATTTGTGAAATTTAGGCTTGCTTACTTGCATTGTGAGTTTTTTAAAGGTCTGCGCAGCTGGCACGACTGTTTTAGAAACAGTCGAGCCAATGGGCGCGTCCCAGTTCAAAAAATCGGGCGGTTGGCGGGAGTCCGTGCCCGAAACTCGCGCCGACCGTCATGCCCTAGTTTTCACAATTCGTCCCTCAAAAATTAAAACTGAAGGTTGCAGGTAATGAAAGAAGATTTAAAATGTGGGCAAGGATGTTAGCTCTTACCTAGAATTAATGGATTCGAGATTGGTCGGCTGGATTGCCCGCTATTGTCGCCGCAAAATCGCAGTCTAAAATGGGTAACTATTGCTCCACGAGGTAAAAGTGAAAAGTAATTGTTTTTTACCATTTTTGGCATTTTATAACTTTTCAGAACCCTAATTAGGTTTTAAGACATGTTTTTCGATTATTACATTATGTTATTTCGAGAAATGGGTTTTACGTTTGTTTCTTGTGCAGCGACAAGTC
Organism: Pinus albicaulis; assembly: GCA_034641835.2. Lineage (NCBI taxonomy): Eukaryota > Viridiplantae > Streptophyta > Pinopsida > Pinales > Pinaceae > Pinus > Pinus albicaulis. The sequence continues at coordinate 925,435,442 of CM076575.1, read as the reverse complement.
TTTAATGAGATAGCGATGAAGTCACGAGTTATATTTTATACTTTTTCGGACTCAGTAAAAACACGAAAAAGTCACTACTGGAGTCATCTTTCAGCTCTTTTTTGACTCGCTAAAACTAAAAAGATCGCTGAGACTCTTGTCGTTTTGAACTCGTTAAATGGTTGCGAAACGATATCTACCCAGTATACGTTTACCCCTTTTTCGGGCTGGAATGGATTATTTATGAAAAAGGAATACCTTAGCCTATCGTGACTAAGAGGTTCTTTCAGATATTATTTTCTACCTTTTTGGATCTGAGGAACTATTTACGAAAAGGGACATGCTGGAGTTTTATTTTATGCTTCTTTCCAAACTCTCTAAATATGAAAAGACGTCGAGTTCTTCCTTTGTCAGACTCGTTAAACCCTGATGACATCAGACATCGTCAATATGACGTCACTCGAGTTCCTCCTTCCTAGGGCTTGTAAAATTTACTAGGTTGGATTTGTCCAAAGGACAAACTTACAGTGCAAGCATATGTTATCCCCTTCAAGCTTGTTTTCAAAAATAATTGGGGTACTCACCAGAAATGGTGGAGGAAAATTGAACCAGTTTTAGTTGTGTCGGCAGTATGTCACTCTTAAACATGACACTCGTCTACATTCGTGTCGGGTTGGGGACATCTCCTTTCATCATTTTTGCCTTCATGGGTTTGGGTAATCTGTTTTGACCTCTCATCTGCTCTTTGCCACATCATTATGACCTCAGATCCCTTGATGTCAAATACTGCCAAATCCAGAGTCTTGTCACTGATATGTTCAAGAGAAGTTTGCCTTTGCAGTTTTCAACCTCCCTCTGATTCTCTGTTGGTCCTAATTCACTTTCATCATGTTCCTCTGTCTCGTGTCGATGATGTGGGAAACATTATGGCCCTCCTTCGACCAGGTCACTTCTTGTCTACTTCAGTTCATTATCCAGGAAGTTGGTCTAGAGACTCCCTACTGGTACCTTGCAACCTACATGCCTTAATGGCAAGTTCTTCGCATTCGACGACAGGTCCACATCATTGGCCTTCGATCAAGTGATTCTGCAGGTGTTCGATATCAGCTCATTGTTCACATTTCGTGGATTGTACCTATTGTACCTTGAGAGCCATTGTCATTATTAGTGGTTTCTCTCGCGCTTGTTAACAGCTTTCATCATTGGCTGGTAATCAAGTGATCTCCTTGCAAGTTCGACTTCATCTCACATATTTGCATACTTGAATTTGTACTTATTCAGGTCGAGATGGAGCGCAAGACCCTGGGTCTTTGCCTGATGAGATCTCGGTTGCGAGATATTATGGTTTATCATGGCTTTATTACATGACTCTTTTTTATTGGATGGCTACGACCATACCTGAGTCTATTTATTGATCCTTATTGTTGGATGGCTGCGTCCATAGCTTGGATCCCAATTTATATGTACTCTATTATGGATGGCTACGCCCATGCCACATGTTCATGTCTCAGAGATATCAGTTGTATTTGTAATTGCAGGTCTTTCGAAGACGGTGTTTGGTTCGAACGCGTTCTCGTAAAACATTTCACCCCTTCCTCTCTCTCGGACCTCATGCTTTAGGGGGCATCTGTTACACATAATTTTGTCACCGTCCCTGCAATCCCCATCCCGCTCATTGGAGGCTCATTTCTGTAATCTAAATAAAGTGTCATGCCTTGCAAATACCATCATTGCATCCCTTGACATGAGGACAACATTCCTTCTGTTGACCATTTCCTGAACAGACCATCAAAAACACCTATTTTTGCCTTGGCGCTAGTAGCCCATTATGCCCTCGCGCCAATGAGGCAAATTAACACTGGCCCCCGCACCAGCTGGCGCTCTGTCTCAGTTAGCTGCCCGCGCCAATTTGTTTATGGAAAGTTTTTTAAAAATAGAGGCGAAGTTTCCATCATAACAACTTCGTGGGCGAGTCATAGGGAGTGGTTCGACTGAATAACCACGGCCTTCCTCCTTTGGCCTCTTGTTCCACCTTTTTGGGAAACCTCCCAAGGGATAAGACCTCCCTTCCCACCATAGAAGGGATCCCAAAATCCTCCTCTCCCTCTATAAATACAACCATCATCCATTGATGTGCTAGTTGAACTGAACATATTATAGCAGAAACGCTGAAGAGATTTCTATTCACTTTGCTAGACAAGATAGAACGGAAGAGGTCCCTTATTGAGAGAGCTTAGGCTTGTGTCTTCATCCCGTCCGAATTCCCTTGACATTCATCGAGACGTGCTTCAACTGAACCCCGTTGAAAGAGACTGCGACGTCAAGGCTTGGTTGTAACTCTTTCTTCTATCAATACATATGCATGACTATTGTCTGGTTCCCATTTTGCGTTGATATGTTTTATTTGATGCAATATGCTTAACCCTCCTTGACTGCTTAGTAGTTATGAATGAGATTGTTGTTTCGTATGCTGCTCTTGTTTGTTGATCTTTGTGCAGGTATCCAAGCATCGCTGCGGAAGGATCGTGAACCGCCAAGACAGGGACCGAGAGGCTACCACTACAACATCCACAACAACAGCGTTGGCCTCCAGGTAGGTGGATCTACCTCGTCTATTTCATTTAGTAATTAGGAACCTACACTCTAGTTTGTCCTTTTGTTACTAGACCCACCCTAGGGCTAGAGGGATCGTCTCTGTCCGTAGAGAGGATTTACCTTCATAACAAGGACCCACTAGCTATCGACGGAGTGTTATGAATCAGTGAAAGTTTGAGTGGTAAGTATTATAAATTTTATATGGTATATGTATTGCATTGGCTTATGAAGCGAAGGTGGAGCTGCGGAGGTGGAGTCGGCTTACCGCATCGCAAAGTGAAATGGATAGACTTGCAAGCGCGCACAATGGTAAGTCAAACGCGATGCGACATCGTAATCTCAAATCGGTGATTGCAATATTTAGCAATGTGGTAAAAGTTGAAGTCGGGATTAAATCGGCAACAATCCAAAAGTTGAAAAACTCGACAAAGTCGGGAGTTTTTTGAAAAAGTCAACAAAAAGTCGGCAAAACTAAAAAAATACAAAAATATTCATATTTTGAAAAAATCCCGACTTTTTTGAAAAAATCCCAATTTTTTCAAAAAAAATTGAAAAAATTATTAAAGAAACTACCTCACTCACGATTTTTTGGAAAAAGTCGGCAAAAAGTCGGGACTTTGAGAATACAAAAAGTCGGCCAATAAAGTCGGCTCAGGGAAAAATTCGGGATTTTTTCAAAAAGTTGGGACTTTTTGCCGACTTTTTCCACACTGATATTTAGAGTTTACTCTCCATGCCAAATACTTAAAGTTTGTAAAATGCGGTGAGGGCCCACTTTTGATCGCAATCGCGAGTTGGGAAGCGGAGCAAGGGAAGAGCAATGAAAAGGTAAAGTTTGACGTTTTTCAAAGGAAAAATGAAATGGAGAGGAAAGGGCAGCGGGGATTGGGTCCCATATCATATCGCATCGGCGATTTTATAAGTTTTGGGCATTTGATTGTTATAAAAAAATGTTGCAACAACAATATGCGACGAGGCATATGGGGTCCCACCAAAGGTTTAAACGGGTTTTGTTATATATATGATATAACGATAAGGTTTAATATAACACAGTTGTTCGTGGAATGCTTGCCCCTTTCACTGGTTTGCCCACCTTCGCGACTTGACCTTCATGCGTGCACAACTCGACCCGTATGCATTCAAGACTTTGCCATTTACTGTTGTTTCGCTCTAACTACTTCCCTGCCTCTGCCCTGTGATTTCCTTATAGGGAATGCTTTTTCATGTCATCTGCAGACACAGGCCAACACTTCTGCTGCTATTTTTTATGAGGATTCTGATAATGAGTATTAGTCTTTTGACTTTATAGTACTTGCAGCCTCATAGTCTTTATTGTACTTGCAACCTCATATATATAATAAACGATGATTTTGAGATTTTTATATATAATAAAGGTTGGTTTTGGATATTCCGATATTTCTATTTTCATTATGTGTCTGTTATCATTCATGAGTAAATGTGATGTAAATTTAGAGACTTATAGTTTATGCTTTGAATGTAATAGATTATAATTTATCATGTATGTTTTATGATTTCACATAACATTTCTTAAATGTCCTAAATTCTAATAGAAATTTATATATATATATATACATATCACGTATCGTACCCGCACCCGTTTCAGAAACTCATTTCCGTTTCCCCGTTTCGTGCAACTTAGTGGAGATGATATTTTTTTTGGATTCCTCTTTCGGAGAGGTGCAAGATTGATCTAAAGATCATCTTGTTTGGATGAACAAAAGTTGTATTTTGAATTTATTTTTCCACATGGGTGCAATTTGTCAAGGTCGACCAGAATTGTAATGTAGGCTCACAAGCCCCAAAAGTTGTGTCACACACCCATAGTCATGGATATAAAAAGGAGGGACATGATCCTCATTTCATCATTCATTTCATCTCACACATCTCTCTCTCATTTGTTTGGTTCGTACATCCTTAGAGGTTTCTCTCTCCTCCACACGTGTGAAACAGGAAGCTGCAATTTTCGAACAGGTTTAGGGCTTTTCTGGACAACATTGACCAGCGTTGACTTTGGGTCAACACTCATCTCTTGACTGCGTTTTTGAGGTCAAAAATCTGATTTGGAGAGGCCGCAACTGGAAGCACAAAAACCAAGGTCAAAGGTTGACTTTGACTATAGTATTGACTGCAATTTTGACTGATGTTTTGACCACAGCCTTTGACCTCCGCGTTGACCAGATTTGTAGACTGTTTTGGGTTGTGTTTGACTTTGATGGAAGGCCAGTTTGACTGAGCTTGCTTGGAGGTTGAATTGTTGGTTTGACCAGCGAAGACTTTGTTGGCTAGGACATCTTGTTGACTATTGTAAAAGATATTTTCTCTCTCTCTCTCTGTTGAATAAGAAGAATTACAAGAATATTTGTTTCTCTTGTCTTGGCTTGTCTTCTATCGATTTATTTATGTTCTATTAGCATTTACTGTCAATGGTTACATGATTGCAAATTGAATTGGGATAATAAGAAAGATTGAAGTAAATTTCTCTAACCATAGAACATACCATGGTTAACTAAAATTAACATGGTATCAGAGGTAAGGTGAAGACAAAACCCAAGCAAGGGTGAGAAAAGCAATCACCAAATTTGAATAGACAAGGACCAAGGCCAATGAATTCCTCATTTTTCAAATCTGATGACAAGCTGAATGATAAGTCTAATTATCATGCTTGGAAAATGCCCTTGGATCTGACATTGGAGGATCAAGATGTTATGGATTATGTGCAGGGAAAGATCACTGAGCCTCCATCAAATGCACCGGCTGCCACTAAAAAAAAAGTACAAGAAAGGGTAAAACAAGGAGAAGAAGATCATCAGGGATTCTATTCATAAGCACGTGGTTGCTTATATCCTAAGTCACCGGGTTCGGCGAACTTAATCGATTAAGTTCGAAATTCGCCGAACTTCAAAGCCTCCCGAATTTAATCAAAAAAAATTTCCGAATTTAATCGTCGAATTTTTTTACGAACTCGAACTCGAACTTCAATGAATTTAATCGTCGAATTTAGTCTAATTTTTTTAAAAGTTCGATTTCTTTTTTTTAAAGTTCGGCGGTCACAATTTTTTTGGCTAAAAGCCATGATTCATCACGATTTTCCTTTTCTGTTTTCGCTACCGCTTACCCTCGACATTGTTCCTCTGCTCCTCGGACGCTGGCAGTCTCGACTCTCCTCTGCAATTTGCTGCCACTTGGAGCCTTGGACCGGGACACTGCAGCCTGCTCCTCTACTCGTCGGCGGTCACTCGAGCCTGTAGGCTCTCTTCTGCGCACGCGGGCGGCGTCACAGCCACCGCCCCACCGTGCCCTTGGGCCTCCATTGCACCGGCCCACCATGCCCTCGGGCTTGCACTGCACCGGCCCTCCACTGCAGTCTACTCCTGCACCGGCCCACTGGCCCACTGGCCCCTCGCCGCTCGACCGCCTCCAGAGTCCAAACTTGTGACTCCTCGCCGCTCAAAGCTCCAGCCTCCAGCCTCCAGCCTCTCCACTACTGCCTCCAGCCTCCAGGCTCCAGCCTCTCCACTGCCATAGCCACTCAGAGCTCCAGCCTCCAGCCTCTCCACTATCACGGGCCGCAGCCTCTCCACTGCTCGGCCTCTCCACTCCAAGTCTAGGTAAGTGAGTTTATTTTTTTCTGCAATTTTTTTTAAATTAATTTTTACAATAAAATTAAAAAATTAATTTCTAACAGTAAATAAAAAAATTAATTTCTAACAGTAAATTAATTAATTTCTAACAGTAAATTAAATTCTTTTTTTAAATATACACAGTTCATAAATTATACACAGTTTTTTTTTAAATTAATTTTTACAAAAAAAATTTAAAATCAATTTACTGCTAGTGCTACTGTGCTACTGCTTACTATGAGTCTGTGATTAAAAAAATAAGTGGCAGTTTACTATTTATATTCAAATGAATTTCCAGTTTACAAAAAATAAGACAGTTAAAAAAAAAATTGTTTACATAAAATTTCATGAATTAGAACTAACTCAAATGTAATTTTTTTTAAAAATGCAGACATTTCAACCTTTACTTCAGCAATCAAAACTTTCAGATTCCAACGGCACCCCCAAAATCAACTGCTGTAGCATGGAATTTTGTCAATAAAGAAGGGAAAAATCTTTTGTGTCAGCTTTGTGGACATCAATTCACTGGCTCTTTAACTAGAGCAATGGATCACCTTCTCAGTATTAGCAATGGAAGTGGAGGTGGTGTTGAAGGCTGCACTAAGATCTCAGATGAGCAAAAAGCCATAGTGGAGAAAAGCTATTTAACTTCAAAGACGGTAAAATAAAAAAGGGAGCAGAAGAGGCAGTGAATTGAGAGGGAGATTGCCATGTCTTCGTCAAACACCATTAATTCAATCTCAACCATTGGTGGATCAAGTTCTACTGTAGTAAAAACAGGTGGAACCAAAACATTAAATCAATTCTGGAAACCTATGGAGAGACAAGAAGTTGATAATGTTGTTGCATAATTCTTTTATGCATGTGCAATTCCCTTTAATGTTGCCAGGAGTCCATATTTTAAAAATGTAGTTAAAAAGACCATTGATTTTGGCAAGGGCTATGTTCCTTCCGAATCTGAAGCTTTAAGGACCACTTTGCTAAAGCAAACAAGAGACAGAGTGACAGAAAAATTGTCTGAAATTAAAGAGTCTTGGAAGTATACAGGATGCACAATTTTGAGTGATGGTTGGTCAGATTTGTGTCATCGCCCATTGATCAATGTGCTTGTTTACAGTCCTCAAGTGGTACTTTTCTTGAAGGCAGTTAATGCAATGGATCAGGTGAAAACATCAGAATTTATTTTGGAATTTTGGATGAAGCAATTCAAGAGGTTGGGCAGAAAAACGTGGTCCATGTTATTACAGATAATGCATCAAATTGTGTTGGTGCAGGGAAGATGATTATGGAAAAGTATAATCATATTTACTGGACCCCTTGTGCAGCTCACTGCTTGGATTTGATGTTGCATGATTTAGCCAAATTTCCTTGGGTCAATGAGACAATACGAAGAGCCAAAACAATTGCAAACTTCATCATCAGCCATTGTCTTACTTTGAGCATATATAGGAAGAATGCATCTAAAGAGTTGTTGAGGCCTTGTGATACAAGGTTTGCTACTTTTTATATTACTCTGAAAAGAGTTGTTGAGGAAAAAGCAAGCCTTAGAGCTGTTTTCTGCAATGCTGAGTGGGAGAGATCTCCCCTTTAAAAAAAAAACGAAGGGGAAACATGTTGAACAAATAGTGTTCAATAATGGCTTTTGGGAAAATGCAGACAAGGTTTTAAAAATATGTGACCCAATTGTTAATGTGCTCCGCATGGTTGATGGTGATAAACCTTGTATGGGTTTTGTTTATGAAAGCATTGATCGTTGCAAAGAGGTCATTGCAAGTGCTTTTAATAATGTGGAAGCTGATTACCAGGAGATATGGGAAGTAATTGATCAAAGATGGGAAATGATGCATAGTCCATTACATGCAGCAGCATGTTATTTGGACCCTAGATTGTTTGGGTTCTCAAGACATAGGGATGAAGAAGTCATGAATGGACTTATCCAGGCTATTGAGAAGCTAAATCTAGATCCAACAATTGCAGGTTTGGTCAGATCTCAGTTGAGGGCATACAAGTTAGAAGAAGGGCTATTTGGTACACAATCAGCAAAGTATGATAGGAGCATAAGTGATCCAGCAGTATGGTGGGAGTTTTATGATCCAGGGGCACCAGAATTGCAAAATTTTGCAATTCGTATCTTAAGTCAAGGATCAAGTGCATCAGCATGTGAAAAGAATTGGAGTTCCTTTGACCACATTCATTCCAAGAAAAGAAATAGATTGTTATCTGGAAGATTAGAAGATCTTGTGTATGTTCGTAGTAACTTGCAGTTGGCTTTGAAAAATGTGTCTAAAGAGTCATCCAATTCTTCTACTCCGTGGATCGATCCTGTTCCTAATGCATCAAGGGATGAAGCTTATTTTTACAATGACAGTGACATTGATAGGGAATTCAGTGATGAATCTGATGCTGAGGCATCTAGCAGATTCACAACCCATACTGCTCTTGATGATATAGAACTTTTTGATATCACAAGTGGGCCACAAGAACATCAAGAATAAAACTTGTGTTCTTGTTTTAGACTTCTAGTTTACTTTTTGCATGAACAATATTCTAAAACTGCCAAACTACTTTAAAGTTTATATATTTTGAATACTTTTTTATCAGATTGTTTTCAATATATGAAATCTGATATGGCCCATGGTTTTATTGAATTTGATATTTGAAGATGGCCTACTGTTAATGTCTATGATGAATTTCTCACCTTGTTTAATATGTATGGAAGACTGAAGTTGGTTCTTTATTGGCAATTTGGCACTCGCTTTCATGGTTTATATGTGGAAATCATGTAAATGTTTGAGCAATAATCCTATAATCTATATGTTTGCAATGTGCACTATGCACTTTGAAAATTGACATGCTTATTTATTTATGTGCATAATATTTATCTTTCAACATGCTTAAAATTGTTATATATATATATATATATATATATATATATATATATATATATATATATTTTTTTTTTTATTTTTTTTCAAATTTCTATATGTTGAATTTTATGCCGAATTTTATCTGTAAAATTTTCGGTGCCGAACTTTATTCGAATTTCAATGTCGTTGAACTCAAACACGAACACGAACACGAACCTGGTGACTTAGCTTATATCTTCAAGCTGAGCACATCTAAGGAGATGTATGATAAGTTGGTTAGCATGTTCAGGGCTAGCAATGCTAATCAAATTCTCTTTCTGAAGAATGTCAAGATGGACAAGGGAGAGTCCATCCAACCCTACTTTATGAGAATCATCGAAATCAAGAATGATCTCTTAGCTATTGGAGAGGCTATAGCTGACCGAGAGATCACTCTCATTGCTCTTGGAGGACTTCACTGGCCATGGTATGTATTTAATGCTACTATTCTGAATAATAATATAATTCCTGATTTTGATGAAGTGTTGACGAGATGCACTCAAGAGGAGACAAGGATGATGGAGAGAGACCATCCCTCAAATGGGAATGAAAGTAACCCTACTGCCTTCACTGCTCATGCAAAGAAAAGGAATAATGTTGGTCCGAGAAATCAAAATCATGGAAGAGCAGGCCCCAAAGGAAGGAAGGGAAGATGTTACAATTGTAACAAGTTTGGTCTCTATGCAAGAGAGTACCCCAATAAAAGGGACTCTCATTGAGATGATGACTACAACAACAACAACTTCATGGGGAATGATCAAAGGAACAATAGGTTCAAAGGAAAGAGGAACGCTCCCTCTGATCAAAATAGAAATGAAAATGGTCAATCTTTCAAGAGGTCAAGGAACTTCAGGTATGATGAATCCAATGTTGTTGATAATAAGAGAAATGAATATATTCTTATATCTGCCCTCTCTATTGCATCTCGTCCCGACACCCTGGGTAACTGGTTTATTGATAGTGATGCCTCAAGGCACTTCACTGGATATAAAGAGGCCCTCTCTGATTTGATTGAAAATGAGACTAATTTGGAATTATCCTTGGAGACAATGCCACCTATCCCGTGAAAGGGGCAGGGACTATGACCCTTCATTTTAAATCAAGGTCAAGTCCTCTGTTTGCAAGATGTGTTGTACGTACTTGACTGGAAGAAGAATCTAGTGTCTATCTCGGCAATGGAAGACAAAGGATTCAAGGTGGGATTCATCAATGGAAAGGTACGCATTTGGAAGAGGTGGTGACAGGTATGCCCGATTTCAAAGATGATCATGAAGGTGTATGTCAAGTTTGTACCGAAGGAAAGCATACAAGGGGGGACCATTCCCCTTGAGTGTCACGAAGACATCTGATATTTTACAATTGATTCATTCTAATCTATCTGGTATGCTGCCCGTAACATCCTTGGGAGGATGCTTGTATTATATCACCTTTATAGATGACTTCTCTCGAAAAACTTGAATATACTTTTTGAAGAAGAAGGATGAAGCATTCAAGTGATTCCACACCTTCAAGGCCTTCGTTGAAAATCCAACCAGGAAGAAGATCAAAATTTTGAGGACCGATAATGGAACCGAATATGAGTCAAATGAATCCAATGACTATTGCAGGCAAGCTGGCATTAAGAGGGAGACCACTACTGTGTATACTTGTGAACAACATGGTGTTGCTGAAAGGAAGAATACAACCACTTTGGAAGCTGCCTGTGCCGCGCATTATGATCAAGGTCTTTCGAAGTTCCTATGGGGAGAAGCTACCAACACTGTTGTGTATGTTCAAAATAGATGCCCACATTCTGCATTGGACTCCAAAACTCCCGAAGAAGTCTTCTCTGGTAAGAAGCCCAATGTCTCTCATTTTCGAGTTTTGGAAGTCCCGTATATTTTCATGTGCCAAAAGAAAAGAGAAGCAAGTTGGATGCTTCTAGAAAGAAGGGAATGTTTGTGGGCTACAATGAAACCTAGAAGGCATATAGAATCTATGTGTCTGGTCAAAGAGAAGTGGAGATATGTCAAGATGTCACCTTCAATGAAGCTGCTTCCCTCAGGAAGGCTAGAGATCTTCCTATCTCAAAGGAAGACAAAGAAGAAGAAGTTGGAAGGCAAGAAGAAACGAAGGATGAACCGATGCCTGAAGTTGAAGGTCCAACGGATCTTATAGATCCACCTTATTCAAATAAAAGGAGACCCTCATGGCTTAGAGACACTCTCGAAGATGCCGAGAGAAATATTGCCCCAAGAGGAACATTCTGTGAAAGTAGGAAGCTAAATAGGTACCAAGGGTACCTAGAAGCCATGAGCACTATTGTACAATCTGAACCTGGAACGTTTGAAGAAGCCTTGAAGCACCAAGTTTGGAAGGATGCTATGCACGAGGAATATGAGTCAATCATGAAGAATGATGTTTGGGATGTGGTCCCTAGACCGAAGGATAAATTTGTTGTCACCTCGAAATGGCTCTACAAGATCAAGCATGGAGCCGATGGAAGTGTTGAAAATTTCAACGCAAGATTTGATGTCCGATGCTTCTCGCGGAAAGAAGCAATAGATTATGATGAAATATTTGCACCTATTGCCCGCTACACCACCATCTGATCGATAATTTCCCTTATTGCATTGCAAGCATAGAGTCTACATCAAATGGATGTGAAGACTACCTTCTTACATGGCTCAATCAAGGAAGAGGTCTATGTGGAACAACCTCTAGGGTTCGAAATTCGAGATAGAGACACACATGTATGCAGGTTGAAGAAAGCCCTCTATGGGTTAAAGCAAGCCCGTAGGGCTTGGTATGAGAGCATCGATAGCTGCTTGATGAAGTTGGGCTTTACACGAAGTCATGTTGATTCGAACCTTTATTTTAAGGTTGATAATGACAAGCCTCTCATTCTGGTTCTCTATGTGGACGATCTCTTCCTGGCAGGTGTTGACCCTCTCATTCATCAATGTAAGAGGGAGCTACCTTCCAAGTTCGAGATGAAGGACCTAGGACTGATGCACTATTTCCTGGCTTGGAGGTCTGGCAAAAGTTAGGTGAGATTTTCCTTTCTCAAGGAAAATATGTTATGAGGCTACTAGAGAGATTTGGAATGGTGGATTGCAAGTCCGTGACTACTCCTATGGAACTCAACTTTAAGAAGTTGCGTGGAAGTGTTGCTGGGCCCGAGTTGGGAAATCCCACCGAATATCGTCAACTCGTGGGGGCCTTAATGTTCTTAGTGAACTTGCATCCGGACATAAGTTTTGCAGTGAATACGTTGAGTCAATACATGGTCGAGCCTCATCACATTCACTGGATTGGTGCCAAGAATCTCTTGAGATATCTCGGGGAGCAATCACCCATGGGTTCAGATACACTGTTGGGAGTATGAGGCTCCATGGATATACCGATGTCGATTGGGTAGGCAGTGTGGTGGATCGTAAAAGCACATCTAGATGTTGCTTCACCCTAGGTTCTACTTCGATCTCTTGACTGAGAAAGAAGAAGAAATCGGTTGCTCTAAGCACTGCCGAGGCTTAATACATTACAGCAAGTATGGCCTGTTGTGAAGTTGTTTGGTTGAGAAAGCTCTTTAGTGAGTTGTTTGGGCATGTGTTGGAAACCTCCGTGATCCTTTGTGACAACCAAAGTGGGATTCATCTTTCTGAGAATCTCGTGTTCCACAACCGATCCAAGCATATTGATATTAGGTACCACTTTGTCCGGGACATGGTACAGCGAGGCACAGTAAGGCTCCATCACATTGGGACTTATGAGCAAGTCGCAGATATTATCAAGAAGCCCCTAGGGAAGGTCAATTCTTAACCTTCCATGAGAAGATTGGTATCGTGAACAAACCCTATTGTGAGGGTCCCGCTTGAGTTGGAATATGAGCTTTGGGAGCTCCAGGGAGCTTGGGGATAGCTACTTGGAGCTATAAGCAACCACAGGGCTAGGTTTGCCTTACCTTGTTGGTGTGCTATTTCCCCACCGTTATGATATTGAGTTGGTTCACCCTCTCTTTGATCTATGCCTCACATGCATCCTACCCATGTAGTATGGGACTCATGGGAAGTACCTCTCATATGGCCAATGAGTTGGGAAATGAGGATAGACGCCATAGCTTTACCGATGGACGCATCGTGTGTTGTCGTACTCTCTAGGTCTAGGATGGGATGTGTCCAACAACTTGATCTGAGATCAAGTCTGGTTGAGGTTTTTACCTCTAAACTGACTTCGGGTCAGTGGAGAGTGGTAAGGTCTTTGTGACTCACTCTCGATCATATCTTCTTATTATTTCTTCTATAGCAGAGCAGAGCCAGCAAAGCGCAGACAGGAGGATGACACAAGATTGCATAATGATATATGATAGTACATGATGGTACTGGATGACAGGATTGCACAGGTTGACAGATAGATGGTCAAGTGGAGTTCTCCATAGTTGAGAGGGAGTGTTAAATTTGGAAACTACAGCCAAACTCCATGTTGCACTACTCATATGATGGAGATGATATTTTTGTTGGATTCCTCTTTCGGAGAGGTGCAAGATTGATCTAAAGATCATCTTGTTTGGATGAGCAGAAGTTGTATTTTGAATTTATTTTTCCACACATGTGCAATTTGTCAAGGTCGGCCAGAATTGTAATGTAGGCTCACATGCCCCAAAAGTTGTGTCACACACCCACAGTCATGGATATAAAAAGGAGAGACATGCTCCTCATTTCATCATTCATTTGATCTCACACATCTCTCTCTCATCTGATTGGTTCGTACAGCCTTAGAGGCTTCTCTCTACTCCACATGTGTGAAATGGGACGTTGCAATTTTCAGACAAGTTTAGGGCTTTTCTAGACAGCATTGAGCGTTAACTTTGGGTCAACACTCACCTCTTGACTGTGTTTTTGAGGTCAAAAATTCGATTTGGAGAGGCCAAAATTCGATGCACGAAAACAAAGGTCAAATGTTGACTTTCACTACAGCTTTGACTGTTGTTTTGACCGCAGACTTTGACCTCTGCGTTGACCAGATTCGTGGATTGTTTTGGACTGTGTTTGAATTTAGTGGAAGGTAAAGTTTGACCGAGTTTGTTTGGTTGCTGAATTGTTGGTTTGACCATCGAAGACTTTGCTAGCTAGGGCATCCTGTTGACTTTTGTAAAAGATATTTCCTCTCTCTCTGCTAAATAAGAAGAACTACAAGAATATTTGCGTCTCTTGTCTTGGCTTGTCTCCTGTCGATTTATTTATGTTTTATCAGCATTTATTGACAATGGTTATGTGACTACAAATTTAATTGGGCCAATAAGAAAGATTGACGTAAACTGCTCTAAGCATAGAACATACCATGGTTAACTAAAATTCACAAAATGACCAAAGGAGAAAAGAGGTATGTATGCATATGTTTAATAAATTGAGTCATGTCATATAGTTGCAGACAGCATGGATGATGCTCCACCTCATGAGCATGATCAAGACAAAGGGATCTCCTCCTTTAAAAGGATGCATAAAGGCATGGTTCACATATTGACTAGATGAATGGTTGATAAAAATGTGGGAACTATAAAAGTTCATGGGAAGTAATGTGTGAATAAAGAAAGGAAGAGATCTTGAAAGATGCAACTATGGAGAAGGAAATCAACATCCAATGACCAAAAGATTTGACTATGATATCTCAATGGGAAAGATATGAAGACCCTGATGAAGTCTGGAAAAGGAGACCCTCGACATTGTATATCTTGGAGATGTGTCAAATATATATGCAGGATGTTAATATTGCAAGCAAACAGATGTCATAATGAAGGGCCATCACAAAAGGTAATTTTGATTTGATGTTCATTTTTGGTTTTTGAATAACATCTGGATGGGTTGATGCATGGCTACCAAGGAAAGAGTTGTCGATGTCGTCAACAACTATCACTCATGTGGTGGGATGGAAGATCCTAAAGGAAACATGATGTGGAAGAGGTAGTTGTATGAAGGAAATCCAGACGTGAACGAGAAGATCACTTTACGATAAGGGGAAGGATGACATGACTGACTTAAGGAAAGTGATGTATGCTCGATGCCCTACAAGATGAAGGCTTCATAATATAAAAGATAAAATTCATGACATCGAATGGAGGGGCACTACAAGCGGCTGAAGGTCCCGTGATCTCCACCAATGAATACAAAGTTGTTGCTAGAAACAAGTTCCTAAGTAAGAGGGAGCCTGGAAACAAGTCCTTGGCTAAGAGGGAGCTTGGAAGCAAGTCACTAGGAGCTTGGAAAAGTCCGAGAATAAGAGGGAGCTTGAGAACATTCCTAGGAGTGGAACCTCTCCATTCTTTCGGTAAAGCATTTTGTACCATAGTGAGTATTTCTCTATCAAACATTACTTCTCCCAACTTTAGTAGTTGATCTCGTATTGCGAAAATCTCCATCAGATATGGAATTATTCCTTCCTTCGATATTCTCGATTTGTATAGTTTTTGTCTCAGGGATATTATTTCCTTTGTAGAGCCTTTCGAGAAGAGTTCCACCAATTTATCATATATTTCTTTTGAGGATTCCAGAGTTGATACATAGGAAATGAGGGAATCTTTTATGGATTCTATAAGAATCCTTCGGGCTCTTATGTCTCCCTTCCTGTATTTGATATATGCTAGAATGTCTTCTTTTGGAGGTTGAATTCTAGATCCTTCTATGAAGCCCATAACTTCATTTTCAACTAGCTTTAGATCTGTTCTTTTCTTCCATGCATTGAAGTTTGATAACCCAACCAATTTGATGCTCTCTATACAATAAGTCATTTTGACTGATTTAGATAAAGTCATAGATACTTACTTGAGAGAGCGACATTCTCCTTCAGCAGCTTCCTTGAGGATGACAAAGGAGTTAGGAGCTTCTTCTAAGATAGAAATCTTCAATCTAGGTGTTCTTAAATCATTGATGGCAAGGGATATCTTCAAAAGATGATGTCCTCTTCAATCAATGTCTTGAATGAAAATATTTGATGGCAAAGATTATTTTCTTGAAAAGTTGATCCTTTGAATGATATGAAGATCTTTCTTGAAAATAGCTGGAGAGACTTCCTTGCAAACTAATTTGACTTTTCACCCAAAGTTTGACTTTTGCTTCCTGGAGTGCCTCTTGTCAAGCAACCCTTGAGTTCAACACCTTAGCTCTGATTCCATGTTGAGAATTTGGAGAGCCGGAGATTAATTCAAATTCTCTTACTTGATAATTACTTGTGAGCTTACTTCTTAACTTATTTAGTCTTTCAGCAAGTTAATTACCAAAATTAAAGAAACACATAATTAGGCTCCTTAAGCCAGGGCAGAAACCTCTCCCTCTTGGAGAAGAAAACCCGTGAGAAATTCTTCTTATAGATCTTCAAATGACAAGTACCATGACCAAGACTCAGACCCTTGACCTATGAATGCCTCCAAGACCTTGTTACTGCTTCTAAGTCTTCTTCCAACATTGATCTTTCTTTTCTTCAACAACGTGCACTGACTTGCATCAACATTAGAGAACTCGGTCTCTAAATTCTTGGCTTCTCCTTCTACCTCTGAGATCTGCACCCTTATCACCTCTGAAATCTGCACTTTGGACTCAGAACAGTCCGCAATTATTTTGTCCATATGTTCGCACTTGAAAACCAAAAAAACTCATCATAAATCTGCACCTTTTTCTTCGGGAATCTGCACTTATATAACTCGGAACAGTCTGCACTGAAGCTCAGAGATGTCTGCAATTGTTGTTCTTTTCTACATAGCATAGGTGGGTATAAATAGTTGTTTGCCCCTGTATATAAGCCGACCTGACTTGGTAAACCGATGTGACAATTTGGGAGCCGGCATGACTATTATGAGGCCAACTTCTAATACATCATTTAATCTTATCTTTCAGCGTTTAAGTGAGGGTTGATAGAGCCATTCGTCCACGGTTTCTAGGACAAGGTCTTGGAGCATTTCATGAGACTAGATGCTTCATATATATATGACACTTAATTACATTTATCCCTAGAAGACAAAACCCTAGATAGACATCAAGAAGAAGTCTATTAACCTATAATAAACTCTTGCTCATGAAACCCATGTAGCAAGTACAAAATACATTTTATTATCTTTGTCTTCTAACTTACATAAATCCATAATTACATAGTCAATATGAAGACCGATCCTAGTTACACTTTTCAACACTCCCTCTTAACTAGGGAGATATTCATACAGGTACATGGTCACTTTCAAACTGAAGAATCTAATAAGAAGAATCAGATTGGTAATCGCATCTGTATAGCATCATATCAACTAGCATTGTCCTAGTACAAGGCCTTGACTAATAGCCCTATCTCTCAACGAAACTATGGGCTACAATGCTGGCGAGACACATGACTTATAGACACCATAGTCATTGTCTCTCCAAGGTACATACTCCACCTAGGTGTTCCAAGGGTATAACCTTCTTGGACTATTCTTCTCTTGGGTAGTCAGCCCTCAAAGAATATCGTTCCATGACTACTCTTATCTTGAATGCCCTATCTCATTCTCAAAGAGTATCGAATGCCAAATGATTGCCCAATCCTCCATTCTATCTTCTAGGTTTAGACCAGAACGATGTGTCTATCCATGCTCTCCACATAGCCTTCACTAAGACTTACGGCTGTTAGTCCTGGTCTAGTGCATGACACATGTATTAGAGAATCACATACGTCACTCCCTCTCAACTCAAGAAGGACATACTTCAAGTTTCTTCCAAGTAAGAAACTTACCACCAAGCTCCCACTAAGCCAGGGTCCTGCAGCAGCAATCCAACTACTCATGGAGAATTCCTCCCGTCAATGTCATGGATTTCAATATTGAGAAATCTTCAACTTTTGGCTTCATAGGGCACAGATCATTCATCACTTTCAGTCACGAGTCATGTCCACTATCAAAAAGTGATTCATTAGTCTTTCTCATCTGGTCCATCGTTAAGCCATGCTGCTTTCCTTCGAATCATCTCCAAAGCTCATACATCCTTTCTCATGATTAGCAACCCTGCACAAATTCATCCAAATAAACAAATACATATGAACTTTTAAAACAAAAGTTACCTCAGTGATGATCTTTCACCATGACATCTTCATGTAGACATCGGCACCCTTTATTTAGATTGACACATCTCCTAATGATATGTTTTGTCAAGGGTCTTCTTCTTTAGCAGATTTATGTCATAGTCTACATACCCTCCCAGGAGATCTCCTACTCACATCTTCTTGGCTTCCGGATGACAAGTGCCTCTTGACATGGTTTCATTTCGTGATCTCTTCCTTTCTACACATTCTTCATTCCCAGGAACTTACAAATTTTTCAGTTCATATACAACCACCTCATATTCCATGAGAATATATTATGTTGATTTCATCTGTCAGTGCACCGAGAGATCCTCCTTCATAGATCATATTTCTAAATATGGAAGTCTATTACCTGCAAACATATCACATGACTTCACAGCACCCAGTGTCAGCATATAAATATATACATACTTCATACCTTTATCATTTAAGTCATCCTGTAGCAGCTTTTCTAGAATGAAGAGCTTCAATCCCTTGACCTGCTTCATCTATATGTCATCACATCCCAGAATTTTGTTTCCATGATGACCCTTGATCTTGATGACTGCCTACCATCAGTATTGCTATCAGAGAGGCTTTCCAAGAGTTGTTTCATCGAGAGCTCCTGTCATGCTTCGATCATGATGCTTTAATATACATTGCTTCTTATCATACTATTTTACAATCAACAAAAATCACTTAAAGGAGAGGATGATCTCAATCATAGTGGAGATCCCTCGCTTCTTCTTTCTTAGATTTCTTTGCATCATGTTCTTCCCTCATATCTGAGATATGGGCTTCTTCCCTTTTCCTCTTGTTCTTGTCAGATCTAGGACAATCTCTTTTATAATGCCCAAGTTCATTACATCCTGTGGAAATTTGATAACCCAACCCTGGTTTTCAGTTTCTCCTTATTTCTCCCATATAGTTAAATGGCCATTCCCATAGTCATACATTAACAAGTTGGAAAAATAATTATTTTCTGAAAACACAAATTCTGGAAAATTCACAATGCTGAAATGCAGAAATAAAAACTCAGAAAATAAATCAACCACACAGAATTTTGACAAGCTGATTTTTTGTCAATGTGACCCTGGAAAAAACCCCCTACAACTCTTGAGGAAAACCAATTCAAAAGCTTCTTCTTATTTCTGGAAAATGCTTTTACAGAGAAAGGAAATATACAGAAAAAATTCCAGCAAACAATGTACAGAGTTATCTCGTTTTCCATGCTTGTCTCCGCCTCAGAAAATGTGCCAAATCAGAAAAACAGTAAAAACAGAAATTTTACAGCAAGAGATAATAGCATTAAATGATGTACATCATCCTCGAAAACCGTGCCAAAAATTCCGCATCACAGCTGCATCGTACGAAAATTACAAAGCAGTTTTCTTTCTCAAGTATTGAAAACCGTGCCAACTCAACTCGGAATGCGTGCTGCACATTACCGCTTCCTCCTCGAAATTCCATATTTTGCCGTTGTACAGACTTTGAAAATGTGCCCACTATCGCCGTACGGAAATATGCTCGAAATCGTGTTGATTTATTGTTGTATGGATCGTGCGTGCCTTGAAATTGCAAGGCCTCTCCTGCTATGCGTATTTGTCAATCGCTCCTCTCCTTTCTCAAACCAAAAATGTTCCACTTTCTCCTCTCAATCATGAAAGCAGAATGAATGACCTTTTCCCTCCTTTTCCTCTTTTAACCCAACCCTAAGTGATTTTTGGGGAATCCCTAAATCCAATGGCTGAAATAGATTGAGATCTAGGGCTGAGATTAAATGCTCATTTAAATCTCACTTTCTATTTTTTTAATTCACCCCACTTTAATAAAGACCCACTTAGTCATTTATTTCCAAAGTCACTTTTCCTTTCTAATTTTACATTGACTTTATTAAAACCACTTTAAAATTAGATTTTAGTAACTTTATGACTTAAAGTCACTTTTAAATTAGATTTGACTTTATAACTTTATAAAGTCACTTTAGGAGAAAAATTAAATTCTTTTAGACACTTTTCCCTAGGCCAAAGATCAAAGCCTTAGGGAACCACCTGTCCTCCGGTAACCAAATTTCAACACTCCCTCTTACCAAGGAAGGTGTTCCTCACCACACCCATCTTGTCTCTGAAGTAGACATGCTTGCCCCGTGGTAAGGCTTTGGTAAGAATATCTGCAACTTGCTCATCAGTGGAAATATACTCAAGCTTCACAACTCGTTTCTGAACATAGTCTCTGATGAAGTGATATCTGATGCCAATATGCCTTGACCTGTCATGAAATACTAGACTCTCCGTGAGTTTAATGCAACTCTAATTATCACAGTGTATCACTGAAGGTCTCAACAGCTGACCAAATAAGCCAAACAACATCTTGCGAAGCCATATGGCCTCACAACTAGCTAGACTGGCTGCCATGTACTCTGCTTCTGCTAAACTCAATGCTACTGACTGCTGCTTCCGACTGAACCACGACACCACTGCCGAACCCAACCCAAAACAGCACCCTGAAGTGCTCTTCCTATCAGAAGCACAACCTGCCCAATCATAATCAGTGTAACCTGCCAGTCTCACTCCATCCCCCTGCCTATGATCCAGACCATAATCCACTGTCCCTTGCAAGTACCGCAAAATGTGTTTTGCAGCAACCCAGTGAACCCTCCTGGGCTCACACATGAACTGGCTCGTCGTGTTGACTGCAAAACATATATCTGGTCTAGTGTTGACCAAATACATCAAGGAACCAATCAGTTGTCTATACAAAGTGCGGTCCACCAACTCGGAATCTGAAGCGTGAAGCTTCTTCCAGTTGGTGATCATCGGTGTCGACATGGGTCTACAATCCTCCATGTGGAACTTGCCAAGAATGTCCACAATATACTTCCCCTGCCCCAAGAAGAAATGCCCCTCCTCCTGCCACACCTCCAAACCCAAAATTTAATGCATCAAGCCAATGTCCTTCATCTCAAACTCCGATGCAAGATCTCTCTTGCAGTGCTCTATGACTCTCTCTGCACTCGTAATGACCAAGTCATCCACATACAGCACCAGAATGAGAGGCTCCTCACCTATCACAATAAAGTAAAGGTCTGCCTTGCTTCAGGCCATAAAGGGCCTTCTTCAGTCTGCACACATGGGACTCCTTCCCATGCACCTCAAAGCCCTGTGGCTACTCAATATACACCTCCTCCTGTATGAAGCCATTGAGAAATGCAGTCTTCACATCCATCTAGTGGATCTTCCAACCCATCTTTGCTGCTATCAATATGATGGAGCGAATCGAAGTATATCGAGCCACGG
The DNA here is from genome assembly GCA_034641835.2 of Pinus albicaulis. Taxonomy (NCBI): domain Eukaryota; kingdom Viridiplantae; phylum Streptophyta; class Pinopsida; order Pinales; family Pinaceae; genus Pinus; species Pinus albicaulis. The sequence goes on along the minus strand of CM076575.1, from coordinate 925,413,974 downwards.
GAGCGAATGTCTCCTCATAATCAACTCCCTCTACCTGGGAGAACCCTCTAGCCACAAACCTTGCTTTGAATTTCTCAATGCTGCCATCTGCAGCATGCTTTACCTTGTAAAGCCATCTGGAAGTAACCATGGATTTCCCCTCAGGCCTCGACACCACCTCCCAAACATCATTCTTCATGATAGAAGAATACTCCTCCTGCATGGTCTCTCTCCAAACCTGCTAGCTAGCTGCCTCCTCATAGCTAGAAGGCTCGGAGTCAATGATGCAGGCAACCAATGCCATATAGCTATAGAACCGCTCAGGTGGTCTGCCCTCTCTGACCTGTCTCTTCGGCCCAGCAACAGATGTGGCCTCTCTCAAGGTGTCTTGAAGCCACTTGGGCTTCCTCTTCCTTGAGCACACTTCTCCCACCGGAGAATGAAACCTCTCATCATCATCGAGCCTCCGAACTTCCCGATCGTCTCGTCTGGCTGTCCTCCCGCCAACCAACTCGTAGACGTCAGTGCTCGTGTGAACTGGCCCATCGTTGGACTCCTAGTGAACTACTCGTGGATCGCTCGCATGTCGCCCTAAGCACCACCCCTCCAGCCTTGTGATGTCCTCAAGCTGCTCAATGATGGACCCGACACCGTACCCATGTACTCAGATCCTCCCGATCCCCGCCCACCGTGATCCCTATGCCTCGACTCATTGTTCCTAAGGGTTTGGCCGGATCCATAGTCTAACTCTCGTGACCTCCTGAAGGCCCTGTCCTCCTCGAATTTCACATCCCGCCTGACAACTCCTCTCCTCTCTATGGGAATATAAATCCGAAAGGCCTTCGAGGTCTCACTGTAGCCCACAAAGACACCCTTCTCTGCGGTGGGCTCTAGTTTGGTCCTCTTCTCCTTGGGTACATAGCTTTGGCAAATTTCTCCAATGGATCTCTGCTTCCTCTCCTGTCCCCCATTCTCACTGGGGTTGTAAGGAATAAGAATCCCTCTTGATGCCTGCCTCCACACAATAATCAACAAACTCACCAAGGGTATACTCCCCTCCGTTGTCCAACCTGAGGACCTCGATCTTCCAACCTGTCTGAGTCTCCACAAGAGCTTTGAACTCTTGAAACCACTTGAAGACCTCACTCTTGGTCTTCAAGAAATAAATCTAGGTCCTCCTAGAGTGATCATCAATGAATAATACATAATACTCATATCCACTCAAGGAAATATGAGACATTCGACCGCTCACATCGGAATGAATCAAATCAAGTATCCCGGTCGATCTGCTGTCACTACTGGGAAAAGGGGATTTGGCAAACTTGCCCATCGCACATCCTCTGCATGTATCAAAGTGATCAATACTGAAATTTGGCACACCTGTAGTGATCTCCCGCAATGTCCTCAAGGCTCCATGATACATGTGCCCCATCCTGCGGTGCCAAATCTCACATAGCTATGATTTGCTAGCTCTGTTGCCGGTACTACTACTCAATGCCAAAAGGGGCTGAAATGCAAACTTGTACACCTTTGCATGGCGTACACCTATCACTCTAGCTGAATCAGCTGGAGCGCCCCTGGGATATATCAGCACCTGTCCTCTCCTGAACAATATCTCATATCCTCCATCCTCCAATGCTAAGACGGATATGAGGTTCTTCCTCATCCCTGGCACATATAGAACATCTGACACCTTCAAGGGAGGTTTGGGTTCCCTATCAAATGTCAATGTCCCCACACCGACTGCACTAACAATGCTGTCATCTCCAAGTACTACCTCTATATCAGTGCCACTCTCGGAAAGCTCTGAGAAGTACTCACAGACTCCTGTCATATGACGTGAAGCCCCAATGTCAACATACCAGATACTTGAATATGCTCCGCTAGTGGAGGGAAATGCACACTCCTTCTCAACCTCTGTGGCAGGTGATCCTGCACTAGTGGATTCACAAGCAATGAACCCAAACTCCCGGTCAAAGCTATCCGTAAAGTCCTCTATCTCTGTTGATGCTGCCATGCTCTGGCTCTTCCCCTTCTTCTTCTTCTCCGAACACACAACTGCATAGTGTCCCATCTTCTGACAATTCCAACACTTCACTTTGGAATCGTCCTTCTGCGTGTTCCCCTATTTACCTTTACCTTTGCCTTTGCCCCCACTATTACTTGTGGAAGCTTGCTTCTTTCCATTGCCTTTCTTGCCTCCTGTCAACAGTGCTACATCCTCATCCTGCTCAACTGGTTTGGCTGCCCCAAGCTGGCTCTTTCTGATTTCTGTCTGTATGCAATCATCCCATAACCTCTCCCAAGTGGGAAGGGTCTCACGTGCACAAACCCCATCAGCAAAGTTCAACTATGAACTAGGAAGGCCATTCACTGCAATCTGCACCAACTCAGCGGGTGGAATGACCTCTCCAGCTGCTGCCAATGCATCTCTCACATTAGTAATATTTGTGAAATATCTAACTGCACTATCAGTCTTACCCATCTTAATGGTCTTCAGCTTCTCCCTTAGAACCATTTTCCTGTTCTCATTGGTATTCTGGTAGAGATTGATCAATGTTGTCCACATCTCATGAGCATATCTCTTTCCTCTCACATGAGGAATGCAATGGTCTTTGATTCCATCTAGAATCAGTGTCTTACCCTTGTTATTCTTTTTATTAAAGGCTGCCAATTGAACAGCATCAGTAGGCACATTAACAGGGTTTCAATCTTGATTCTTCTATCTTACCTAGACTTTGGAATGGCATGGCTTCTTCTCTCCCATCTATGTTGGAAGTGGAACCTCTCCATTCTTTCGGTAAAGTATTTTGTACCATAATGATGATTTCTCTATCAGACATTACTTCTCCCAACTTTAGTAGTTGATCTCGTATTCCGAAAATCTCCATCAATATTCTCAATTTGTATAGTTTTTGTCTCAGGGATAACATTTCCTTTCTAGAACCTTTCGAGAATAGTTCCAGCAGCCCTTGAGTTCAGCACCTTAGCTCTGATTCCATATTGAGAATTTGGAGGGTCGGAGATTAATTCAAATTCTCTTACTTGATAATTACTTGTGAGCTTACTTGTTAACTTATTTAGTCTTTCATCAAGTTAGCTACCAAAATACAAGAAACACACAATTAGGCTCCTCGAGCTAGGGAAAAAACCTCTCCCTCTTGGAAAAGAAAACCCGTAAGAAATTCTTCTTATAGATCTTCAAATGACAAGTACCATGACCAAGACTCAGACCCTTGACCTATGAATGCCTCCAAGACCTTGTTACTGCTTCTAAGTATTCTTCCAATGCTGATCTTTCTTTTCGTCACCAACGTGCACTAACATGCATCAACATTAGAGAACTCGGTCTCTAAGTTCTTGGCTTCTCCTTCTACTTCTCGGCCTCCCTGTATAGATGAGAGATGTAGTAGCCCAAGACCGAACTTGTAGAAGATCTCCTTCACGCTATGAACACCTTCAGCCTTCTTAAGTTATACAAGGAGAGAACAGACTCGTTTCCAAGTGTATATATATATATATATCAGATTTACTTGTTCCTGAAGTCTGCAGCTTCTACTGGCTTATCTGCATCCTTGCTTCAGACTCATTAACACATATTCCGGGATTCCTTTACGCTGCAATAGTCTTAGAGAGATCTTTATTACTTCCAGTTAGAAGACCCCACTTCTACCTCAGATTTATCTGCACCTTTTTACTGTGGAAATTTCAGAGAGAATCCACAATCTTTAACCTCTGAGATCTGCACCCTTATCACCTCTGAAATCCACACTTTAGACTCAGAACAGTCCGCAATTATTCGGTCCTTATATTCGCACTTGAAACCCTAAACAAGTCCTCATAAATCCGCACTTTTTTCTTCAGGAAATCCGCACTTACATAACTCAGAACCATCCGCACTGAAGCTTAGAGATGTCCGCAATTGCTGTTATTTTCTACGCAGCATAGGTGGGTATAAATAGTCGTTTTCCCCTGTATATAAGCTGACCTGACTTGGTGAGCCGATATGACTGTTATGAGGCCGACTTCTAATACATCATTTAATCTTATCTTTCAGCGTTTGAGTGAGGACTGATAGAGCCATTCTTCCATGATTTCTAGGACAAGGTCTTGGAGCATTTCATGAGACTAGATCCTTCATATATATATGACACTTAATTACATCTATCCCTAGAAGACAAAACCCTAGATAGACATTAAAAAGAAATCTATTAAGCTATAATAAACTCTTGCTCATGAAACCCATGAAGAAAGTACAAAATACATTTTATTATCTTTGTCTTCTACTTCATATAAATCCATAATTACATAGTCAATATGAAGACCGATCCTAGATACACTTTTCAACACACTGGCTAATAAATCACTGTCATTATCTCTCTGTCATCCATCATAGTAATTGTTTTATAGCAAGGGCACTGTCACAGTCAGGAATATTGTCCAGAGACCAACAACCCTAACTTCCTTTACTATTAAGAACACACTAATGTATACCAAAGGAGACTGCCATGATAGATACGCATCATTGTCATATCATGAAGGACATTTTCATAACATACAAATTATTTTAAGTTCATTCCACTATCATCATTGTTGAAGGCACTGTCAAATACTATAACATTGTCTCAAGGTTACTGTTAAAAATATGTCATCAAGATGATTCAGTCTTATTGAGAAGCAAGGTCATTGCTTTGATAAGAATATTGCCCCACACAGACACACATATATATACACACACAAGAATAGTTATCATATTAGAGTTGTCGCTTGCAATAGGTCATCAAAGGTCCAGGTTCCAAAATCTTCGTTGATTAAGACACTAAACATATCTTAAATTACTGTTATGAATAGAACTGTCATTTATTTGCGTCCAATACAATTGTGTCATGTATCATTATCTCATCATATTGTATGTTACAGAAAATAATGCAGGCTTATTACCTATCATTGTACCATACCTCAGATTATGTGATGTATATAAAGTCCAACAACAAACCACAATGGCACTGTGACTTAGTCACTATAATTTACTATGATGCTAAACATGGTGGTGCCAAACCCTACAAAGCCAAGAAATGCCAATTACTACGACGTCAAACCCATTGATGTCAACCCATCAAGCGGTGCCCATACTACAGATTAATGTGATGCCCATATAACGCATTGATGTGATGCGCATGCAGTTCTGTGGAGCGATGCCCATAAAACAAATTAATGTGATGCCCATCAAGTTATGTGTAGCGATGCTACAGTATACCATATAGTGATATGAATGAGACACCGTAGTATGATCGAGCCTGTACAGTGATATTAAGATAAAGTGAGCGAGTTCACTCAGAATCATAGTGAGCCATAGAACAATAATAACAAAGCCATACCAGAGCCTTAGACAAACCACAGGAGTTGTGAGCCCCTGTATTCATAACCATAGAGATGTGTGTGAACTTTCATATTCGAATGAGGTATATCAATAGAGTTTATATAGTGATTTCTATGGGTGAGCTGACTTTGTAATTTGGAGGGAGAGCAGAATTTAAATTTCTTTTCAAATATATTTTCTTATGCCCAATAGATTCTTTATCAAAATGATCATATTAATAATAATATCTTTCTTTTTTGTATATGAATTTTCTTTGACCAATGAAAATCCTCTTTTGGCACAAGGGTTTGCATTTGGGGACTTTGGGTTTCCCTTTGGGAAATTCGTCCTAACACTGCCAGAATTTTCAACAATTTCAAAAGTAATTGCAGTGCATTAACAACCAGGCACAACCCCCATAGGTTGGCAAGCAGTGACACATGGGCAGATTTTCCTAAATGGTACACTAATTTCCACTGCAGAATTTCGAGCTTATCCCCTTTTTTACAATAAATAAATTTCTGCTAACAAAACAGTGATGTAATTTTTATCAATATTCAACATTCAGCTGAAAATTACATTGTTTGCTTTACAGTGATTCATCATGCATATACATAGCACTAAATTGGGGATCAAAACTAGGGTGTACCAATCAATCCCCCAACCTATATACCATTGTTGTGTGCATCACTTGATGTCCCTGTTGAGAAATTAGGGCTTTTATTAAACTTTCTCTTTCATGATAATCACTTGTGACTTCGTTATACTTCTTTCACTTAGATCTTATCTTCGTTAGATTATTACGTTCTTCATCAAGTCAATTTTCAAATGCACAAGAGACACAAATATTTAGGCTAGTAAGCCAGGGCCAAAATCTCTCCATCTTGGACAGGAAAACCTGAAAGCAATTCTTTTTATAGATCTTTAATTGGCGAGTACCATAACCATGACACAGACTCTTGACACAAGTATGCTTCCAAGACCCTTGTCACTGCTTTTCTAGGCTCCTAATGTTGATCTTCCTTTTTTTACATTGCTCTGCACCAGTACTAGGGAAACTCGGTCCCTAGTCTAATAGCCCTTAACAATATGCTTCTTCACAACTCTCCTTGGATCTAGAATCAGCCTTCTGTAAGCTCTTCTTCAGTCCTTCTTTCTGCACCAAGGCTGAAGTCTTCTTCTTGCTGTAGAGACCCTCCTTTTACAATGTGTATATCTTCGAACCCTTTCTGCCCAAGACTGGGTCCCTCTATTGCGCACCTTGCAATCTTCCTTTTCTTTATTGTCTAGACACCTCCTTCCGCACTGTATTGTCACCCTTCTTGTGCACTCTAATGGAGACCTGTTTCTCACCGAGGTAGCCCTTGTCCTACCTGAAGTATACAAGGCAGATATAGACCCTAAACAAAGATAACAATTAAAACACTGGACTTTGTTGAGATGGCTTCTATTGCGCACCAATTGTAGCCCTCTTCTTCCCACTTTATTACAGAACTTGACCAAGAGATGCTTGCCTAAATGAGGCCACAGTCCCTCTATATATAGGGATTGTTTCCTACCTCTAGGCTGACATGACTAACTGAGAGTGAGCCAACTTCATTAAGGGAGGATCTTCAACATGTATTGAGCCGACTTCAAGCAGCATATTTGACAAGGTCTTGGAGCATACAATTACATCAATAATTGTACTTTACAAATGTAACAATCACTTCATATACATGACTCTGAATTATATATATTTATGACAAGATGAAAAACCCCTAAAGACATCAAGAAGTATTTGACCTATAATAAAACTCCTTCCTCATGAAACCCATGACCCAAGCATTACAAAATACATTTTATTATCTTTGTCTTCTTCATTACATAAATTCATAATTACAAGTCATTATGAAGACCGAACCTAGTTACACTTTTCAATAGTCCCTACCAAATTAGACATGATAATCATCCCCAACGAGTTTAAACTAGGTACAATACACAAAATGTTGCAAAATTCCCAAGGCCTCCTACAATGTTCTCCACAGAAATTAAAAAAAAAAAAAAATTAGAAAAAAAAACTTCTTAACGATGTTAACAATTTGAAAAGACATCTAACAACATAGTCGAGAATATCATAGATAAACATATGACAAAAATGGTTGAAGAAGAAATGTGTTAAAAGGTTAATGAAACTCTAAACATTCACGAGTTGAAATAAAAAATGCAAGAAAGAATTCACAATGAACAGAATATGTTGATTAATAGCATCACTCTTCAACTTCAAAAATGAGAAGCAAGAAAAAATAAAAGGAGATAACCATAAAATATTTAATTTCAGGTCAATCTTGGGTGCGAAGCTTCTAACCCCTTGTTCACTCTCGGAAACTTCGCTCGATGCGGGAAGCGTTTGACGCTAAACGCGCTTGGCAGCTTCTGTCGGGGCCGTTTTGAGACGCTGATTTCTGACTAAAAAAAAATACTGTTTTTGGGGAAGCGTCCAGGCGAAAAAAACGCTCCTGGCCTTCAGCGGTCGCAGCAGGGAAAGCGTTTTTAAAATAGCGGGAAGCGTTCGCTCCGTAGCAGCTCTGACAAAAAAGCATCTCCTAAGCGGCGAATTTTTTTTTTATGAAAAAATTCGGTTACACTCAAAAGGGGGGGGGGGTTTCATTGTTAGTTATTATTTTTGTTAGTTGGGGAGTGAGATTGAGATGAAGAAGATAAGAGCGCAAGGTTTGGTTAACAGCAACGGGAAGCCGAGGTGTGTGTACGGAAAAGGCAAGGAGCAAGGCTGACAGGAGGATTGCAAGAAAGAGGTAGGCCTTCTAATCCAATTTTGTATTTTCTAAGATGAATTTGTAGATTGTTAAATTGTTTGAAAATGAAAACTTGAATTTTGCTTGAATGTTACATTTTATTGGATTTAAAACTTTTAAAATGAGTTGTTTTTTTCCTATGTTGCATTTCCTATTCCCATTTGGCATTTTTCTATTTGTTTTGCAGGCTAGATTCTAGAAACTTGAAACTTGTTTCCATCATGGCTATACGGCTAGGAATTTTCCTCATGTTGGTTCCTTTCTTTGTGATAATGGTGTTGGAGAGTGCTAGAAGAAAGAGACAAATCAGAGAAGAGGAGGATGAAGAGGAGGGTTATGGTGGATCTGAAGAAAATCCTGAAGAGGAGGGTTATGGTGGATCTGAAGAAAATCCTGAAGAGGAGGATTATGCTGAGGAGGAAGTGGGGAGTGGAGACCCTGAGAACCTAGAATCCCCAACTAAACAAGACCAATATCCTTTGTGGAAATATGTTCAGAAACAAGAAGGAGGGAAAGGTGGTGGAACCACTAAATTTTTTTGCCCCCATTGCAATAAACAATACCATGGTTCATACACCCGTCTGAGAAGGCAACTTTGTGGGATAATGCCAGGAGATGGAACTAAAAATTTTGGAATCAAAGTTTGTACTTATGTGCCAGCACCACAGAGAGAGATATATAGGAAGGAAGAGGGGGTTGCCATACAGAGATCATCTAAAAGATCTAAGGGTATCGCTGATTCAAGCCCAACACATTCAACTTCCACCCATGCCAGTGGTTTCGGAAGCAGTGGCACTGGATTAAGGCGTAGAACCATATCCGATTTCCTAGACGAAGGGTGTAGGAATGATGTGGATTCAAAAGTTTACCGGTTTCTATATGCATGTGGAGTGCCATTCAATGTTCTTCGCTCACCTTATTGGCATGAAATGGTTTCTGCCATTAATGATGCCCCCAAAGGATACAAAAGCCCTGGGTATGACAAGGCTAAAACCGTGGGTCTTGATCATGAAAGAGCTAAAATAAACAATTCTTTGGCTAGAATGACAGGTTCGTGGAATGAGCATGGGTTGTCCATTGTCTCTGATGGATGGACCAATGTAAAAGGAAAACCATTGATAAATGTTTTGATTGTGTCGGTTAGTGGTGCAGTCTTCCTGGCAGCTTATGATTATTCAGATAAATTCAAAAACGGCATTAACATTGCAGAACCATTACTTGATATAATTGAAAAGACTGGGCCATACAATGTGATACAGGTCATCACTGATAATGCTGCTAACTATAAGGCAGCAGGAGCAATTGTTGAGGATAAATACCCCAACATTTTTTGGTCTGGGTGTTTGGTTCACACAATGAACCTTTTGATGCATGATATCATCAAAAACAAACAACCTCAATTCAAATGGCTTGGTGATTTGTACAAGAGGTAAGAAAATGATCAAATTTATTACAAATCATAGCAATACCCATGGGCTTTTCCGTACTCACTCCAAATTGGAGTTGTTGAAAATAGGAAAAACTAGATTTGCTAGTTATTACCTCACCTTCAGGCGCCTTTTGAAGGTAAGAGAGTCATTGGCTGCAATGGTATCAAGCCCACACTGGCAGCTATTAAAGGACAGGGCGGCAACAGTGGTTGACAGGAAAAGTTTTGAACATGTGGAGGAGACCGCCCTTGACCCTCAGTTTTGGGCACGTATGAGGGAAATTGTGAGTTTTACCAAGCCCATTTATAACATGATTCGCTTTGCAGATACTGATAAACCAGTGATTGGAGAGGTTTATGAGCAGATGGATAGCATGTTGGAGCAAATAAAAGATATTGTTAAGGATAATGATCCCATTTTGTATGCTATGATTCATGACTGTGTGTGTGCACGGTGGAATAAACTCAATGTTCCACTGCATGCTTTGGCATATATCCTTACGCCAAAATATTACTCTCCATCTTGGTTGGGCCAACCTGCACCTGGAGGTGGGGTTAGGGTGAAACCTCACACAGATCCAGAGGTACAAGAAGGGTACATGAAAGCATTGGACAAATTGGTACCTGACAGGGAACTATGTGCTGGGTGCGCAGATTGGGCAAATGCGGTTACTTCCTTAACTTTGGTTCTTTCCATGCAATGGAAGACAGGGACAGATTTGATGCTCTCACATGGTGGGAAGCATATGGCGGCATGGGACTTTTGCCAAAGTTGGCTAAAAAGTTCTCTCACAGGTTGTGAACACTTCTTCTGCAGAGAGGTGTTGGAGCACCTACAGCTTTATACACAATGTGAGAAGAAACAGGCTGAATGAAAACCGAGCTGAAAGCTTGGTTTATGTGCATTATAACTTGAGGTTGTTGAGCCATTACCGTGATCGGGCAAATGAGGATCAATCATACAGAGTCTGGGACAACAACCCAGAGGATGATAATTTGGAGGACGGCACGTTACATCTGGAAGAATTGGAAGCAGAACTTTATAGGGATGATGATGAAGCATCAGCAGCACCGCCACACACAGGGCCAGTCCCACCATCCACTGGTAGCAGTGCGGGTGCCAGTGCCAGTGCCAGTGCCACTCCTCGATATCACACTGTTGTTCCTTTGCAGATCTAGCCTCCACCTTCTAGTCGTGGTCATGGTACTCCTGAGAGTACTAGAAGACCAACATTTCCTCGTGGCTCACAAAAATTAGACATTTCTCGTGGGCGTGGCAAGGGGCCAGCCAGATAAAATATATTTGTTGTTTACTATTTTCTATTTGTTGTTGTCAGTTGAACAGTTGAAACTTGACTTGCTACTGATTTCATATATTTAAATTTTTAATGAAGTTGGCATTTATAAGTTTACTGTTTACAAGTCATTATGAATTATGAATATGATGCTTCATGAAAGTTATATGGTGATCAATGAATAATGATGATAAATGTTATATAATATCAATGATGATAAATGTTATATATTGAATTTTGAAATCAATGAATCAATGATGATAAATGTTATATATCAATGATGATAAATGTATATTGAATTTTGAAATCAATGAATCAATGATGATAAATATTATAATATATATATCAATGATGATAAATGTATATTGAATTTTGAAATCAATGAATCAATGATGATAAATGTTAGATATTGAAATTTGAAATCAATGATGATAAATGTTATATATTGAATTTTGAAATCAATGATGATAAATGTTATATATTGAATTTTGAAAGCTTGAAACCTTCAGATTGATGATTCGCGAGACTCAAGAGTCAATATGTTGTATGCTTCCAACTCGTTGGCGTGGTTGATGAAGATTATAACTTCTAGATGATTGATGTTATATGATTCAATCTATGTTTTTATGTTTTTTATGTCTAATTCATCATTCTACATGTTTTTGTTGACATATATGCATCAAAATATAAAAAATATTAAAAATATTAAAAAAATATATATATATATATATATATATATATATATATAAAAACGCTCCGGACCCGGAAACTTTTAAAAATGGCGCTCCGCGCTCCCGCTCCCGCTCCCGCTTCCAAGTAACCTTGATCTTGACAGTCTAGTGGCCAAATATGATAGCATTATCCCAAAAGAAAGGATGATCAACCACAAAAACTAGACCATGCCATTGTTCTCTAAAAGATTAATAATAAGGGTGTTCGAGATAAAGGCAAACCATTATATGTGGAAAGAAAAAACAAGCATACACATCAACATTACCAAGAAAATAAATGCAATAATCAATGATACGCACAAAAACTGGCATCAACGAAGCACTACCCATCTAAATATTTTCCAAGACCAACAATTACAACAAAGTGTAGAAGTTGAAACAATGCATGGGATCAAATGAAAAAAAAACTATGTAAAATCAAATTATCAAGTATCAACATCGAAAATAATTTATTTTAGATTGATGGATAATCAACAATGGCAATGGAAGAGCAAAATTTTGCAAAATTTCTATTCCCTGGTTTAATTTGGTGTAGGACAGTTAACTACACAGGTTTGAGGAAAAAACCATCCAAATGGTATACCATGTAATCCATGTAATGACCCTAATGGAATGTGTAGGGGTCAAATATATCTATAATGCTAGGTCAGCCTAGTATGTAGGAATTTACAGGGTAAGTTCCTTAGATCAAAAAACCAAAGGTCACTGCTCACAAACAGATAACAAATCAGTACGCCAGTATTTGACGTTGTTAAAAGAACTTCAACTTAAAACCCTCAGAAAGGGAAATAGTCCACGGCCTAAGCCAACGCGGCCACTTCAAGCAATTTATTAATGTAAAGAAAGGAAATTTAAATAATCTTCTCTCATAAACGGTCACCGGACAAATGACCCTCCATGCTCTTTAAATAGAGATCATGGACCAATCGAGTGTTAAGCCACGAATCAAGTGTTGGTAATACTGAGGAGCGAATAAACCATCGGATCACTACATATCGTGGCCGTCGGATTATAAGTTACAAAAGTACATACTAAAGAAACACACTTTACCTAACTTTATGCTAGACCAAGTTATACTTAACTATTTCCTATGTGTCGGAATATCCTAACATCCCCCCTTAAGAACAACTTGGGATAGGTTTGAAGGATTTACAAAGGTGACACCATAGGAGAAGGAAGGAGGCATTGGAGCCTATCCCCCGTTAATAACAACTTTCCTGAACTCCAAGCATAGATCGAAGTTTGGTAAACTTCGCTTTTGTGAGAGTCTTTGTAAAGATATCATCAACTTGATCATTGCTTGAACAATAGTGCACTTCAAGAATACGATCATGAATGAGCTTTCTGAGGAAGTGCATGTGTAGCTCAATGTGTTTGTTGCACTGATGTTGAACTAGATCTTTACATAGCTGAATGTCACTCTGATTTTCACACCAAAGTGTAGTTGGATGTTGTTGATGAAGACCAAATTCGAACAGGTTCCGACAAAGCCACAGGGCTTTCTTGCTGGCTTCAACAGCACCACGATACTCTGCTTCTGCCGAAGAAAGAGAGATGGCACTTTGTTTCTTACAAGACCATGTAATAGGTCCTGAACCAAGAGTGAATACATACCCTGCAGTAGACTTTCGATCATTAGGGTCACCAGCCCAATCAGAATAAGTGAAACCAACCAACAATGGAGATGTTCCTGCACTGTAATGAATCTCGAACTGAACTGTACCTTGAACATATCGAAGTATTCTTTTAGCTGCTTTCCAGTGACTTTCATGAGGTTTGTGCATAAACCGAGCAACAAGAACAAATGCAAAGGAAAGGTCAGGACGGGTATGGGTTAGATACAGAAGTTTACTAACAAATTGACAATATAAGGTAGCATCAACCTCAAGGGAAGTACAAGTGACTGAAAGCTTGACTCCAAACTGAAAGGGAGAAGGGGCTGGCTTACAGTCTTCCATGTGAGAGTGGCATAGAAGATCACAAGCTAGGTCACCTGACACAGGGACATGGGACACGAAGGACACGCGGATTCGAGTGTCGAACACAGACATGATGACCACCAAAACAAGACACGTTCGGACACGTTATATATTATTTTATTTAAAAAATATATATATATATATATATATATATATATATATATATATATTATGAAAACTACCTATTTCTTTCACAAATTCATACAAATTCATTGATTCAAACATATATCTTCATCTAGATGTAATTTTTACAAAGATACATCATACAATCATACAAAGTAATAGACATATTCATCAATGATCCAATAGGAGAAAGACAAGATACTGTAGTTTTCTCATTAAGTCATAAAATCAAAATGTGTTACATAGGTGGTACAATGCCAATGGAAAATGGCATGCCAAATAGAAATAGCAAATACAAAACAACTACAAGTCTACAAGCCTCGGCCGTCAAGGCAGTAGGTAGGTCATGAGTCATGAGTCATCAATCCTCATCATCATAATCAGCATCATTGTCCTCATCATCATGGTCACCACTGCTCACCTCTGTTGCATCCTCCTTTGTATCAAATGCCATCTCTACATCTATCGGTGTTGAGGATGACCCCTCTACAGTATCACCATCATCAAATGTGATAGGCTCTAGCACTGGCTCATTGAGATCCAAGTTGGCCAATGCCAACTCAACACTGTTGTCCAGACCCATATCATCAGGAAAGACATCCCAAATCTTTGTCTTTCCCTTCAACCACTCATCCCTCTGCCTGTAAATAAGACGAAGGTTGGTGTGCACATACACCATTGTCTCTGCCCTGAACTGCTCAAGCCTGCTCTTCTTTACACTATACAAATTCCCATATTTGCTCCAATTCCTCTCGCAACAAGAGGATGAAGTCATCTAAGAGAGGAGCCTCATGGCTATCTATTGTAGAGGAGGGCTTGTTGCCCCATAAGTTGCCCACCAAGAATAGGGCTTCTTAGCCCCCCTGTCTCTAATCACATCATAGCTTGCAAATCGCCTAGTGCCCGTGGAAAACTCTGCAAAGGCATCCTCCACCTCATCAAGGGATGCCCTATCCTGAAAAATTCTCCTGAATGCATCATTCCTCCCCTGCGAAACTTCACCATCCATGTAAGGAGGTAATCTGTGGGAAGTTCCACCATTCAGCGACTCATGGTTGTAGTATTTTGGGTTCAAGGAGAGAGCCAAACAATGTAAAGGTGTGCAATTCTTGTCCCATCTACTGACAAGAATATCATGCATGTTGCTGAAGAAGGCCTCTGGTGATGTCTCATACTCGAGGCAGTCACTCTGTAAAATAAAGTTCCTCACAGACTCAATCATGGAATTCCATCCCTCATAAGCCTCTCCTAGGATGGGTTGGTATGTATTTGCAAATCGAAGCAAGGAAATCATAGGGTCCATGATATGAATAAGTAGATCTACCCTCTCCCACCAGGCATCATCCAACACTGTGTCCTTCACTCTTTTTGAGACACTTGATCTGTCTTTCTCCAAAAAGACCAAAACTCTAAAATAACCACTGTTCCACCGAGTTTCTGGGGCGGGAAAACATGGGAGTGGGGATACGCAGAAGGGGGGCGTATATAAGCAAACAAGTGCATTATTTGTAACGTTTTGCATACAAGGATCGACACCTACATCTTCAATAACTTTAATAAACAACTCACCCATATATTGCGCATTCTTGTATTGTCCAAGTGCATCCACTGATTTCAAGAAAACTAGACCATTCAAGAAGGACACCATGAAGCTGATGAGTGGGTGTCGTGCTGGATTTGTCCACCCATTAGAAACAATGCTCACCCCAGATGTTGACCATGCTGATTTAATAGGCTCAAGCATTTTTTCCACCTCTTTCTTTGCCTTCGTCAACAATGTGGTTCTAAGCTTCTCTAACACAGGAGGCACATACCCTGATGGAGTTGTTTGAGTTAGAGCTCGACACATCTCAATAAATAGAGGTGAGCATGCAACATTGAAGGATATGAAGTTCTGATAGATAAAATTAAAAAATTAAAAAACAAAACAAAGGTGAGATCAAGCTCTTCCTGCTTCTCTTTTTAGAAAATCTTGTCTATTGGACCAAGCGCAATTGCCTTTCTTTTTGTTGTTTGTCCCCCACTAGAACTCTCAAATGGGAACTTGTTACTTCTTTTCCTCAAGAATGGAAGGGGGTCATAATTCTTGTTTTGTTTAGTTTTTGCAGCCACATTTGCCACACCAACAAATGCCTCTCTTTCCATTTCCTTCCTCTTTGCTAAAGACACATGTGTACAAGCTGCAATTCCACAACTTGATAAAGCCAAAAAATAAGCTTTCAAACGGTAATATGTGCTCATGAAATGGTTGTGGCAATAACTGCATTTCCAAGCAACATTGCCTCCCTTCATCTTGTTGTCTGGCCCTGCCTCTCTTGTGACATATTTCCACAATGGATATTTGTGGTCTTGAGCTTGTTGTCCTCCTTCAACATTTGAAGTTGTTGTTGCAGCCCCACTTCCAGTATATGGAACACTTGTAGACCCTGATGAAATAGGAACAAGAGGGGCATCTCCAATAGGGACATTCTTCCCCTTTCTTTGTCCTTCCTTGTTTCCCTTGATTGAGCCAAGAATGCTGTAAAAAACAAAAAATGTCCAAATTTGTAAAACATATGCACTTGCAAACCAAATGCAAAAAAATAGAGAGACAATACACTTACCAGTTGCTTGAATCACCTTGAAATTGCTCCCTTGCTCCTCCTTGCTCCTTGCTCCTCTCTCAACTCACACACAAACACAAAGTGAAAAAAGAAGAGAGAAATCGCGATTTTATAACGTTGGGACACTTTTTCGCGCTAATCCTGTCTGGCATATCGGGACACGATCATATTCGTTCAAGTGGACAAGAATCCGTATGAATCGTGTTCGATTTGACGGATTCGAGACACGAGGAGGGGGGAGGACGAATCCGGTTTCTTAGATCACAAGCATACTTGGACTGGGAAAGGGTAATACCTTCTTTGGATTGCAAGACTTGAAGACCAAGTAAATAATGCAAGTGTCCTAAGTCTATCATTTCAAACTTCCTTTTGAGGCTAGACTTCACATGGTTTATATGGTTGGGATCACTACCAGTAAGGATAAGATCATCAACATAAAGAACAAGGATGATTCAAGACTTACCCACTTTCTTGGTGTAGACATTGTTGTCGGAATGACATCCAGAAAATCCATTATCTAAGAGAAAGTTATCCATTTTGGCATACCAAGCCCGAGGGGCTTGTTTGAGACCATAGAGAGACTTTTTAAGATGACAAACAAGGCTAGAGTCTTTTTGGATAAAGCCAGGGGGTTGTTCCATGTAGATTTCTTCATGCAAGTCCCCATGTAAGAAGGCAGATTTAACATCCATCTGATGGACTTCCCATTTAAAGGAGGCAGCAAGGGAAAGAACAAGGCGGATAGAATTCATTTTGGCAACAAGGGAGAAGGTTTCAGTATATTTAATGCCTTCAACTTGTGAAAATCCTTTAGCAACAAGACGAGCTTTATGTTTATCCACTTTTCCATCTGGTCCAAACTTTGTTATGTAAACCCATTTGCATCTAACAAGTTTTCTTCCCTTTGGAAGAGGAACAAGATCCCAAGTATAGCTTGCCAAGAAGGAACGATATTCTTCATTCATAGTTGCACCCCAATCTGGATGACCTGTAGCTTCTTCAAAGGTATCTGGATCATAATTTTTTGAAACTTGAGCCAATAAAGAAGAGGATTTGTCGAACTAAGAACATGTACGACGTTGATCTGGAGGGCCACCTGCAAGAGAACCTACTACATCTTGAGTAGAGCGGACCCATTTTGGAAGTTGTGGAGCTGAAGGAAGATACTGAGTAGGTGGAGGAGGATTGTCATCCTCGTTGTCATCATCCGAAGTAGAAGGAATGATGTAAGAAGTAGAAGAGATAGAGAGAGGTGGCACATATGTCAAATCAGGCTCGCAGGCCAAAGGTGGCACACCCGCCGAACTAGCCTCGCAGGTCAATATATTTTCATCAAATTTTACATCTCTTCTAATGATTACATCTTTGGATTTGGGTTGAAGAAGTCTATATCCTTTGACATCTTCAGAATATCCAACAAAAATACATTTTTCACTCTTAGGTTCCAAGGCTTTATGCTTCTCATCTGAAATATGGGCCCAAGCTTCACTTCCAAAAATGCGAAAGTGACTTACATCTGGTTTGATTGAGCTCCAGGCTTACTCTGGAGTGATATTCCTTAAAACCTTAGTAGGAGTGTGATTTACTATGTAATTTGCACAGTTAATTACTTTCGCCCAAAAATTAAGACTAAGTCCTTTAGATTGAAGCATACAACTAGCCATTTCTTTTAGAGTGTGATTCTTCCTTTCAGCTACACCATTTTGTTGTGGAGTATACGGAACAGTATGTTGCAATTGAATGCCATGCTCAGTGCAAAAGTTGATAAATTTATTGTTAACATATTCTTCTCCATTGTCAAATCTTAACTTAAGAATTTGATCTTCAGATTGTTTCTCAACAAAGACCTTACAAGGCCAAGAACATGTCAAAAACTTCACTCTTGAGTTTTAAGAAGTATACCCAAGTGCATCTGGAAAAATCATCAATGAAAGTTAAGAAGTACTTGTTGCCAAAGAAAAAAACAACTAGAAGTGGACCACATAAATGACTGTGCACAAGCTGCAAAGGGGCTGAAGCGTGCCAACAGGCACGTTTGTCAAAACTATCTTGATGATGTTTTCCGAGTACACAACTGGAACAAACACCATCTCAGCAAGATAACATAGGAAGACCTATCACCATATTTTCTTTACATAGAGTTTGAAGAGAGCGATAGTTTAAGTGACCAAATCGCTCATGCCAAATTTTGCTCACTTCATCATTATGAGCAACAAAAATGGAAGGAAGACTTGATGAACCCAAGTTGTCAAACTTATATAACCTTGTGGAATCATCAGTAATGTGAGTGGCTAAAATATGTCTAGGATCTCTTAGGTCCTTAATTACAACATCATGAGGTGAGAATTCTACGGTTTTCCATTCACCTGAATGAGTTATCTGATAAACGAATAGAAGGTTGCAAGATAAGGTAGGAACACATAATACATCATTAAACTGACCATTATCTAGATGAATGGTTCCAGACACTACAACACTAAGAGATCTATCATCACCAACATAAATATTTTTGGTGTTACAATTATTTAAAGAAGAAAACATGGCTTTATTTTTGGCCATGTGGTAAGAGGCTCTGGAATCAATGAGCCACTCATGAGAATGAGAAGAAGAAGATGCATTCAATGCATAACCAGATCTTGACGCTTGACAACCACATGCAGAAAGTGCCATTCCCGAAGATGAAGTTGAAGAGTTCTCCAAATGGATGTTGTTCTTCTTCATTGCTGCTTCCAAGGCTTCCATCTTCTTAAAGCATTTTGACTCTACATGGCCATCACGATTACAAAAGTTGCAATGTCTATCTGTCTTCTTCCCTTTGTTTTTATTTGCCTTATCAGTTTGTTGAGTTGTTTTTTCAGTTTGCGGTTGAGAGTTCTTAAGACCCTTGTTTGGTTTAGGACCATTCTTTTTAGGATGTTGCTTCTTAGGATTCTTTGAATTTGGTTGTTGTTGGGTTGCTAAGGCTTTCTTAGAAGAGTTTCCAGTATTAATAAGACCCAGGTGTAAGAGTTTTTCTGGTTCTCTTATCAAAAAATCGCGAAAGGCATCAAAAGAAGGGGACTTGTATGGTGTTCCTTGATAAATGAGAGCTTCTCTAGTGGAAAGGAAGGTGGAAACAAATACAGAGTATGCAGGACCTAACTTAGCAAGAACGGAATAGATAAGACTACCATCTTCCTTTTTGACCTTACAATCTTCTAAGAGAAGTCTAAGAGTCTTGAATTTGGACAAAAAAAATTCAATAGAGGAGAAATTATTGGGGTCCAAAGTAAGCAACTCATTTTCAAGCTGGTGGGCTCTGATTTCATTTTGAATGCCAAAAATAATATTTAGCTTTTTCATAGCTTCATCAGGGGAGTCAATTTCTTGGATATGAAATATAAGATCTTAAGCAATGGACATTCCTATCAACCCTCGTGCTTGATCTTGTTTATTTTCCCATTTAGCCTTTTTATCTTCAACGGTAGGTTTAGATTCTAGTTATGAGGCTATTTTATAAAGCCCCTTACATCTAATAAGTCTACCATGTAGGATAGCCATTGGAAATAATTGGTACTAGTAAGAATCACTGGGCATGTACTTTCCATTTTTAAAAAATGAAGCTGTAAAGGTTGAAATTAACTGCTCCAATGGAAAGATCTCAAAAAATTAGGCGGTTCAAAAAATACAGCTCTGAAAATGGCTTCTGTATGAAGAACTTATGTCTTTTTGAAGAAAAGTTGTAGTAGATGCCAAGTAGTCACGTGATAGGTTGAAAATTGATGATGAAGTTGTACTTTAAAAAAAAAAAATCCCCCCTCCCCCCCTTTCCAAACTTAATATAATAAGTTCACCTTTTTCTTTTTAAATACTACTTTATGTGACTCACTTTTATAAATAAGTGAGAGTCACTTTTTACAATGTTACTTTATGAACTAATGACCAAGTAAACTGTAACTTAAATAAAAGATAAAGTGACTTTAGACTGTAAGTGACTCACTTTTTATAATGAGTGAGAAACATTATTACATAAAGTAACTTTAAAACATAAGTTACATGTGTTTTTTTTTTTCAAACTAACTTGACAAAAAACCCTTTTTTTAAAGTAACTTGACAAAATAAAAAATTTAGAAAATAGTAACTTGACAAAAAGCTTTTTAGTAAAAGTAACTTAAAAAAAAATACTTGAACCCAAGACCTCTATTCTCATAAAATAACTTTAGACCAAGTGAGCTAGTTAAAAGATTTAATAATTGTTGGAAATAAGGGGGTTTTTTTTTTTGCTCTTTGGAATGCGTGTTCTTTTTCCTTTAGATCTAAAATGACATAGCTAGGGCAACCGGAAACCTTTTCGCATGAAACAAAAGGGGTTCTTCACTAGAACAGAGGCTCCGGACACAACAGAGAAGTTCTCCCGGCCTGAAAGTGGTCAAAAACAATAGAGTTTGAAAGCGGAAGTCGCATGCAGTCAAAACCGGCTTCAGATTTGAATCAACAACGAATGCAACCCTCAAAAAGCTATAATACCATGTAGGAATTTACAAGGTAAGTTCCTTAAATCAAAACACCAAAAGTCACTGCTCACAAATAAATCACAGATCAGTACACCAATATTTGACGTTGTTAAAACCCTCAAAGAGGGAAACAATCCACGGCCTGAGCCAATGCAGCCACTTCAGGCAATTTATTAATGTAAAGAAAGAAAATTTACATAAGCTTCTCTCATAAACAGTCGCCAGACAAATGACCCTCGATACTCTTTGAATAGAGACCATGGACCAATCGGATGTTAAGCCACGAATTAAGTATCGATAATACCAAGGAGAGAATGAACTCTTGGATCACTACATATCGTGACCATCGGATATAAGTTACAAAAGTACATACTAAATAAACACACTTTACCTAAATTTACGCTAGACCAAGTTATACTTAACTATTTCCTATGTGTCGGAATATCCTAACATAGTAGTCGGCCTACATGGGCAATGTGTGAGAATTTGTATGTATAAGAGGCCAATACAGTCATTATTACGTAGACTGACTAATGATTTGATATTTGTTACGTAATTTGGTTATTTGGAGTCTTTCACCTAATATCTAAGAGGTTATTTTCCTAACTCATCATTATTCTATTTTTGGGAGTTATACTACAAGCCAGTATTGAGTATACATTATGTGAAATGAGGGTTATGATGCTTTATAATCATCTTTCATTACAATACCTATGACTTGCAAGCACATCAAATCACTTAAAAATAGACAAATATACTTAATATTTGCAAGAGAAACAACCTTAAAACAAGTCCTAGTGATTTTCAACATATTTACATGAAGTCCATATTCCACATTTTTTGCAATATTTCGCAAACCAAAGCTTATCATAAAAAATATAAATTCATAAATTAAATTTCCTTCTATGTTTCCACATACCGATATCTGACCATTGGATCAAACGTGTTGCAAACAATCCCAAACGCATACAGAGCAATTAAATTGTTATCTATCATGCACATCTTACTACTAAAGCTTTCTCATTGGTTTTAATTTTTCCTATATGGTATTCTTACCTAGCTTATCTACACTTATAGTTCAACTTTATTTTGTAATTTTTATTCTGCGTTGTAATACAACAGATTCATTCATATCCATTCAATTACCCTTTTACATACGACCATGCAAACAGACAAAACACATCAAACATATTACACAATGATATCCACTGATTTCCAAATAGTTGACAACATGATACTTTGGTAACCATCAGCAAACAAATTATATATAATATCTAACCTGGTTCCACAGATTTCCAAGGAGTTGATCCTTGGGTGACAAACATAATTTTCATCTCTTTCGACTTTGACCATTGAATCTCGAAAATGGATCGTTCTACATGGCAACTACAAACAAAAAGAACATAATTAGAAGCATTCCACCAAATGACCAAGAAAGTATATTTAATAGGGTAAATAAACTAATTTCCTCTCTGCAATGTACTGTAAACCACTTTCCATAAAATAATACGTTATACATAGAAAATTGAGAGATCCTATAATTTTCCAATCACCTTATAAAAAATTGTGAAAACAGAGTTGTTTTTTCCCACCTAGATTAACTAAATATAAATTGAAATTTGGAAAACTTGCTACAACAAAAAATCAGTCTATAGTATTTCCTAAAAGTAACACCTAGTCAAACATGAAACCTATTCAATACCATAGTACAAATAATCATGATATAATGTATAATATCGTTATTCACAACCCCCACACAAATTATCAAACCCAACACAAATAAGCAGAAACACCAACTCAGCAAGAATACTTTGACACAATTAGGGAGAATAAACACTCATGATTAACCTGTGATTGCCTTAAGTGCAACCATGATAACCTTTAATGGCAGGGGTTTATTTTTAAGGCAAATAAGCCTTGAACTGTAACTCACAAATCCACATGTCCTCTAGGTATAAAGAAGTACAATGAGCACCTGGAACAGGCACAATGACATACTTTTGCTATAACAGGGAGTAAAGAGTTTGGAATCAAACTGTTTGAAATGAGACGAAACACCCACCCGCAATCTCTCCAATGAGGGTCTTGTTACCCACCAAAAGTGGGTGACCCCTAGGAGAAACTTTTCTCCTATTAATCTCTTCCAGCCAGCAGCCCCTTAGAGCCACCTAGTTTCTGATGTGACGTACCATTCATATCTTCGGCACCTGCAGCAGTCATATGTCTCCTTGCCCATTTTCCAAGAGCACATGTAGGAAGGTGGACTTCTAATCAAAAGGTACTTTATTAATTTTGCAATCGGGTGCTTATCCTTGTATGTATTTGGGCATTTTGACATGGATTATGGGGTAATTTGGAAGAAAGAAGGATTTTGATCGAGATCTTATTCCCTCACGTTAAATAGGGTGTTAATTTTTCAATCCTAGTCAAGTGGGACCTCCCCTAATGCCCCAATGGGTATGTTACCCACCAAAAGTGCGTGATCCCATAGGAGAATTTTTCTCTTAGATTTGTCTTCAACCAACAGCCAGGTGCCCCTGACTGCCACAAGTGTAGCCGATATATTGTGCCATTTGATCTTCGCTTGTTGAGCCAGTCATATGTCCCCTTGCCCATCTATTGAGAGCATATGTTTGAAGGTAGGCCATCTAACCCTAAAGGTATATTTTTCATTGTGCAATCGGGTACTTATACTTGTTTTTCCTTGGGCACACTAGGCATGGATTATTGGGTGACTTGCAAGAAAGAAGGGTTTTGACTATAGTCTTGTTCCTTCACCTTAAATGGGGATTAATCCTCAATCTTAGCCTCGTGGGATCTCTCCTATTGGCTTATACCTTCAGGAAGGGCACTAATAGGGAAACCCTGATTTTTGGTTGCATGGTCAAGTTTTCTCATTTCACATTTTTCACTCCCCTCCACACACTACGAGCACTATTGCATCATACACCTTCTCTCTGTCCACATGACCACTGGTTCCACATGGCACTGGTACTTCCCCTGCCCTTGTCCAAATATTTGGGTCGGGCCCGGAAATGTTGCCCCAGAGGTTGATGCAGCTAAAAAAAAAGTTAAAAGCACATCATAGCCACAAATAAGAAACAAAAGAAAAGAATATTATAAAAATGCAAAAGATGGTTGGGACATTATATTAGCACCTAGTGTAATGTTCCTACTAGAAATTAACAGTGATAACCAAAGACATGTAAAGAAATTCAACACAAATATTTTTCAGCAAACACCCATGAAACAGAAAATGCTCCAAACAAGCCAAATGGGCAATTTTATTAAATATATAACTACTGGAGAACAATGTGAAATAGAACGAGTGCACCTGGGCTTGCACAAGGCAAGCTACAAGCCTCAGGTGATCGATATGTCAATCCCCAACTGTCGCGGGAGTTTATCTTCCAAAAATCTGCGCTGGCCCTATAATTCTGCACTGCTAGCTCTGTTGAGACCCTGATTTGACCGCTCAATTCCGCCCAAAAAATTCTGCAAAATTAGAGTTGAGATCCTTGCGAAAAAACTAGAAAGGGTTTTGGAAAATTCTACCGACCATCTGAGACCCAAAATTTCAGCTTTCTCCTCCCCACTGGCTGCCAAATAATACTGTTGTTTGGAGCTTCAAAACTTTCCCAAAAATTCTGCAAAATTAAGAGCCAACTCTTTGACCCATGACCGTCAAAACCCATAAATGTTTCGGGCTAATTCCGACTTCCCGAAATTACCCAAAATTGGTGCTATGCCCTCCTCAATAGAGATTGAGTCCCCAATGGCTCTATCTGTTGCAAACTCTCCTTATTTCTCCTCAATTTGCAATAGGAATGGTCTAGGAAATCTTCCCAGATGTAGGGAAGAGGTTTTACATCCAATCCTGGCACAAGATAGTGGAACATAGCTCCACAAAAACGTTGTTCAGTGACTCACTGCGCAGGCCCTAGGAAGATAAATTCATTCCCCTCAACAGCAGTCACCTCCAACTCCAAAATTTTCCTCAAAGGCTGAGCTCTCCCTCAAGCAACTCCATTGATTTTCTCCTGGCAAAATACCCTCGGAAGCTAATTGAGATGAGTGGTACGATTCCTCTACTACGTCCTCCCTGGAGTACGAATTGGCTGAAGGAATCTGTGGAAATGTGTTGCAATACTCCACAACCCTCTCACCAAAGTCGTAATAGCTTTCCTTCCTAGGATGGCACTCAAAGTCCATCGAAAGAAAGGTGAATTCTCCCCTTGGAGAACTGTTAAATTTTGAGTTAACATGTTCTTTGCTTGAGATAGTTACTTCATAAGCCCATTATTAATTCCATTAAACCATAAGCAATCATATTAATCATCATATGACAGTAACTAATGAAAGAACATTGAATGAACATGTGGAAGACAAGCCAAGACAAGGGAACACAAAGATATGGCTCAAGCCAGGGAAAAACCACAAGATGGGGAAAACCCTGGATCAATTCATCTTATTATCAAATATCAAGTGTTCAACAAAGAGAGAGTACAATGATGGGAACAGAATAACTTGTCAATATAAAGTTTCAACTATATTGTTCTTGGACCTAGTCAATCCTCTAGTTAGGGCACCTGAACATAGTTGATGGATCTGATTTAGGGCAATAACTCATAACACACATTCTTTCAACTGCGTCCCTCGTTATACTTCATAAACTTTCCTTCGCTAGCTCTATTAGCTGATCCATGACCTTATAGAAACAATGGACTATGGATAGAGTTCCAGAGGCATGCAGTGTTAACCCTGCTTCAGCACAAGTAGGCTTTCACAACAATGTGGCCAACTATACATTACTGATACAAGGAAACTGTGGTTCGCTTGCTGAAAGAGAACCCTATACCAACTGAATCATAACCTCCTTCATAGAAGCCCTAAATCCTAGCGAAGTTCTGGACTAAACTCGAACCTGTGAAATTCAGAACCCAAACAATATACTTACACCCACGTTGCCTCAGAGATATCCTGACCAAGGTCCACCCAATTCGCTGACCAAATCGCAGAGACATCCTTAATGATCAATGTGTCAAATGAGGTATGGAGAGTTTCATTATATACATTTTAGATATGAACTTTTGGAGGAAAATTTGAAATTCAAATTTCAATTTTTCCCACCTAAACCAAATTAACACTTATAGCATTTCTTTTGAATAAATAAATATTTTTCCTTATCCAAATTGGACAATCTTTATATCGATTTTGGTCCTCTTGGAAGAGGAATACAATGGAATTATTATCTCCATCAACTAAGGAAACCAAAGTGGAATTTGGCTCTAGTTTCCAATTTTAACACTCCCTCTCAACTAGGGAGAATTCCATTTGCCAATCCAACTGTTTCCATGAACCATCTCTGTCATCATGAACCGTCTCTGTCATCTCTGCTCTACTTCGCTCTGCTCTGCTCTGCTGAACACTGATCTGAATAATAAAGATGAATTGATCGAGAGTGAGTCACAAGACCTTGCCACTCTCCACTAACAAAAGTCAGTCCAGAGGTAGAACCTCAATTGATCCCAGATCAAGTAGATAAAACACCATGCATTCTAACATAGAGAGTACGGCAGTACATGATGTGTCCATCGGTAGTGCTATGGTCTCTATCCTCATTTCCTAACTCATTGGCCAAATGAGAGGTACTTACCATGTGTCCTGGACTACATGGGTAGGATGATGCAGAAACATCAACAGGGAACAAACATCTTGCTCATAACCATACGTAGGGAAAGGAGAAACCACATCCTACAAACACACATCACAATCACATGTATGGAAAGGATGAACCACCTCCTACACGCATGCAAAAACACTGACAATAGGGAAAGGATGAACCACCTCCTACATGCATGCAAAACCCATCAATAGAAGGAAGGATCCTACACGTGGGGAAAGGATGAACCACATCCCACCTACATGTCAATGATCAATCGTAGGGAATCAGTATCCTACATGCGGGGAAAGGATGAAACACGTCCCACTGACATGTCAACAGATGCCTATATGCATCTCTCATTGGGGCGTCCGCAGGAGTGTCCGCAGGAGAAGGTGAACCACTCATCCCATATGCCATAGGAGAAGGTGAACCACTCATCCTATGCATATCTCATCACCCGTAGGGGAAGGTGAACCATTCACCCTACACACATGTGCCTACAATCATAGGGGACGGTGAACCACTCACCCTACACACATGTCAAACACACATCACAATCACATGTATGAACCACATCCTACAAACACACATCACAATCACATGTATGGAAAGGATGAACCACCTCCTACACGCATGCAAAAACACTGACAATAGGGAAAGGATGAACCACCTCCTACATGCATGCAAAACCCATCAATAGAAGGAAGGATCCTACACGTGGGGAAAGGATGAACCACATCCCACCTACATGTCAATGATCAATCGTAGGGAATCAGTATCCTACATGCGGGGAAAGGATGAAACACGTCCCACTGACATGTCAACAGATGCCTATATGCATCTCTCATTGGGGCGTCCGCAGGAGTGTCCGCAGGAGAAGGTGAACCACTCATCCCATATGCCATAGGAGAAGGTGAACCACTCATCCTATGCATATCTCATCACCCGTAGGGGAAGGTGAACCATTCACCCTACACACATGTGCCTACAATCATAGGGGACGGTGAACCACTCACCCTACACACATGTCAACCATCATGGGGTATCACAGGGGAAGGTGAACTACTCAGCCTGTTCTCAGCGCACTACTAGGGGAAGGTGAACCACTCACCCTATGGTCACTCATAGCTCAATAAGTACCCCAAGCCTCCCAAGAGCTCCTAGATTTCAATCTTCAATCAAGAATCCGAGCCAAGCTACTTTTTGAAAATCAGACTTAGATCAATAGGAGCCTTACAGCAGCATTACAAATGTATATACTTTTCAATCCTCAGCTTTTGCATACGATAATCTTCCTCCTCCTTTCAATGTATAGATGAGACCCTCATAGTAGGGTCTATTCATGGCTCCCAGTCTCCTTTCTGAAGAAAGATAATCTTGATCTTTACCAAGACAACAGGGAGTTGCTTACTCAATCAATAATGATGAGTCTAGGTGGCTCTCCAAAGATCTTTGACCTCCACCCTTTCTTTAAAGGAAGATCTCAGTTTCCTCTTTTCTGAGAGAATCTCATAAAGTCTCATGGCTCCCTCTAAACATCGGAAAAGTATGCTTGTTCAGAGCATATCCATAAAGCTATCTGCACCCTGTTATTCATCCTCCGGTCTATACACCGAAATCAGTCAATAATGCTGCATCTTAAGGATAGAGTCATCAGATATCATATTATAATAAACTATCAACACCCTTTGACATGATTATGATCTGAGGCTCCCTCTGAGGCCATACGTCAGATGGTTATTGAGTTTCAATGATGAGACTGCTAAATGATTTATGCTATGTGCATGAAACTACTTCATAAGAATAATCCAGCCATTTGATTATGACAAGTGACTTTTCTCTGCCTTCTGAATTTCATCATCTTCCGTTGAATTGAGGAAGTATAACATCAACTACTGTACGAGGAATAAATAGTACTGCTATATCAAGGATATCCAATTTCAAAGCATCTCCTGAGATGAAACCCTTCCTAACCAGGATATTCTTTTATGTTGTATACCTCTGAAAAGTTGTCACACAGCTACTTCTGTAAAGAGTCCTTTGTGCCAGATGTCAAGGACAAGGCGTTGGAATAGATCTGTCCTTTCATCAAGCTCTCTAAAACTTACACATCTTGTTCACAACTTCGATTGTGAACAAGATCCATGATTAATGCTCCTGTCATTGATGACCTTCCATGCTTGATGACAGAGGATCTGAATAATATCACTGCTGATGAAAAGTACAGATTATTGAACTGAAATGAATTCACTGAGCTTCTATACACACAGATGTGATGCCATCTTACATAGGAAGTCAACCATGTTATTGTAACCCGAGATGAGAATGGCAAAGGTCAATCACTGTGATGGTATAACCATAGTAATACCAAGCGAGTAATACCAAGCGAAGAGGATGGCCATACATAGAACAGTGAGAGTAGGTTCGAGCCTTTTTTATGAATTTTGAAATGTTTTCGAAAATTACAGATGGAATTAATACATTTAAAACATATGGATTACCTCATTAACTCAGAACCATCTGTAAATGTGTTCAACGAAATCCTTAAAAAGGAAGTAAACTACAAGCCCATAAGCTGTTCAAAGTTGTATGTTTTCCAAATCTTTTAAAGTTCCTTAAGGCCATTCAGAGAGAATAATGAATTCTTCTTTTGTTAGAGCCAATATTGGTCGGTCTGCTGAGGTTATATATGCTAAGAGAAGGATCTGCAAAGAATGGAGCTTGACTTCAAATAATCCTTCCTGCACCAAATCTTGCTCTTCTTCAATCAGAAAGATACAGAGCACGAGATCTCATGAATTAAGTTGTCCAAGATTTGAACTGTAACCAAGTATCCAAAAATGATCTTCACATAATTCTATATGAAATTCTCATGTCGGCTCACTGAAATAAGACACAACTGTTTACTGGGTCAGGTCGGCTAATAAACAATGGCAAATCACTATAAATACCCTAGTGACTTCGCATAGATGACAGGAACAGAATTTCGGATCAGTCTGAGGTAGAAATGCGAGGTACAGTCTGTGGTTTGAAGCATAGATTGAAGATAGATAAGCGAAGAAGAATACAGGAATTCCTACCTCTATCTTGGGGATCACACCTTCAACAAGGTTAGCCATTTTATTGTAGTAACTGCTTTACTGAGATGCTGACATACTGTGATACAGATATCAATACCGCAGTTTGACATTACAATGATGCCACTGTCATCAGATCTGAGGGATAATGTCAAGCACAGGATGACAATTGTAAATTACAATTATTGATCCTCAGGGTAGGCAAAAAATTAGTAGTATAGAACTTAAGTCTATCATTTGCATTAAGAATGAGCCCAATAAATCTCTAAAAACTCAGAAGAATATCCAATGTGATTTTTGTTGATCCAGAATACCAATAATACCCACTAACAGTTGTTTCTTCTAGAAGATGAAGAAGAAGGTGAAGTTGACCTTGAGGGGGAGCTAAGAAGTGCCCTGGAGGAGATTGACAGACTCAAACTGAAGTGCAGAAAACAAAAGGACATTCTCCTCAAGTATGTAAGAGAAGAGAAAAATTCAGAAGTCCTCATAGGTAGAGCTTGAAGAAGCCAAGAAGATAGAAGACATGTTACTTAAGCAAATCAAGGATAAAACTCAGGAACAAGAGAAGTTGGAAGAAGAAGTAGTATGTCTGAGGAAGAAATTAGAAAATGCTCAAAGGAAAGTGTCTATAAATTCTTCTCAAACATCAAGCTCTGGTAAGTTAAATGAAATTCTGGATGCTCAAAGATCTCCTCTGATAAAAACTAGGATAGGCTATGAAGGAGAATCAAGTAAAAGCAAAGAAAAATAAAACAAAAATATTATTTTTGTAAAAGCAAAGAAGGCTGATGAAGCAGCTCAAATAATTCCTACAAAAGAAGAAACATGTAATGAGGGAGACAGAAACCAGAAGAAACCTCAAATAAAAAAGAATGAAATAAATACTCAGACTACAGAAAAAGGATCATATACCCCTGAGAATGTCAAATTTGGAAGCCATCAAAGGAGATTCTTCCCTCCTATGAAAAATGCCACCTGCTATGTCTACCACAAGCTGGGACACATTGCTGCATATTGTCATACAAGGAGGAGTAATTCAAACCAGCAAAAGATGCAAACAATGAAGAGACTGTCTCAAGCAAACAAATGGAGAAGACAACCTCACATTAGGTATGCAAATTGTTTCTATGGTTACTGTTTTTATTGTAAGGAATTTGGCCATAAAATCATTGAGTGCAGAAAATATAGACAAATATTGATGTTCAACACCTCAAGGAGGTTTATGAATCATAGAGATTTTACTCATACTCACAATTCTGCGAAAATTATGATCAAATGTTGTGTATGCAATAAAATTGGACATATGCCTTCCAAATGTCCTCTGAGAGGATGTGGTTCATCATCTCACAAAAGATACCAAACAAAAGGATGTTTCCAGTGGAAAAAGAAGGTGAATAAATGTGACCTAGCTCTAACTGCTCAAGACCTGAAAAGCCAATGGTATTTGGACAGTGGCTGCTCAAAACATATGACTGGAGACAAAAGCAAGTTCATAACTTTTGATGAAAAGAAATCTGGTAATGTTACTTTTGGCAATGATAAATCAGGAAAAATCAAAGGAAAGGGCTCAATTAGCCTAGATAATGGCAGAGGAAAGGCCCAAGATGTACTATTTGTAGATGGGTTGAAAGCAAATTTGCTGAGTGTCAGTCAAATGTGTGATAAAGGCTGTGAAGTTCTTTTTAGAGCACAAGACTATGAAGTCAGATCAAGCACCACAGGAAAGACTCTGCTCAAAGGTGTTCGAACAAAGAGTAATGTTTACATAGTGAAAGAGGAGGATGAAGCATGCCATCTTAGCAAACTTCAGGAGTCATGGTTATGGCATAGGAGATTGGGACATCTTAGCTTCGACCATATTATCAGACTGAGCAAGAAGAAAGCGGTCAAAGATATGCCTGAAATAAAAAGGCCTTCAAATACCATATGCAAATCTTGTCAATTGGGCAAATAGACCCGCAAATCCTTTAAGGCCAAAGATGAGCTATCAACAAGAAGACCACTCCAGCTTGTGCACATGGACCTGTGTGGACCTGCAAGAACTAAAACACCAAGTGGAGAATCTTACTTCATGCTGATAATAGATGATTTCTCCATAATGACATGGGTTGCATTTCTCAAGAATAAATCGGAAGCACTGGAGAAATTCAAGATATTCAAAGCATTAGCAGAAAATCAAACAGGATGCAAGCTAAAATGCATCAGATCAGACAAAGGAGGTGAATTCACAGATTATGACTTTGCAGACCTATGCAATGAACATGGGATAAAGCAACAATTTACTATTGCAGGGACACCTCAACAGAATGGAGTAGCAGAGAGACAAAACAGGTCTGTACAACAAATTGCCAGAGCCATGATGCAAGAGAGTAATATTCCTCAAACCTTCTAGGCAGAAGCAGTACACATAGCCGTGCATATCTTAAACAAAGCTCATTTAAGGCCAAGCAGTGACAAGACTCCCTATGAACTATGGCATGGTAAACCAGCTTCAATCAAGCACTTTAGGGTCTCTGGAAGCAAGTGTTACATAAAGAATAATGATGAAAATCTGGGGAAGTTTGATGCAAGAGTAGATGAAGGGATATTTCTAGGATATGCATCCAAAAGTAAAGGGTACAGTTGCTACAACAAGACTCTTCGAAAAATTGTAGAAAGCATTGATGTAAGATTTGATGAAGAACTTCCAAACAAGACAAGAAGTACAGACTGCAGCAGTCCTTCAGACAATCATGAAGAAGAAAACCAAGATGATGATGAAACAAGCAAGACAACAGAAGATGTTGAACTAAGCTCAAAAGCCCCCTCAAGATACACTCAAAAGAACCATCCAAAATATCAGATCATTGGAGACAAGAGTGTAGGAGTCCAGACAAGAAGGCAGCTAACTGAACAGACAGAAGAGGTATACATAGCCATGCTATCACAAATAGAGCCAAAGAAGTTTGAAGAAGCTAGCAAGGACAAGCATTGGGTGAATGCTATGAATGAAGAATTGGACCAAATTGAGAAGAACAATACCTGGGAATTAGTTCCCAGACCCACTGAGAAAAATGTCATAGGCTCAAAATGGGTATTCAAGAATAAAATGAATGAGCAAGGACAGGTAATCAGGAATAAAGCCAGACTTGTTTGCAAAGGATATTCACAAATCGAAGGACTTGATTACGATGAAACATTTGCCCCTGTAGCCAGAATGGAAGCTATCAGAATGTTTCTGGCCTTTGCATGCTACCAAGACTTCAAGGCATATCAAATGGATGTGAAATCTGCATTTTTGAATGGAGATCTAGAAGAAGAAGTCTACATGGAACAACCAGAAGGTTTCTCATTAACAGACAAAGAAGACTATGTATGCAGACTAAAGAATGTTCTATATGGACTAAAACAAGTTCCTCGTGCTTGGTACTAAAGGCTGGAAAAGTACTTGCAAAAACAAGGTTTTAAAAGAGGAGTAGACAACAATCTATACATAAAAGCCCATGGAAATGAACTCCTGATTGTTGTAGTATATGTTGATGACATTATGTTTGGAAGCAACAAAGATGAGCTAGCAAAAGGATTTGCTGAAGAGATGAAATCAAAGTTTGAGATGTCTATGATTGGAAAGCTCACCTTCTACTTAGGACTTCAAATTCAGCAAAAGAACACAGGTACATTCATCTCACAGGAAAAATACTTAAAAGAGATGTTGAAAAAGTTCAAAATGGAAGACTGCAAACCTGTGTCAACTCCCATGATCACTGGATGCAAGCTATGTGCTGATGATGGATCTGCGAATATAGATCAAAGACTTTACAGATCCATGATAGGAAGTCTGCTATACCTAACAGCATCTAGACCAGACATAATGTTGGCAGTAGGACTTGTGGCTAGATATCAAGCAGCACCAAAACAAAATCACCTTCTAGTAGTCAAAAGAATATTTAGATATCTACAAGGAACTGTACAGTACGGGCTATGGTATCCAAAAGACAAGAGCTTCACATTGACAGCATATACAGATGCAAATTGGGCCAACTGTGTAGATGACAGGAAAAGCACAAGTGGAGGTGCATTCTACTTGGGAAAAAGTCTGGTGGCATGGCTAAGCAAGAAACAAACATCTATCTCTCTATCTACAGCAGAAGCAAAATACATAGCAGCAGCAGCATGTTGCACACAAGTCATGTGGATGAAGCAAACCCTCCAAGACATGAAGGTAAGCATTGATGAACCTATCTCTATCAAATGTGATAATACAAGTGCTATAAGTATTTCAAAAAATCCTGTACTTCATTCAAAAACTAAACACATCCCAATCAAGTGCCATTTCCTAAGAGAACAAGTAGCACAGAAGGTAGTGAAGTTGGAATATGTGCCAACAAAAGAACAAACAGCAGACATATTCACAAAACCTCTTGCTAGAGAGCCATTCGAATATATGAGAAACAAACTAGGGGTAGTGTCTTTAGATACTACTCTCTGAAAGAAAAAGAAAGCTTCATTCCAGGCGAAGAACAAAAAAGAAGACATCATTCCAGGGGGAGATCAGTCAACAAAGAGAGTCACAAAAGAGCCAGAGCAACTAAGCAGAGCATGAAACAGGTCCTCAAGATCAGAGTAATAGGGACGAGATTTAAAATCACACGAGAAATAGGCAACCCTTTGCCATTGATGTCAAAGGGGGAGGAAGAGCAAACAACAGAAGAAAGGGTCCCAAAAGGCAAGCAGACGAAGTATATTGCCATCAATGCCAAAGGGTGAGACTGTTGGAAATGTTGTCATTGATGGCAAAGGAGACAGTTTAGAAACAGAGAGAGAAAAGAGGCAGCAGAATGTAAAGAGAGTCGAGCAGCAGCAAAAGAAGCAAGGCAGTACAAGACAGAGGTTGCAGAGACAGAGAAAGGAGGCAAAGCCGTGAGATGAAAAGGTTGAGCAGCAGAGAAAGGCCGCAAAGAGATGGTGAATACAGAGGCAGAGCCGTTAACAAACCAACAGTGAAATGATTACAGGAGATGCGGAACCGTGCAGAAAGGGCAGAACCGAGAAGCTAAATAACAACGAGGCTCTGTGTATAAGGGTTAATACCAAGAGTTAAGCAATAAAAACGTAACGCAGGTGTTAAACCTTATGGTAGTGTTATATTAAAATAACAATGAAACAGGGGTTTATATGTTAAGGCGGAGTTCATATATTGAAGTGCTGAAGAAATATGAAATGAAGCCTTTGAACGGAGTATATATATTTACGAAGGCGCGAAGAATTTGATGAAGCAGAACCATGAATATAAACGGAACCCTGAACGTGAACAGTAAAACAGGCACTCAAAAAACCAGTGGGTTCGCGCGATAGTTGAAGTGGTAAGCAGTATTGTCAAAATGAACGCGATATATGTCATTGATGGCCACGTGTCCTAAAGCGGTTTCCAAATACAACTTTTTTCGTGTGATTTTGGAGAATTATGTGACGAAGATATAAGTTGCACAATATTGCACGTCGTCCATTGGATGGGGGTCCAAAGCTCAGATGGTGCGCAAGAGCAGATTGACGTCCGATCAAAAGAGAAAGTGTGGGGAAGAGAACCAGGGATGTGGGTCCTACATTCATAGCTGCGGAGCCAAAGTATTATGCGAATGACTGTGTATTCTATGTTATGAAAGTTAATAAACAGGCGAAGGTTATAACGTATATTAATATATGTTGATATATATGATGCACCGAATGTAGGTTGAAATACATGGTAAAGTGTTCACATATAAGTTAAATGTGTGGGTTTATTATAAGGTTCAAAACAAATTGAATGGGGTCGTTATATATGTCCATATATTATAATTGATATGCAAGTCACCAAAGGAGTGCTACATATGATGGTCAGCATATAGTAGTACGTTGTGGGCCCGAGTGCTTTTACATGAAGTCGGGGTTTGATACCTATTGCAATGTTAATATGTTACATGGCTAAGGCTATACTGGGAGCAGAAGCATTAATCAAACTATGGAACCCGAGAGGTTTTATATATATATATATATTAGTGCTGGGCTTAAGTCCGAGTCCAAGACTTAATATAATGTTGACGGAAGATATTGTGTGTGTAGTGTGGGACCCCCTACATAAAATTCCGAGAATCATAACCCAAGCTAGAGGATACATAAACATTATTCCGAGAACCTTAACCCAAGTTGGAGAATACATAAAGACTGAAGCAACAAAGTATATATATATATATATGAAATGTTTTATATATGTAGCGCTTTATAAACAAGGGACCAAAGTATATATATATGTGTGTGTGTGTGTGTGTGTGTGTGTGTGTGTGTGTGTGTGTGTCTGAAGCGCTCTATTGTTCGGGCCTAATACAAACGAAGTCCTAGGAGGTGGGACCCTCACAAATCGCATCGGAGAAAAGTGTGGCAGCGGAGCATGACAATAAAAGTTCCGATTGCGATTGCAATGAAGATGCGGACCCGATGGGTTTGTGAACTGTGACTCATACATGCTTGAGTTCTGGCATCACAGTGAACTATCGCATCGGCACAATGAAGAGCAATGAACAGTGAACCATCGCATCGGAAGCGATTCATCACATCTGCACAATGAAGAGCAGTGAACAGTGAACCATTGCATCGGAGCGATTCATCACATCGGCGCAGTATAGTGCAGTGAACAGTGAATCATCACATCGGAGTGAAAGCAGAGTATCGAAACATGCAACTGGAAGTTGCGATTGTGATTAATCGCAATCGGAAGTAGTCAAGAGGTGATGCATCGCATCGGAGAATAAAGCAAGCTCGGCAAGTGGGCCCGAAAGGGCATTTAAAACGATTTATTATTGTTATATTGCCAAGAGTTATCTGAGTTATATAACGCGACAGTTTATATGTTAAGACTCTGTATAATTATGCCGAGAGTTGAAATTGCGTTATATATAAAAATCACAGTTACATATACATGGCAGTTACACCACGGCAGTGAACAGGAGATCAAACAGAGCCGAAAAGGACAAACATAGTCACAGAAAAGACAAACTCGGTGATCCAAAACTGAATGGGTTGATTTGTAATCCTCATTGTAACTGAATGTATACATTTTTTATTGATTTATATTGTTTGTGATGCACTAGCAAGTCTCCGTAGGAAATAAAACTCCACTATAAAATTGATAGTTGTATAAATTGCTGAGATTTTCTGAATGAGCTGGAAAAATAAGTGAGGAGGCAGAATGCAAAGAGTCAGGGCTATTCACTTTGAATTCCCTGTGGAATACGAACTGTTATGAGGCAAATTGTATAAAGCATATCACATTGATGTGCAAAAAGAGCTTAGATAATGCAGAAAATGAAGAATTGAGGCAGAGAAGATAAGAAAGAGAGGAGCAGAAAGAGATGCTACAGAACAGAGCTGATATCTAAGGTAAATCAGCAAATATTTTCTTTTGATTGAATGAGGAAGTTGGAGCTTCCCTATCAAGTTGAAGCTTGATAGATGTTAGTTGTAGCTAACTGAGGTTGGAGCCTCCTGTAGGTTGGTGCCTGCAGAAAATCAGTGGTGAGAGGGAGTTGGAGCTTGCCTTTGCATCACAACAATAATAAGATGTGGTTTTCTCCCTTTATGGGTTTCCACTTATATCTGCTGTCTCTATGTGTGTTGCCTATGTGTTGATATGATCTACCCAATCTGCTTAATGTTTGCTGCTCTCATAATAAGTTTGGTGTCACATTAATTTAATACTTGCTGCAACATATTAAGACTGTTCACATATTAAAGTTGGTTATAAAATTAAGCTGTAAATAAGCCTGATGAAAAGTTTAAAAAGCTTATGTATGTGTTAAACTAATTCACCCCCCCCCCTCAGTTTAACTAAGGATTCAACAGGAACAACATACAACCAAGAGGAAATAAGAAATGATCACCACGATGTACAAGAAAATTCTCCAAAAGCTTTAAAAGAATGGTGTCAAAAGAATCATCCGTCAAATCAAATCATTAGCAACATAAATGAAGGAATTAGAAACAGAAGAAGTCAACAGCTTCGTTCATCACAACAAGCCCACCTTGCTTTTTTAACAACTTTTGAGCCTAGCAATTTTGAGGAAGCTAGTCAAGATGAACACTAGGTAGCAGCTATGAATGAAGAACTGGATCAAATTGAGAAGAACGATACTTGGGAATTGGTTCCACAACCAAAGGATAAAAATGTTATTGGAACTAAATGGGCCTTCAGAAACAAATTGAAAGAGGATGGATAGGTTATCAAGAATAAGGCAAGATTACTCTGCAAAGGATGTGCACAAGTTGAAGGAATTGATTTTGAAGAAACATTTGCTCCTATTGCCAGAATGGAAGCTATCAGAATGTTTCTCGCTTATGCATGCTCGAGAAAAATCAAGGTCTACCAAATGGATGTTAAGTCAGCCTTCCTAAATGGTGAATTGAAAGAAGAAGTTTACATTGAACAACCCGAAGGTAATCTGCTCTCTGAAAAGGAAGACTATGTTTGCAGATTAAAGAAGGCACTATATGGTCTCAACCAAGCTCCTAGAGCTTGGTATGCTCGTCTTGATGGATATCTACATCAAAAAGGATTCGAGAAAGGAAGCGCCGACAACAATCTCTACGTGAAAGTGAATCAAGATAACCTAACAATTATCGAGGTATATGTAGACGATATAATTTTTGGAAGCAATGATGACAGATGAAGTAAAAACTTTGCCACAAAGATGCAAAGTGAGTTTGAAATGTCCCTACTTGGCGAGCTGACATCTTTTTAGGGCTTTAGATATCTCAGCAGGATAAAGGAATATTTATATGTCAAACCAAGCACATCAAGGAAATTCTCAAGAAATTCAAGATGGAAGATTGCAAGCTTGTTCTTACCCCAATAGTAACAGGTTGCAAGTTAAGTTCAGATGATTCCTCAAAGGATATGGACCAGAGGTTGAATAGATCTATGATTGGCAGTCTTCTATATGTGACAGCTTCTCGGCCAGACGTAATGCAGGCAGTTGGACAAGTAGCAAGATTCCAAGCAGCACCAAAAGAATCTCATATTATTGTCGTCAAAAGAATACTCTGAACTCTTAAGGGCACAACAGAATATGGTTTATGGTATCCCAAAGGAAATAATCTAGTTATCCAAGCTTATACAGATGCAGATTAGGCAGGAAGTGTTGATGATCAAAAGAGTACCAGTGGAGTAGCATTCTATCTAGGTGGTTGCCTTGTTTCATGGTTAGGTAAAAAGCAGTCTTCAATCTCATTATCCACAGCAGAAGCAAAATATATCGCGGCAGCCGCTTATTGTACTCAAGTTCTCTGGATGAAGCAAACTTTGCAAGATCTTCAAGTCAAGTTTGATGAGCCTATTCCCATCTTTTGCGATAACACCAGTGCCATCAGTATCTCCAAGAATCTTGTGATGCATTCCAAAACAAAGCACATTCCCATCAAATATCATTTCGCTAGAGAGAAGGTCACCAAAAAGAATATCAAGCTTGAATATGTTGGCACAAAGGAACAAATTGCTGACATCTTTACCAAGCCATTACCTCGTGCAGCATTTGAGTATCTTCGCCTAAAGCTTGGGATTCTCCCAACTTCTCATTAGACTCTTTCTCTTATCTAACTAAGTAAAAAAAAGGGGGAGTTGAGGTGTGTACAAGTCTGCAGGACGACGTTTGTCAGGGTGAGTTACCTTTTCCATCGATGACAAAGGGGGAGAGAATGTTGTAGGAAGAGGTGTCATGATCGCAGGGGGAGTATTTGTGTTGCCATCAATGCCAAAGGGGGAGATTGTTAATCAATGGTTGTCATTGATGTCAACCCAAGCAACACCAGGGGCTACCCCGATCTTGCATGGGAATTTTGACTTGAAAATTTACTCTATTCTGAGTCGAGGAAATTTTAGATTGTTTCTACTTCTCGAGATGTTTCCATTGATATATGACATGCCACGTAATTCTTCACGGTTTGAAAGATATTCGTTTTTGAAGTTAGTAACCCCAGTTAGTGGGCTAAAACCCCATGGGGTTGTGGCATGAGACTAATCATGGGTTGTGGTCATTGAATTTTCAATAATTAATAATTTTTTAAGCTCCTAAAATCCCTCCAACGTTCACTTGTTGAAGACCCTCTCAACCAAAGAATTATATAAATTGTAACCCTCATATCCTCCTCATGTAAGGATTTCGCTACTTAAAAACAGGTCATCGTGCCATTTTCGCTATAACTTTTTTTCTGCGAATCTACAAATGCTGAAAAAAAAACCCCATTTGAGCCAAAATCATGATGAAGCGCATGTCCGAATTTCAGATATTGGTTTGCTATATTTTCGGAGATATAATCTTGAATTATCCAATATTGATCAGACCTATGGGGTTGGAAAGAGGACTCAAAGGGCTACCACAGAGCGAAATTTCAAACCTTGGAGATCCGAAATTACATAGATACAACAAATTCAATACCGAGCTTCTAGAAGGCAAGAAAAAGTCTGCATTCAACAATCACTGCAGCAAGGACAACACATCAACAGTCAAGGGTAACTTTGCTACAACAAGGTATGTATGATTAGTTTTTGAATTTTAATTTTAGTATCATCTCTAACATGTGTTTTTGCAAGACAATGTAAGTATTTTGTATGTATGCTTTATTGGGTTTTGTTCATAAATGTTGAACGTATTTACATTTGAATTTTGAATATTTCTCTAACATATGGTTTGCAGGGCAATGTAAGTATTTTCTTTGTATATTGGTTTGGGTCTTGTTCATTAATGCATGTGTAGGAAGGAGGACAAAATAAGACAACTTAGACACATACTAGAAGGACAATGCAATGCCAAAGTACCATTACTTGAAGCAAGCACAACAATACCTCAACAGCTGCTAGTATTCAAAGAAGCAGTGTCAAGTCAAGTATCAGATCGTGTCAAAACTTAGTGTTGTAAAAATCATCATTGTAAAACTGTAAAAGAGTCATTATTGTAAAAGAGTCAATTTGCCTAGAATTGGAGAGGCATTGTTGGGAGGTATAAGTGTCAATGTTGGATAATGTTATGGTTGGGTTGCAGGTCATAGTGAGATTGGGTGACTGGTCTAGTTCAAGAAAATCACTGTGAATAATATTGTATCATGGATCACTGTCCCAGGTACAGGAGTCCACATTCTTGTCTTATTTCTGATCATTATAGGGTGGCAGGGAGATGCTAGGTTGGTGCATGAAGTCACCTACAGGTTGGAGCCTCTGAACACTTCAGGGTGGTAGGTTGGTCTAGGATGTCGAGGCATCTATTCAGTTGACTACTAAAGAAACCAGGGCGTTGGGGCGTCCTTCCAGTGGGAGCTGGCGAAGAACGCTTTTCTAGAATTCTAGCAAGTTGTACCTTTCATTTCAGTTGGGGCTGAAAATTAAAGAATTTATTAGAAAAGCATTAAGTGGTTTTTGACCCGTAGGGGGTTTTCCACCTAAAATTCATGTGCCTATTGTGTTCTATTGTTTACTGTTGTTACTGGATAAACATCAAGAATAATTAAAGATTAACTAATTCTCTAAAAAGATTTAAAAGTGCTAATCAATAAGAAATATTGATTTAATAGGCTCAAGCATTTTGTCCACCTCTTTCTTTGCCTTCGTCAACAATGTGGTTCTAAGCTTCTCTGACCAAGGAGGCACATACCCTGATGGAGCCCCTTGAGTTAGAGCTAGGCACATCTCAATAAATAGAGGTGACCGTGCAACATTGAAGGATATGAAGTTCTGATAGAAAAAAAAAGTCAATGGTGAGATCAAGCTCTTCCCGTTTCTCTTTCTAGAAAATCTTGTCCATTGGACCAAGTGCAATTGCCTTTTTTTTGCTGCTTGTCCCCCACAAGAACTCTCAAATGGTAAATTGTTGCTGCTTTTCATCAAGAATGAAAGGGGGTCATCATTCTTGTTTTTTTTTTGTTTTCACAGCCACATTTGCGACACCAACAAATGCCTCTCTTTCCAGTTATTTCCTCTTTGCTAAAGACACTTGTGTACAAGCTGCAATTCCATAACATGGTAAAGCAAACAAATGAACTTTCACATGGTAATATGTGCTCATGAAATGATTGTTGCAATAACTGCATTTCCAAACAAAATTGCCCACTTCCTTCATCTCACTGCCTAGCCCTGCCTCTCTTGTGACATATTTCCACAGTGGATATTTGTTATCTTGAGGTTGTTGTCTTCCCTCAACACTTGAAGTTGTTGTTGCAGCCCCACTTCCAATGGATGGAACACTTGCAGACCCTGATGAAATTGGAACAGGAGGAGCATCTCCAATGGGGACATTCTTCCCCTGCCTTTGCCCCTTCCCTGCTGCCCTTGATTGACCCATGAATTCTGTAAAAAAATAAACAAAAAATGCACAAATTTGTAAAATAAATGCACATGCAAATCGAATGCAAAAAAAAAAAGAGAGACAATGCACTTACCTGTTGCTTGAATCGCCTTGAAAATGCTCCCTTTCTCCTTGCTCCCTTGCTCCTTGCTCCTTTGCTCCTTTGCAAACTCACTCTCAAGACAAAGTGAGAAATGAGGAGCCAAACGGGCTTTTAAAAGTCGCAAAGGGCTTTTTTCCACCACACGTGTCTGGCAAATCGAGACATGATCGTGTCCTGTATGGACCAAAGTTATTGGAACCGAACCGGTTATCGAACCGGAAAACCTTGTGGACCGGGAACCGGAAAAAAACCGGGAAAAAAAACGGTTTACCAAAAACACATAAAATATTCATATTTTAAAGAAAAACCAGATATATTCATGTACATCCATATTAATCCAAACCATTTAAACACAAATATGCAAAAGTTTTCATTTATATAGGTGCAGATAGCCAAAATAGCACTTAGTGCAAAACATTGCTGAACCAAAAATGTAACAAACATCAAGAAGCAGGCTCTAAAAGGCCTTTATAGTCCAAAATAACATGCTAGATTATAGCATTATACTATAGCCTACAATACTACCAGCTAAATATGATCAAATCATCAATCATCATCAGAATCACCATCCTCCTCATCCTCCTCATCCTCATCTGAAGAATGAGTAGCATGATCATCCAAGTCTGCAATGGGATTATGGCTTGATTCCCCTAGCCCTGAAGCTACTACTAGTGCTTCTGATGTATTTGCCTCTGCATCCTGTGGAGGTGGGTCCAAGTCCAACCAAGAAAGGTCTTCATTGTCAAATACTGGTGCTTGACTCTCCACAACCCATTCTGATGTTGGATCAAAGTCATCTAAGACAATGTTGCTTGTTTCAGGGGTTTTATTTAGCAATTGATTGCGCCTCAACCTAAGGTTGTATTGAACAAAAACCATGTCATTCAACCGTTTTTGCTCCAAACGGTTCCTCTTCTTGGTGTGTATGCGCTCAAACACACTCCAATTCCGCTCACACCCTGAAGCACCTGTCTGGCTCAAAATTCGAATTGCAAATTTTTGCAATTGAGGGCATTCACTACCAAATTGTTGCCACCAATAGGCTGCAAAAAGGGTAGAAGGAAAAAAAGTATTAGAAAATGAATTTGAAACTTGAAACTTGAAACTTAGAGTCAACAATTTGCAAATTTTAAAAGTTCTTACCTGGGGGACTCTTTGCTCTATTTCTTATAGCCATAGAAATTCCAAAGGTACCAATACTCTCACTGAAATTCAAGAGCTTGTTATGAATTTCATCTTGAGTCTTGCAATCTGGGACCATGTGCTCAATGCATTTATACAATCCCCCTAAAACCTCCCCATCAGCCTCAAAATTTGTAGTGTAATGGTACCTTCAAAATTTAGAAAACAAAAACATATTCATCAAGTCAACAAAACTAAAAGCTAAAACTTATAACTTATAAGCAATGACTCAAGGAGAATTGAAATCCAAAATTACATACCTTGGATTTAAGTAGTAGCCGGCTGCATGTAAAGGTCTATGGAGTTGTTTGTTCCATCTTTCATCAATGAATCTACTTTTGTCTTTTATCCTCATATGCTGCCTTGATTTGTTCCTTGGCCTGATCCATTGCCTCATAAACAAAACCCATAGCAGATTTATCACTATCCACCATCCGCAAAACTCTGACAAGAGGCTCACTAAATAGCACAATCTCCTCTGCCTTTAACCAAAATCTTTTGTCATATACTTGGTCA
Source organism: Pinus albicaulis (assembly GCA_034641835.2). Taxonomy (NCBI): domain Eukaryota; kingdom Viridiplantae; phylum Streptophyta; class Pinopsida; order Pinales; family Pinaceae; genus Pinus; species Pinus albicaulis. The sequence continues at coordinate 925,370,301 of CM076575.1, read as the reverse complement.
ACTATCTGTTTCCCTTCTGCCTTTTTGCTCCACTGAGATGAATTCCATTCATCAGATGAAAACATCTTCCTCAAGTTTTCTTTTTGTTGAACAAGGGATTGCAACGAAAGGAAGTTGGTTGCAAATCGTGTGATGGTTGTTCGAACAATCTCTCTACCCCCTGTGTGCTTTCTCATAAGGCTCAAAACCCATGAGTGGTTGTAGATGTACTTGGTTATGGATTTTGCATCTTCCACACACTTCTTCACCCACTCAATTTTCCCAATATCCTCAAGCATGAGGTCCAAACAATGGGCTGCACATGGAGACCACCAAATGGTGTGGTGTTTTTCCTCTAACATCTTTCCCGCTGCAACATAGTTAGAGGCATTATCTGTTATAACTTGTACAACATTTTCAACCCCTACTTCCATAACTACTTCATCCAAAAGACGAAATAACAATTGTGCATCCTTCACCTGATCAGATGCATCAACTGATTTCAGAAACATAGTACCTTTTGGACAAGCAATTAAAAAATTTAGTATGGTGCGAGATCTACCATCAGTCCATCCATCAGACATAATAGTGCATCCAGTTTTGGTCCATGATTGCTTGAACTCTGTAAGGTACTCCTCTATTCTTTGGACCTCATTTTGTAAAAGTGGCCCCCTAATATCATGAAGCTAGGGCCTTTGAAGCCTGGTCCACGTGCAGCTATAGCATCAATCATGGGTTGATAATATGTAGAATTAGTAGCATTAAAAGGTATGTCTGCATCATACCACCATCTAGCAATGCATTCATATGCAGCCCCCTTCTCTATTTTCTTCCATTTAGCATCAAGGGTTGGTTGAGAACCAGGGGTGTTGCGGGGTACAAAGAAGGATTCAATCCCTTTACGGGCTACTGTCCTCTTCAGGTTTAAACCACTTGAACTACCCTCTCTAGCTTTATCAGGAAAACTAGGGGAATCTTCAAAAATAGGCATATATTCCTCAAAATCAGGGTTACTAAACATAGCATCATCCTTTTGGCTTTTGGCTATGTCTTTTTTAAGTCTTTTGTTTCTCCCCTTCTCTTCATTGTAGGCTTCAATAAAACTTAGCATCTCTGCTTTAAGGTCATCAGAAACATTTTCACAAGGTTTAACTTGCTCTCTCCAATGTGCTAGGTGTTCTTTGACTCTATGGATCCCCCCACCCTTAACTTTTTTCCCACAATAGTTGCAGACTTTTATCCCTTCTTCATTTAATGACAGTGAACCCAAGCTGGATCATTCTTGATTTTGAGGGCCATGAGGAAGAAATGCAAAATCTGCAAAGAAAACCCTATGGATTTGAGAATTTTATGACATATTTTTTGTTTTTTAGGAGAAAATTAAAAGAGGAGTAGAAACAATGAAATACCTGTTGAAGATCTGTAAATTTTGAAAAGAGAAGAAGCTCCAACCAATATGAAAATAAACTCTTCAATCAGCTCCAAAATCTCTCCCAAAATTTTCCCAACGAAATCCCTCAAAATAACCCTGCAAATTACAATAATAGTTGAGAAAAAATAGAAGAAAATAACAGCTACAATTTTTATTCCAACAAAAAATTTATTCCAACAAAAAATTACAAATCTGAAATTCTAAATTCTGCATAAAAAAAACTGGGGTTTTAAAATTTCAAGGGAAGAAAAGAATAGATTTCTGAAAAAAATAGAGCATTTATGGTTGAAAAAAATACTTTGAATTTCCCTCTTAGTTTTTCGAAGAAACTCAGCTCCAAAATCAACGTTGGATCAGCCTTTACAAATCTGCATAAAAACACTTGGGTTTTTAATTTTTATGAGAAAACAATAGCTGATTTTTGTAGAAAAATTTAACAAAAAGAAGGGAAAAAATTTCCTTGATTTACCCTCTAAATTTTTTGGAGTAAATCAGCTCCAAAATCAGCTATGTAGCAGCCCCGGCAAAATAAAAAAAATTCTTCCAGCAACTGCAAAAACCACTGAAGAAAACCCAAGGATCTCGAGGAAAAAGAAAAAAAAATTGAAGTAGCTCAGAAATCTTCCAACCCAACAGCTCTCCAAGACTCCAATCAGCTCTTCAAATCTGCAAAAAAATTCTCTAAGAACAACCCTGCAAAAATTCTCCTCACCGAACTCAGCTCAAGCATTGCAAAATACTTGAATGAATAGTGTGAGTGAAATAGAGGGGGTGGGGCTCTTTAAATAGCATTAGGGGGGTGGGTAGGTTAGTTATAAAATTAAAAAAAAATTTAAAAAACAGATTTTTTTTTGTCCTTGGCCGTACGACGGGGCCCATGTGAACTGGTTGAACCGGTCACCGGACCGGTTTGGTACCAAACCGGTCTTTTCCGGTTCGGAGGGCCGGTTCAGACCAGTTTTGCCTCCAAACCGGTCGGACCAGCCGGTTTTGCAGAACCGGTTCGGTTCTGATGACATTGGTATGGACACGAGTCCGACTAAATCGTGTCTAATTCGCCGGATTCGGGACATGTGGCCCTCTAAGAGCAAATCCGGTTTCTTAGAATCCAACACAAGGAAAGCTTTCCTGGTAGATCTTAGGGATCTAATTGCCCAGTGAAACCAGGTGAAAAGTACCCAAAGGATTCTACTTCTATTTCCACCACTCGAGAGGATCAAATATTAGGGTTTATGGTGGTTTTGGAAGGTAATTTCCATGTTTTATTTCAAAGCATCCTATGGTTGTTCTGAAGGCTTAGGTCAACCAACATGCGCTAAAGGAAGGTCTCCAAACACAAAAAATCAATAAATTACAATATGTCGTATCAAACTAGCTTGTAAAAAGAGAAATTGCAGCAATAGACCAGATTATAACAATATAAATAAACAGCCCAAGAATCTACGATCATAAAGTAAAAAATAAGGTCTATGATAAGAGTGAAACAGAGACTTAATTACAACAAATTCTGTGAGGTGAAAGAGTATATAACAGCAATAAAACCCTAGACATCAGCCATAGAAAATGGCTGCAAATTATGTTAAATATGACATTTTGAATTAGAACATATTTCAAACATGTTGTAATTATATGTAAACATATCAGAAAAATTATGTATTTATATGTATATCATGTTAATAATATATATCTCACATCTTATCTTACCCTGTGTTCCATTTAAATGAGTTTAACAGATCCAAACTAACATCAACTATAGTATTACTGAGAAGTAAATACAGCTGTCTCCCAGTCTCAAACAAACTACCATTTATCGAAACAAGAGATATCCAATTTTGAGGATAGAAATGGACTGCTATTCATAAATACATATTCAGCGTGCAAAATAGAGATATATATTATACTTGGTTTGGCAAAGTTGTTTTTTTTCAACTATCCAAATTCAATATCTGCACCAAGCTTCACAAGTAATACACATCCAAACAGGGACGACTCGAATACGTGTTCAGGGAGTTTTCAATATAGTCTACAAAGGACTCTTGCACATAAAAGACAGCATACCAAAACATCAGGCAGGTGACTGAAGTGCATTCTGTACCTAGCCCACAGTGGGACTATGCACATCATCAATCTTATAAACAATCATAAGAGATGTACAATGCAAAGAGTAAAATGTTAACAACTAAGGTCTTTATATATTGTTAATTCATCTCACCCAGTGTGTTAATTTCACATTTTTCTTTATATCTTCTTAATTGAGATTCTAGAATATTTATTCAGACAATTTAATGTCGTGAACCATAACCCAGTGAACACAACTTCCACAGATGATACACCTGAACCAGACCCTGAATGTGCTCCTCTAATCTCTGCTAAATAGTAAATACACCCAACTTTTACATTCTAGTGGCTTTCAAAACCACAACCATTCAATAAAGGCAATCAGATTTTGGGATATGCTTTCGATGTTGCCAGAATAAAGACAATGTTGAATATAATCAAGAACATATTTTGTCCAAGTCAGTCGTGATGTGTTAATCTCAAATCAGAATGAAGAAACAATGTCAGCATAGCAGCAAGTGAAACATTCAAGCACCAATTGAAACATTCAAGCACCAATGTCAGGAACTTTATTTAAAAAGAGTATAACTTGAGAAATTGGAGGCTGGAATAGTTACTACTAAGTAATACAGTGTAACAATAATTATGCCCATAATACATACTCACTTCCAGCTGAATGAATCATTTATATCAGAGCTGGAAACAGCTACTTATATATGCAAACTTCTTCTATAGGACCTTTACTTGTGTGAATATTCACCTTAAACAATTACTTTGGCTTCAGAAAAAAATATAAACTCAACTTCATTTCAAAAAAATTAAAAATGCACTTAACAAACAATTTCTCTACCAAAAAGGGTATACAACACAATTTCTTCTCTGGAAGCGATAAAACAATGACCCTAAAGACGTGAGAAATCTTATTGCATGAAAGAGACTCACTCTTCTGTTAACAAGAAATGTTCCTTTGATTGCATATATAAGTTCTGCTCATCGGATTAAGACATATTTTATATGGATTTTACACCTCTCAGAAAGAGGAATCCAACAAAAATATTAGCCTCTTAATCTGAGCATCTTAATATGGAGTTTGGACCTAGTTGTCCAAATTTAACACATAGCCATTATAGAAAAGACGACACTGAATGAGCAAAGGGCATGCCTGCACAAATATTCAACCATTCATTAGATACTCGATCCAGGTGAAATTTTGGAAAATATCATCAATAGAGAACCTCAATGTACACAATGCTAGGATTGGAGTCATCAGGCAGTGCAAACAATGTTGAATGCCAAGAACATACCAAGAGAAATAAACAAAAGTATACATGTCATCTGCCAGGTCTCTGATGCATTCATCTTCTTTAGTAGTTTTATTAACTAATGCAGCCCTATAGAGGCTTGTCTCTCAACTGATGGAGTGAGAGTCGAGACTACTGCAAATTGATTTATCTCACTAGTTCATGCTAACTTAACTTGAAGGTTCTCTCACTCCACAATTGCGCATGGATAATCTCTCTCCCCACCTCATCCTAGTTCATCACCAGTTTAACTCTACCACATAAGTCTGTCTATCTCCACTCCCTCCTTACTGAACTCCACTTCTATTGTTAGTCACACAAAAGCAAACCTCCACATACTAAAGCGCATGGCTTCTTGTGTAGTTCATTGCTACTTAACCAAGAGAGAATCCTTATTTGACTAGTGCACATTAACACTTCCCCTCTAGCTTCACTCCTCTTGAACTACACTCCGGACACCTTGTCTCATGACAAAACAAAGCTTCTCTATTGAAACTTAATATAAAAAAAAATTGAAAAAATCACATATTAAAAAACTTAAAAATAAATGAAAAATAAAACAAAACTTTAAAAAATAAATAAAAAATAAAACAAAAGTAAAAATTAAAAAGTTAAAACTTACCTAGGATAACTTACCTATTCATTTCCCAAATTCTCTTGCCCGTCATCGAGCTCTACTGAGTGCTCTCTTGTTGTCGTCAAGTTGTGCTCTCATGCCATCGAGCTCTTCTAGAATGATGAATAATGAATTTAATTTTTAAATCAATGTAGATTATAGAATAATGAATCATATGGATCAATGTATTTGAATATTTCATTATTGAATCTCATTGTACGGATGAATGATGAGTATGTTGTATGAATGATGTATGTATCAAAATGAATGATGAGGATGGATCAATGTATGTCATTATTTAATTCAATTATGAATTTAAATTTAATGTGTGATTGAATGTATTACTATTAGTCTATTTATGTTTTTATTATTGAATATGAACTTGAATTATATATATATATATATATATATATATATTCATATAGAATAACGGACCGGCCCTAAAAACAGGGTTTTTACAATGCTCCGTGAGCTGTATAGTTCCATGATCAGACTTTATAGTCTCTGATTTACATTTTGAATATTTACAAAAACCTCAAAACAGGATCAGAAGAGACACTGTTCTAGAAAGCTATATTAAGAGAGCTTCCTCTTCAGCAGAGGAATCATCAGTGATAATGAGACGACTAGGCTGTAAAATCAAGGCTTGTTTTGATAAGAGATCAGCTTCTTCATTTAATTCCCTGAAAACATGTCTGAAAACCAAAGAACAGAATTTGGAAAAGAGGTGTTGGATGGCTTTCAATACTGCTTGTCAATCTGGAGCCATGATTCGAGATCTCTGAGCAGCCCATTCTACAACAACCTTGGAGTCACCAAAACACTGCATTTCTGTAATTCCTTTATTATGAGCAACAAATAAAATAGCACAGAGAGCTCCCAGCTCAGCTTTGTTGTTTGAACCTTGACCCGGAGCGAATTTGATCTTGAACTTCCTTCCTGAAGGGAGGAATAGCATGGCACCTGCACCAGCAAGTGGAGGGGAACCCTGGCTTGCACCATCAAAAAAAGCCCAAGGAATAGAATAGTTTATGATTGGAGGCTGGATGGTTCTTGATTTTTTTATTTTGGGCTGCCTTGAATGCTCCTTTGTCCACTGGATAATCAAAGAAGCTATCAACTCTTCTGGGATATTTACCCCATTAAAAATGGCAGAATTTCGAGCCCACCATATCCCATAAACAAAAAGAGAGGGTAGCGCAGCATAAGAGCTTACCCCAGGGAGGTTCCATCACTAGTAAGCACGATCAAGGAAGGAGTCTGCATTGTCCAAGCGCAAAGAAGAGAAGGCTTTTGAGGCAGTAGACCAGACAGATTTTGCATAAGAGCAAAATAGAAAGAGGTGAGGCCCAGATTCAGAGTATGATCTACACAGCGAGCACATGCTCGGCCTAGCCCATCCTCATTTTTGTAAATTTTCCCAGGTTAGAAGCTTGTTTTTAAAGACCAACCATAGCACCAGCTTAGCTTTTAAGTTCCCAGGAGATTTCCAAATGAGTTTCCACCAATTTTCCTTGTCTGAAACAAAGTGGTCCTCCATATAAACCTTATAGCCTAATTTTGCAGAATATACTCCAGAGTTAGAATTTTTCGTTTATGCCAGAGTGTCTTCGACTTCCGGGTCTAAATGTATGAAGTTGTTCACCAGTAGAAGAACATAGGTTGACCATTAAAGAGATTCCTCCTCATTGAGTAGAAGAGAGGCTGCAGATTTCCAACCATCTGATCCCCAAGCCTGAGGAAATGAAGCGGCTGCATCAGCAATGGTGTGAATCTTTTTTGAGCTCAAAATATTACAAAGTCTTTCAGAAAGAATATAAGAATTACCCGCTCCAACCCACGGGTCTAAACCGATCTGAATCTTATCGCCCTTCCCAATGTTCCACGCAATCCAATCTCCAATCAAAGGATAAGCTTGAACCAGGGCTTTCCAGAAGATCGAGCCATTCTTGTGAGATTTGTTCTACATACGAATCCAATCTATGACTGACAAGCCCTTAAGGTATTTAGCACATAGAATTCGGCTCCAGAGGGAAGCTAGATTCACCATCAATCTCCATAAAGATTTTGCTGCTAAGGCTTGACAGAAAATGGGAAGATTTTTTATTCCCCAACCGCCAAGTTCCTTTGGCAAAGCTAAAGACTTCCAATTAGATAAGGGGATACCTTCATCCCTTTTAAACGCAGTCCATAAGAAAGAGAAACAGAGTTTCCTGATTTTATGAAGGATACCTTTAGGGATGGCAACAATGGAAGCCCAATAAACCGGATGCTCTGGAGGACAGATTTAATGAGTAATAAGTGACCACCTCTGGACAGGCATCTGTTCGTCCATAGCTTTATTTGTTTTTCAACTTTTTGGTAAAGCCATATCCAGTCCTTGAATCCATATGAGTTTGGTTTGAGCGAGAAACCCAGATACTTAAACCCATCCGCCCAGTTAGACACAGGAAAAGGTAATGACACATGAATTTCATTCAATAGGGTATCAGAGGATAAGTTATGAATAAGACAGGAATTTTCTGAATTTCTCAGCATCCCCGTGGCCGTTTGAAACAGATTCAGATTCTTAGCAAGGGAGGAAGCATTATCTTTTGTAGCCCTACCAAAAAGGAGAATATCATCGACAAAGAGGATATGAGTCAGGATTTCATCACCAGCAATGGGGATTCAGGTATTTTCCTTTGAGTACAAATTTGTTTCTCCATTCAATTTTACTGCAATTGTTTATTGTAATACAGCACTGCCGAATATCTTTCTCTGCAATTAAATTAAATCTGTGTAAGGAACCTTAATTCTGTATATGTATGTCTTGTTTTGGGTATTTTAGATATCTCCAAGAAGGTAGTTTACATGCTCATTGATACATTGGGAGAACTAAAAGAATATCTACAATCATGAAAATAATGCCAAAAGCTCAACTAGCAGTACATATATCATTGAATTGACTTAGAAATTTGCACAGCCCTTCTGGATTTAGACCGTAAAACAGCCTTTTTCCCTTCTGCCTTTAACCAGAATACTCTCAGTCGTTAAGTACACCATCCCAGTGCATGATTATGTAAGGGATCTTGCAGTAGACATCAAATCACCGTCGAAGGTGCACTGATTATGCAAGCTCACTATAGATCATATCTATATAATCAAGTCACTGCTATATCAATAGTGCAACTATAATAAACAATATCACTGTTCTAGGTCACAGTCATTGTGGTTACTGTTAGGTCATCAGAGTCAACAAGGTTACTAACATATAGATCATACCTCCGCTTAGAAACTTCAAACCTTGGCAACTTCATTACTTGACATCTGCATCACCATCAACTTGTGCTACACATCCTGCTACGAATCTTCAATGCTCAAATACTGGTATCCAAATCTCTGACCCTGATCTGCGATTTCTTAAGAGATCTGCAAATTCTTAAGAGATCTTTCTTTCAGCTCTTGACACCCTTCGTTACAGTGACTCTCGAATCACCTTCTGGATAGGGGTTAAACTAAACCAAAGAGACAGAATCCTTGAGTAATCACAAACCAGCTAATTAATGCCAGAAATTCATAACAGAAAAGATGTCAGATATACTATGGTATGCTTCGGTGTTAATAAGATTGTTGTAGATGTAGTTCGAGATAAGATTTGAGAAATTACAGAGCTTCGATTTGTGCCAAAACAGAATCAAGCCTTAGAGCCCTTGTAGGGGGATCTTACATATGTTCTAGAGTTTTTAAAGAGTCTAATTCAGTCGAGGACAAACAACCATTGGAATAGGAGTAGAGATTGGCAAGCTCAACTTCAATCTTTTTTAAACTCGCCATTTGATTAGAACGGAAGTTATGGAACCAGTTCTTTGTTAATTTTTTTATATTTGCCATATTAGAGGCCCATTGTTTCATAAATGGGAGAGGGGAATTAGAGGAGAGATGTGTCCAATTATTTGAAATAAGAGACTTATAATCCTCCTCCATAAGCCAAGCCAGATTGAATTTGAAGGGGGAGGGAGGTTTTATTTCAGGAGCATCAATAGAGAGAAAAATAGGACAGTGATTAGACAAACCACCCGAATTGACCCAAGACTGAATTCTAAGAGGTTTATCAATAAAGTCCTATGATATAAGAAATCTGTCGAGTCTTTTGGCCACAACATCATCTCCTTTATGCATATTCTGCCACGTAGGAGAGAGCTTATGGGGTTTAATATCCACGAGGGAATGGGAGTCTAACAGGGAAAGCAGGAAAGGAGCCAGGGGGTCAACACGGGCTGACTCACCCCACACTTCTTGGGATGAAAGGGTGAAATTGAGGTCACCTCCCAAGATGAGAAGCCGAGGGAAATCAGGGATAGAGGAAAACAAGGACGACCAAAACAGCTTTTTGTCGGAACAAGGGCCATAAAGGTTTAATAAGGAAAAAGAAAGCCCAGACTCCTGATCAAAACACGATGAGAGAATATATGCTTGGTGACAAGAGGAGGATAAGACAGAAATTGAAGGGTTGAAAGCTATCAACAACCCTCCTGCCAACCCAACAGGGTCAATGGAGGTAAAAGTCCAGTCCTTTAGCCATTTTGAGAAATAATCCACGACTCGGGACCCCGGCAACTTTGTCTCTTGAAGAAGAATTATGCTAGGAGAAACAGATTGAACCAAACGGTTGAGGGCAAGTTTTGAAGGGGTGCCCCCAATACCCCTCACATTCATGGAGAGCAAGATCATTTGGAACACTTAGAAGGGTCTTTTCTAGCTCCAAGTGCCCTTTGTATAGTTTTTTGTCTGCCTGCATTGATTTCCACGGAGGCTTGTGATTGAGCTTTAGATAAATGAGATTTTCGCCCCAGACTGATTTTGGGTGACGGGTCAGAGACCAGGCCACCTTTTATAGCAGGGACATTACGAAGAGAAGAGCGGGACTGCAATTTGGAGACATAGGAGGGAGAGGGGATCGAGGATGGGCGAGGATGAGCAAGAGGAGAAGAGGATAATCCGGGGGGAAGGAGGAGAGGAGGAAGGGGGGGCCAGACCCGATGAAGAAGGAGGGGATCTCAGAGAAGAAAGGGGAGGGGGGGTAGGGGGAGAGTCAAGTCTATCCAACGAAACATCAGATAATGGCAATAAAACAGAGGAGAGGCAAAGAGGAGCAGGGGAGCATACCAAAGGAGACTGGAGAGGCATCATCAGGCACCAGCCCAATCGAGGCCTTTGGTGGCACCGCATCTCCAACCATAGTGGTATGGACCATTGTGACAGATGCTACTGGCTCAGCCTTCTCCATAAAAACCCCCGGAGAATCCTACTTGGTTTCAGAAGGAAAGAGAGGAATTGCATCATCCTTAACTACTTTCCTCCATTCTTTCTTGTATCTGGGGCGGGAGTGGTCAGGACGAGGGCACTGGGCCGCAAGGTGGCCAACTTGTCTACACAGGAAACATCGGAACGGTAGTTTCCAATAATCAAGTTTATGATACCACGAGTTGCCATGAAGTTCCAGAGCTATTCCTTCGTATAAACCATCACGAACGTCCAATTCCACTTGTATTTTCGCGCATCTTCGATCTAATTTCGAGTCCCAATTGTCTTCAAGAGCAATGAAAGTTCTTAACTTATTTCCAATGGCCTCAAGCAGAGGGCGCTGCTAGAAAAATTGAGGGAGACCTGATAATATTACCCAGACCCTCTACAAATTTTGAGGTGCATTATCGGCGTTAAAATGGACGTCCCAATTTTGAAGTACTAAACCCGCAGGCGCCCAATTCCACACATGATTTAAAAGCCTCAATTTATCATCTGTGTTAACCAATTTGAACATTAACCATCCGCGAGAAAGTTGGTGGAAGGACGGGACATAGCCCAACACCGAAAACCATTGTTCAGAAAGCCAAGCTTGAATAGTGTTCGAGGAAGACATTCTTCCACAAAAACGACCCACCAGAGCTTTATCCAAGTAATCGGGGACTTCTAAGATAGCAATGTCTTTGCCCACAATAAGTTTGATCGAATTCTGCTTCGCACGAACACCCTTCCTGGCTTGCTTGATTTTATGATCAGATGCAGGAGTGATAATTCCAAGACGCACAGTACAATCACTGTTAGTGGGAGCAGAAGCGCCATCATGCGAGGCCGAGTGCGTAGAAGGATGATCAGTCTAAGTAACTTGGGAAGTACAGTGAAACGAGGAAGCTCTTTTCATGAACTCGAATTGTCCTGGGAGAATGAGCCCTGCCTCTAGACTGTAAATGAGATCAACATCATCAAGGTTCATGGTGAGGTCAGCTAAGCCGCAAAGCAAAATGGAGGGAGTCACCTACAGGGCAGCGAGGGAAGGCAAAAGATAACGAGGACAACCCCAGAACCTAAGGCCGGAGAAAATCTACCCACCCCGCGAAAAAAGAAAGGGAGGTCACATTCGAGACTGTAAAGGCCCAAGGGCTGCAGAGGCCGAAAAAAGACGAAAATTAAAAATTATATACCCCGACATCCCCCCACACGCCCGAAATTTCCCTTAAATTTGAGGGTACTCCCACACGTCTCCTTTGTGCGTCTCACCGCACCAAAGTCTTGGTGGAGCATTGGTTTTTTCCTCCACGCATAACCCCAAAGTCGGAGTTCGGCTTGAAGGTGAGGCCTTGCGTGAGTCCTAGTGTCTAGGGTCATTGTATATTACCATACCAGATAACACAAAAAATTTCATGGAATTTCATTAGGTCTAAAGGGTCATTTTTTAGTTTTTAAAATTTCCCGCAGGGTGGAAATTGGAATAGATTTTGTATATGAAATGTAATAAGTGGTGTCTAGAGAAGTTGTACGAGGTATGTGTGATCAAAATTATACCTTTCACCCTCAACTTTCTACTATGACAGACTTTGAGAGGTTAAAAATGTCTTCTAGACCCTCAAATCCACTTTTCTTAAGTTTGGTGGGAACTGACAATAAATTAAATGGAGAAAAATAAATAGCTCCATCAGACAAAATGACATGGAAATGACTTGGAAATTATCTCAAGTCAAAGGAATGAGTCAAAGGACAAGTGGAGGATGATTTGGCTCCTTGCATCATATATAAATGGCCCTCTCAAAGAAATCGAATTTCTAGCAATAAATGAGGAAGTTGCTTACTTAGAAAATTCAGTGTTACACGGGGTCTCGCCCCCCCACCTAGGGGTCTAGATTCCTCGCCCCCTCGCGCTCTGGGGTCTTGGGGACTTCTAGGGGGCATTTCCCTCCCGCTCCCTCACGCCCCCGCACACTCCCTTCATGCCCCTTCACGCCCCTCTCACGCACCCCTCACACCCCTTTTAGTTTATGGTTTCGTGTTAAAAGTTGGTGTGCCACTTAGCATGTTTGAGAATCCAAGTGATTCTGATTCAGATGGTGACATGGTTAATCCTGATATATTCGTGCAGCAACTGGATGCAGAGACTAGTGGGGCATTACCTTTAGCATTTATGCTCATTTATCATTATGATGATATCATTTGATATTCATATGTTATGTTTTATGTTTTATGTTTCAGACCTAACTTATTTTCTTTTAAGTTTTATGTTTCAGACTTGAGTTGTAAACTTCAATTTAAAGTTTAAACTTTATTTTGAATCTTGATATAATATGTCATATGATATCTTAAACTTTATTTTCATTGTACATTGTTAGTAGTTACATTAATGATTATACATTTACAAACTTACAAACTTACATGTATGATTGTATGATGTATGTTTTAACTTTTACTTTTAAATTTGTTTCAGTTATATGATTCATCATTCATCGATTTATAATTTTATGATTTATGATTTATCTTTCATGATGTAAGTGTATGATGACTGTATATACATTCCTTGCAAAAATACAGTTGCATTATAAATATTAAATTTTATAATTTTCATGATCTCGATGTCCCCCCATGTTTCCTGAAAATTGGTAGGGAGTTTTTGCATAGGTCGCTCCCGCGCTTCCTCGCCCCCTCGCTCCCACCTCCAGGGAACTTGGTGGAACACTGAGAAAATTCGAATTTGTGAAATTAATGCACATTTGGGAGGATTTGGGAGAATATTTGGTGGATATTTTTGTGGGAAATTGTCCCCACATTGGTTCCCACCCATATACACTTGTCATTTCATCATGAAATTTGATTTTTCTTGAGGGATTCCTGTTGCCACTTGGAAATTCAAATTTTCATGAAGGAGCATTGGGATGGTCACCCATTTGTCTTGGAATTGTCACCATTTTCCTTGGGATTGGCTCTCAAACTTCTATATAATAGATTCATGGGCTCTCACTATGTATCATTCATTGTTTACTAACTATTATGGTTGCGGAAGCGCTGCTACTTTGTACACTTTTACAGAATATCAATAAAAATGATTTTGGAGGTCCATTCATGAGTGTTCTTCCTTTGGAGCAGGTGCATTGTGAGCTATTGGTATAATATTTTCTATGCTTTGAGTTATTTCATTTTCCATATACTATTGTAAACTTGTTAGTGCAAAGCAATCTTGTATTAACATTTGATTTGAAAGTAGGCTCTAGATATTGGAAGTTCTAGTTTATTTTCAAATAAATTTCTAGAAGTTTTAATTCATTGTTTGTTTATCTAAATCTATATGGACTAATGTGTGACTTGAGTATTGTTTTCTTAGTTTTCATCTTGCATGCCTTAAAATTAACACAACCTCACTTTTACAACTTAATTCTCTAAATTTGTTTTTGCTACCTATTTTAATTCTCATGCTTTTCCATTTAAAGTTTAGTTTTCAAGTACAATTTTAAATTTTACTTTTGGAAGCAATTTATTTTATTTTATGCAAGGCATCCCATTTCAAGTAGCAAAGTTGATTTAGTTAGTGTAACAATTTGCTTTATGTTGGCCTCACAATAGGCTCATTTTTTACATGCTCATTTATTTTAAGTTATTTACTCATTTAGCAAGCAAATAAATTGGAAACTTCATTTCATTGTTGTTAACTCTCCTTCCTTGCCGCCTGCACCTACCTACAGTTAACTAAAAAATCCTTCAACTCCACAAGGTGTAGTTGGTAGCAAGGATCTCAGAGATGGGGTTGTCACACTAATCCCAACTCTTTTCGTTTAAGCTATCTCCTAGGCTAGCTAAGGGGGGTGGTCCCTAAATGGAAAACTAAGTTAAAGATTTGAGTTTCTAGGAGAATGTTAGAGTTAAATTGGATTACTTTTAAAGATTTATGAGCAAATATGAGCAACTTGGAATAACAATGACCATACAACCAGTGCCTTGTAAAGAACTTGCTCAAAAAAAAGGTAATACTCTCAAGAGTGAAAGCAAAGAAATCCTGAAATGGAAACAAAAGATTGTCAGCACAGGATATCAGAAATGCTCTAAAGATAAACAAATTTATGAATCAAAGCACATGAAGTTATCTTGTTCACAAGGAAACAATTAGTGATCTAAATATAAACCTGATGATAAAAAGACTTGAAAGTTAAACCAACATGCATTTAGCCTTGCAACATGAAATACGAGTACTTGAAAGGAAATGAGATTCATCAACCATCCATGAACATGATGAACATTAAACATGAAATGGAGCTTGCTAAAGTAGATAATGTCCAAGTACAAGAAAATTAAGCTAAACTTGCGGCAAAATGGACTGCAATACTTGCATGAAAGGAAATGTTTCTTGAAAAGGGGAAATGATATTGCATGTGAGACTTTGAACCATCAAGAAAGCAAAATTCAAGCACTTGCAAGTAAGCTAAATGTGATGAAAAATGTTCTTGGTTTATTTTATTAATTAGTTCTAAAGCAAGGTTACAATTCAACTCTTTAATCCTCAAACCTCACCCTCGCCCAAAGATATGGATCCCATAGTGAGGAGTCAGTAGAGGATCCTTAAAAACGCCTATTCAACCAACTTATGTTAGAGGTACAATTTAGTGAGTACTTGAGGCATGTAAGTAAATTAATGAAAATTAACTTTCAAACATGAGATGTACTTGCATGTCATGAAGTAGAATGCTACTTTATGGAGAAAATTTGCCCGAATACTTATTGCAAGTAAGATGTAATTAAAGGTGAAGCATAAGTGGTATTGGAACAAAATTCATGACAAATTAGATTAAAGTCAAAAGTGCATACATGCAAAAGTTTGAACTTGATATGAAAGTAAAAAGACAAGAAGCCTGTAGCAAACTAGATTAAAGTGCATGCAAGTGTAATGCATGATTGTATTAATTCCCCAATTAAATGATGTGCATGCAAGTGAAAAAGATCAAAGATCAAGCCACAAAGCCTCTCCAAGAAGGTGGAGAGACACGGATACCAATGGGTAAAACCCACGCTCCCAAAACCAAGAATTTTATTAGTTATTACAAGAAGGAGAAAACTATGAAGTCTTCTCTAAAATCCAAGGAAAGTCTTCACAATTTTGGCTTGAGCCATAGATCTTTCCTTGCTGAAAAATTCTGCAATTTGAGGCCCACAAAAACCCAACAAAATGCAGAATTTTTGAGGAAGAAGAAGCAAGGAAAAGCCTCTTCAAGTTACGCGGCCAAGAGAGAGAAATAGAGGCCCAAAATGAACTCGGTCTCCCTTAAGATGAACTCGGTTTCGTCTAATAAATGTCCTCTAATGCTCATGGCCAAGGGAAGGAAATGATCTAGAAGTTGGAGCCCCAAGGTCCTGCATGCAAACTTATAAGTAGTTTTCTAAAGATGAAAGGTCCGCAAGTAGCTGCAAGACAACAAGTTAGAGCAAATATACAACAACAAATGTTAGATCAAGGAAATCACAAAGTAATATTACAAAAATAATCTACAAGAGGCTAGGCCAAAGCGTATGAGTAAGCTTCTCCTCTTTGACTAGCCATAGTTTGGCTCTTTGAAATAGCCATATATTAAAGAAATGAAGTGCAATACTTGAAAAGTAAATTATTTTAAGTTAGATTTTTTTGATGCAAGAAATAAGAGCTTTGAGAAACTTTAAAGATCCTCTGCAAGACAAGATAAAATATAGATTAGACTTTGGAAATCAACACATACGGGTTCTCCTTGAATATTTTCAAGAATGGGTTGGTTCCTCCGAGAACTTCCCCTCATGCTTGAAAATTTTGACCAAAGACGGATCCTTCTACACAATCTCACCACAACATATTAAATCCACATGAAATTAAATAAAATCAATGGAAAGAACTCCTATAGATATATTTGACATCAAATAAAAGATTTCTTGTCCTGAAGCAATCAAGTAACTCTTATGCTAATATGAGATAGTTGCATACTAACATAACTTGAAACAAGTATGAAGAAAACAATAGCATGAGGAAATAAATAGAAGCATAACAACAAGTCAAGAATTTACCACATATGCAAGGAGAAGAACACCATCACAAGTTACCCCAAAGACTTTTGTATTATATTGCAAGTACGTGTACAATCCAATAGTGTGTCTTCGAACCCAATAGCTCGTATTACATGATACAATAATAAGAGCCAAGGCTCATTTAAATAGGCAAATGAGAGCAAATCCCAATGACCAATGCAATGAAAAATGGCTGAGATTGACAATCCCAAAGCAAAGTCAAGTTTTCAAGTGTATGAGGGCTGCTCCATGTGTAAATTGACTTGTTGTACATGGCCTCAAAAATGGGCAGCTTACTCCTTGTTCTATGCCAGTGTAGATCCTTTTCCATGTGCATTTCTATTGTGGCTTCCAAGTGTAGATGGTAGCAAGTGATAGGGGAGCAAACTCCCATCGAATTCTCCACTAGAGAAGCACACTCTGCCACCTATGATAAACAAGCTAACGAACTATTGTTCATACTTTTTGTGGACTATTGTGTAACTAATGGAAACTTCCATGTAGAGTTGTACGTGAACGTGTGGGTTGTCAACAATGTTGCGTAGGAGTTCAAGTATGAGAGTTGGTGCCAAGTATATGAACGTTGGTGATGAGGGAGCAAATATCCCAAGCAAATCTAGAACAAAATTCTGTGTATTGACACCTACTACAAGTGCCAACGAACTCCTCTTCATTCGCTGAGTGTAGCTGTTGACAGGGGCTTTGTATCTTGATCATTTCTTTGCTTGCGCGGATTTTGTGTACAACTAGACATGCGTAGGTATAAACTCCAACCAAACTCCATGTTAAATTGCTCATTAAACTGATGCATATCTACGCTGATTTTTTTTCGCTGTGTGGAGATTTTGGCATGTGCGTATAAGCTTTTTCCTTTGACTATTCACTTGGCAGCGTGGAAAATAGGCATGTGCATATTTATCTCCTTATTGAGTTATGCGTTGAACTTAGATACTGAGGTGGAGCCCACAATAAACTTAGCTTATATTTTAATTTCTCAATATTGGAATTAAACCAAAGTTGTAATCTCACACATTTCTTTTGCCTCATGAACTCAACGTGGAACTGTTGACTGCCTTTTGACCAACCTTTGACTTGAGTTGTGCTTCATGTGGTGGGCCCCACATGGTTGCCACATCATCCTTTACTTCTCCATATAGTTTCCATTTCAAAATTTCACTTATTTTGACTTTGGAAAATTTTCTAAATTTTTCCAATTATTAATTTTTTTGACTTTTTTCCTCATTTTTGCCACTGACATTAGAAAAATCGGTTTTTGAGGGACTATAAGTCGTTTTTTGACCCTCAAAGTGGGTCCTAAGATAATGCTGGGCCTCTGAGAATGATTTTCGAGTAGTCACACACCTTAGACATTTCTGAAGACCACTTATTTACATCATTACATAGAAAATAATTAAAAAATCCTGTTTTGCAGGAAATTTTTTAATTATTAAAAAATCCTACTTAAACCTAGTCAAATTCCGCAAAATTTCAAAAATGACCTCGCATGGTAATATACATTGACTCTATACACTAAGATGTGTTAGGGGCTCAACCTTCAAGCCGTCACCCCGGATTTGGGGTAATGCAATGAGTGAAAAAACTTAGAAAATTATTCGCCACAAAAAAGCAAGAATAATTAACCAAGTAAAAAAAACACTCCAAGGTGTACTCGCTTGTTGATCGAGTCCCAACACCCTAGGCTTGTTACATGGCTTTATTCATCATGCTAGAGACATTTATACAATATCCCCGTAGGGCTGCAAAATCTGAGGACTAAAGAAGAAAATGAGAAAAAGAAGCAATAGAGTTTAAAAACTCTGTTGAACTGATGATATCTGATGGTAAAAGTGTCTTCTAGTTCATCCTTGGGCATGGAGTCTTCACATTATCATTAGGTGCCACTCCAGTTGTCAACAATTGCTATAGTTGGTTATTGGTTTATCATATGTTAAAGCAATTATTTTAAGCAACTTACAATCTTATATGTTCATGAAGCTTATGTATCTTACATTATCTTGAGCAAATTTACAAGTCATCTTTTTGAGCATATTTCCATTTACTTGAAGCAAAGCATTTAGTAATCTTACTTAAATCATGTGCAAGCTAATTGCCTTTTCCAATTGAGTTTACATTTTCAATTTACTTTGAGCACTATTTCCATTATATTGAAAGCATTGCAAATCTCTATTTGGAAAACTTACTTGCATAACATATTAGGCATTTTAATATAGTTGCATCTTAATTTAATTTACCTCCAAGCTAGCTTAGGCTGAAAGACATTTCTTAGGGACCCCTTTCTTTCATCAACTTGAGAGACATAGATCCTCTTACGTGGTTAACACGGTGATATTACAGTCGTCAGAGCCACAACCTTTGCAACACCAGAGGCATCGAGTGTGTTGGGTAATCCAAGGGAGGCATCGTTAATATAGCCTTGGCTGTCATTCTCTTGGACCCCTTCCACAACTCACATAAGAGACTTGTTTCAAAACAGTTGGAAGAAAATTCGCATCTAGACTAGACATTTTAGATTAAGAGTAACCAAGAAAATTGCATCAAATTTTAGTTTAGGTTCACTTCATGGTAACACATCTTACTATTTTACTTGCAAATGAATTCATGTACTTGTCATTGATACAAATGTTTCAATTTGATTATCTTCTTTAGGCAAGTATCATTTGGTTCACTTTTGCAAGTAAAGTTCACATTGTTTCCTTTACAAGTCACTCTATATTGCTTCCATACATGCTCTGAATTTGTAAATGATTTTATGAATTTTGAAAACATTTCTTGAAAGCAAATTTTATATATTGCATTGTATCTTGCTAACATCTTTTGTTTGATTGATAGGGTTACTTGTGTTTTAATTTGAAGCACTTCATTTTATTTTAAGCAAGTATTATTTATTCTTAAAGCAATATTTGAGGCATTGATTCTATACATGCTAATCATTATCTCATGTGTTGATGGTTATTAAAGTTTTTCTTTTTATATTGCTTATTTCATTTGCTCACAATCTCAAGAAATCCAAATTTTACATCTCCTAGACACCTTCTAACTCAGTTTTCCATTTAGGGACCACCCCCCTCAGCTAACCTTGGAGATAGCTTAAACAAAGATAGTTGGGAATAGGTGACAGTCCCATCTCTTATTTCTTGCCACCAACCACACCTTGTGGGGTTAAGGGCTTTTCTCACCTAACTAGTAGGTGTGTGTGACAGGTGGAAAGTGTAACATTTTTGGCGTCGTTGTCAGGGACAAGTCCCCTTGTACCTGAAATATGACTAACTTTTTGTTTTTGCATGTTGGATTTTAGAGTTAGAAACATGTTCAAGTGGTGACTCCACTTATTTCATTTTCTGCAAGGATTTATGCTTGAAGCATTCTTCTCATAGACTTCTTGCTAATCTTGGACAAGAGCCTCCCTCTGTTATCCATTTTCTCTTCCAGGGTCAAGCGAGCATGACATCATAAATGATTTTCCCACCCCCTGTGATTTTACTAACATTCCAGGCTATTCGAATTTTATTCTGGATGAAGCCATTGAGGCTATTGATGAGTTGCTTAGTTTTCTAGGTAACAATGTCATTAGTACCAATGTTGATAATATCGGTATCACCAAAATATCGGCAAGGGTCCAGAAAACATCTTATCAGCGATATCGGCGAAAATATCAGCAAAATATCGGCAAGCATAAAAAATCATTTTTTCAAATTTTTAAAAAATGGCTGATATTTTCAAAATTTGGCGATATTTAGCCGATATTTTGAAAATATCGCAATTTTTTGCCTATATTTTCAAATCTGAAAATATCGCAATATTTTTAGGCCGAAATATCGTTTCCTTGAAAATATCGCGATATTTTCGATATATCGCGAAATATCATCGATATTATCAACAATGATTAGTATTGAAACTCACCTTAGGAGTTTCCACCTTTGTGTGAGCAAATGGTGCAATGATATTAACCAAGAGGATATTAAAATGAAACTTTTCATCGTTTCACTAGATGGTGATGCTTTGGATTGGTTCTCAGAGTTACCTGCTAACAGTTTCGATTCTATAGAATCAATCATTGATGCCTTTGAAAACAAATATGGAGATAAAAGAAAGATCAAAGCGAAAGTTGAAGCAAATGAGAATGATAAGGATATCATTAAGGAGTTGACTCGAATAATTAAGGATATGCAACTCAACCAAGCTCAACTCATTAAGACCATGGAGGTAAATCATGCACGAGCAATGAAGGCCATGGAAGTCAATCATTCTAATCAGATGACATCTATTCAAAACAGATTGCTCGCCATGCAAGAAAAACAAGTGCAATTAATCCACACCATAGAAACAAATCATGCCAAGGAAATAAGTATTATGAAGGCTAATCAAATCACTTTTCAAAATAGGTTGGAGGAAATGGAAAGATTAGTATAGAAATTTTAGCTTAGGTCATTATCTTGAGCAACTATCCAAGTCATCTTTTTGAACATATTTCCATTTACTTGTAGCAAAGCATTTAGTAACAATACTTAAATCATGTGCAAGCTAAGTTCCTTTTCCAATTGAGTTTACATTTGCAATTTACTTTGAGCACTATTTCTAGTATATTGAAAGCATTGCAAATTTCTATTTGGAAAACTTACTTACATACCATATTAGGAATTTTAATATAGTTGTATCTTAATTTAATTTACCTCCAAGTCTAAGTTTGGTTGAAAGACATTTCTTAGGGACTCTTTTCTTTCATCAACTTGAGGGACATAGAACCTCTTATGTGGTTAACACGGTGACCTTGCAGTCTTCAGAGCCACAGTCTCTACAGCGCTAGAGGCATCGAGTGTGTTGGGTAATCCAAGGAAGGTATCGTTAATATAGCCTTGGTTTTCTTTCTCTTTGACCCCTTCCACAACACACATAAGAGACTTGTTTCAAAACAGTCGGAAGAAAGGTCACATCTAGACTAGGCATTTTAGATCAAAAGTAACCAAGATAATTGCATCAAATTTTAGTTTAGGTGCACTCATGCTAACACATCTTACTATTTTACTTGTAAATGATTTCATGTACTTGTTATTGTTGCAAATGTTTCAATTTGATTAACTTCTTTAGCGAAGTATCATTTGGTTCACTTTTGCAAGTAAAGTTTAGATTGTTTCCTTTACAAGTTGCTCTATATTGCTTCCATACATATTTTGAATTTGTGAATGATTATATGAATTTTGAAAGCATTTCTTGAAAGCAAATTTTATATCTTGCATTGTATCTTGCTAACATCTTTTGTTTGATTGACAGGTTACTTGTGTTTCAATTTGAACCACTTCATTTTATTTTAAGCAAGTATTATTTATTCTTAAAACAATATTTGAAGACAGGGGTTTTATATATGCTAATCATTATCTCATGTGTTGATGGTTATTAAAGTTTATTTCATTTTATTTGCTCACAATCTCAAGTAATCCAAATTTTACATCTCCTAGAAATCTTCTAACTTAGTTTCCCATTTAAGGACCACCCCCCTTAGCTAACCTAGGGGATAGCTTAAACGAAGAGAATTGGAAATAGGTGACAGCCCCATCTCTTAGTTCTTGCCACAAACCACACCTTCTGGGGTTAAGGGCTTTTCTCACCTAACTAGTAGGTGTGTGTGATAGGTGGCAAGTGTAACACCCCGTAAAGCACCTTCTTCTTAAATTTTTTTCACCATTTAAAGCTAACATTGAGGGAAAATCCACCACTATTTATAAGACATTATTTTAAAACCCCTTTGGCAGTTTGACCACATGCCAAAGAACCTTTTTACATGTTGTTTGCATTTATTTTCCAAATCACAAGAAAATAATTGCATGCAAGTCTACGAACACCCCCCCAGATATGAAATCACCAACCCAAGAAACCCTACATCAAGAAAGATTCTACTTACCCCATAGGTTGATCTATCGTTTTAACTAATCTTACAAAACTCCCCATGTTTGTCTCGAACTCACAAGGCAAACTCCACTCAACATAGAAATGAGCCAAACTACCTTTTTGGAAATTCAAAATCCCTATTGGCAAGTTTCGCTCACCAACGATGAGCCTACTCTGTGAGTACCCATAGGTCAAACTCTAATTCACAAGTCGTTGCATAGTTTTTACAGTTCGACAACTTGACACATCAGCACAATGAAAAGTTCAATGGACACATTCATATAAACCAAACCAAGAAAACTCCTTCATTTATCCTTGTGTATTAGCCGAGTTTTCAAAAACTTGACAAGTTTGAATCAAACACTTACTCTCTAGCCTAGCCAAGATGTTCTTCCAATCCAAGTTTTGTAATATTACTTTTAACGGACTCTAGCGTCAACTCACATAATCATATAAAACATTCTCTCAAGTTTGGAAACAACTTCTTCATCAAGAAAACTATATATATCCTTGTGCTTTTAGGTCCTTTATGGTGTAGATTGAATCTAGCAAGGAGAAGGAAAGCATCCTTTATTGCACACTTTGCTTTATGGGACATGCAAGTGTCTAAATGAACCTTGGTCTCCTTTATTGAAACCCTCCTCAAACATGTTAACTACATTTCCATTGTGGATCTAGCTTCTTAGTTTGCCTTCGTATTTTTTCAAAGCTATGGCACTATCCTCCATTGGAAATACTAAAAGGAAGTCTCGTTTCTACTCCTCTAAAACACGTATCAAAAAATGTGGGGGGGGGGGGGGGGGGGGGGGGGGGGGATTGAGAAATCTAGGGCAGCGAGATTAGATGATTTCTCTTACTTTGATAACTACTTGTGATGCATTTACTTAATTTGATTAGCTTCTTCTTTCATTTGAATATAATTAGTATTCTTATCATCAATAAAGAACAACGAGACAAGAGGACACAAGATGTAGGCTATCAGCCAAGGCCAAAACCTCTCTTCTTGAGAGGAAAACCCATAAGAACTCTTCTATTCTTATAGAACTTAAAATGACGAATTCCAAGACCTATGACCCGTGACAAAGACTCCTCAAAGACCTAGTCAGAGCTTTCTTCTTGCCAAGTCAAACCAAGTCAACCTTGCCATGATGTTGCTTCAATTTATTCTTCGACCTCAACTTCGGACTCGCAACCTTAGACTGCAATTTCGACCTGCAGTTTTCGGCCCTTGCTGTAGAAACCCTAGGTGGCACGTGTTAGAGAATTATGGAGATTTTCTTCTCTTCTCTCCTTCACTTGGATAGTAGCTTCTTCTCCACCAACTCAGCTTGCAAAATAGTTCCCTTTTGACTTGTTCTCGGCCTTCTATTGTGTCTGCAATAACTCGGTCTCTACAACAACATGTAGCACCCAGACTTCTTCCAACTTGTGAGGATTTTCGACACAAAACAGTCTTCACAAATTTGAAATCTTCCTTTTTTAATTCCCCTCTTCCTTTGCTAACCGTTTAGGCCAATTCTCCTTGCTTTTAGCGAGATTCTTGATGTTTGGATAGATGCCCTTTGAATGAGGCCGAGTGCTGCTATATATAGGCTTCCTTGAGTGCCCTAATAGGCCAACTTGTCCTTCTAGGTATGTCGACTTGCTCCTTTTGAAGGTTGACCGAATTGTAGCACTATGACAAGGTCTTGAAGGATCTTTGATTCTATTTTGACTCAAATAAAATTTTCCTTTACAATGTGTAACATGCTGAAAAGGGTCTTTCATACATGACAATGACTCAATTGACTTGTAGACTCAATGACAAGCCCCATAACCATTCAATGGGTGCTTGACCTATAAAACAAATAACCTTGAGCATGATACCCATGCCTCAAGAAAGACAATAATAATTTTATTTTTCTTTACATCAAATACATAAAATCATGGTTACATATGTCATTATGAAGACCCAACCTAGTTACATATTTCAACAGGGGCAATTGCAAACTAAAGTTGGACTTGTTGCCTCAAAATCTAGGAGGTATCACGAGGGTAGCTCACAAGACAAGAGCGAGACCAACGAGCAACAATTTGGGGTGTGGCCTACTGTTAGCACATCTTTTTTCAACTTTCACCACTAGGGAGGCTTCCCTATATTAGGTCACCTAAATAATCTATCAAGTACAAGGGATAAGTTGACAAGATAGGCTTAAGGAGGGCAACTTTACTTAAGAACAAGGCTCTAGGACAACAAGGCAATTCTCACCCTACAAAAAAGGCATGATTAGGGCTTAATATGAAGCCTTCAACAAGCTCCAAATTGAAGACTAGGGAAGCTAGGGCAAGGGAAGTTTTCCCTAAGATAGAGAAATTAGCCACAGGGTTGACTTGATTTTGAGGCAAAAACCTCACCTCCATGTGTTGAATCAGTCTATCAAGGAATGCTTCAAACCCTAGATGAGAAAGATGCCCTAGCCCTACCTAGCAACTTAACTCAAAGGGCTGAAACTCTAGGTTTAGGGTAGAAGAAAATGAATTTATGAAGGGTTTATAGGTGATCAACCATGTAACTAGGGTCAGTGCCTTGATCTTCAGTGATGGATTCTAGGGGATGGTTAAAAAATGACTAAACCTTGGCAAAAGAGTAAGCGAATATGAACCACAAGGTTTCAAACCCTAAATATCACTTTTGTTAGCAAACAAGTCAATGGGGAGAGCTAATTTGAAAGATTACCCATGGGATTTCCATTCACATTCTAGAAGTGAATAATGCATGCAATACTATCATTTAGGTCCCATAGAATAACTTTCAACAATAACTTGCACATAGAAACCCTAGATAATCAACCATTCCATACAATAATCATGAAATACAAAGATTTTATCAAAAACAAGGTACACTTGCAAAATAGAATACATGAACAAGTCCTCTATTGCTCCAAAATGATATCTCTGAAGCCAAGGAATAGCTCCATTAGCAAACATCCACCATAGACCACGCCTCCACAAGATACAAGTCACAATTTAGCTAGGCCAAATGTAATACGTTGGGGCAATTTTCTTAGGGTTTCATGCAAAAATTTTCTTCTTTCACTATGACAATGTACTTTAATATAGTGATGTAATGCTAAGTCATTTTCACCATGTAACAATTAACTTGTAATAAAAAGAGTCATGTAATAATTCCGAAAAATTCAATTAAAATGTAGTCAACTGCCCCACCATATTAAACCCAAAATAAAAATCAGAATATATCAATGGTCCCCAAAAGTTTCAAAAAAGAATATATCAAAATTTCTGGAGTTTTTTGGTCCCACCACAAGAGGTTCGAGCACTAAAGGGTAATCCAACTTTTCAAGACTGAACACGGCATGAGTTCTATTCCTCTACGTCCAACAACTAACTCTAGCGAAAGGTTTGGCATGGCACGCCAGCTGTGTTTAAACCCAATCCACCTGTACGTACTTGGCTTTCAAGATTACTCACTTCCTCAAGCGCAAGGGGAACGAATTTTTGTAATGTGACTATCTAACGCCTATAGTTCCTTCAGACCTGACATTTGACATCAACGCACCAAAGGAACACTCGCATTTGACCAGATCACTTGGGTGGTAGATCGATCTTTAAGAAATCACATTGTCTTCAAAGTTCATGGACAGTTATCTTCGACCTGTGATAAAATTACGCGCCCCCTCTTTCATAACTTCTTGTGACCAGTGTGTGTCTACAAGGACCTATTGTCTTTGATTTATGATGAGAACATATACACAACCTCTCCAATCGTTCTTGTACCCAAATGCAAAGTCAAACAAAGATCAACGATTCACTGCCTTGTCCTCCACAAGTTCGGATCTCCAAATTCTGTGCCAAAATGCGAGCGTATAACAGAGAGAGACTAACGACTCACTATTTTGTTCAAATGCTTCCTGCAAATCATACCTAGAACAAATACTTAGAGTAGATTGTCGTAGACCCTTTAGTAGGAATTCTTGAGCCCAAAAACGAAAGCAAGGACACAGTTAGGAACCTTTGTTTTCCTTCCAAATCAAAACCATAGAACCATAATAAATATTTGATGCTTTTTCCACTTGGTATCCCTCTGGTAGAACCAAGACAGAAAAAAATGAAAAGAAGATTATCAAATAGGGTGGAATCTTTCACCACCAAAATTGATAGGAAAAAGAAGGGGTCTTAAAACCCTTAGAGCCTTAGGCTCAAAGAAAAAAGGATAATTGATTTCCATGATGATCAAAATGAAATCATCCTCTCATATTTACAGACTTCCTAGAGGGGTCACTCATTCTTAAATGATTGAGTAAATTTCACTTCAAACCCCAACTTTTGGTTTCTTTGCCCAGCTGCCCCAAAACATGCCTAAACATTGGGTCTTTTGGGGTTTCCCCCTTTATTGAGAACTATAGCCTACGAGGATTGATAGGCTACTTCGTCCCTTGTGCCAATTACTCCTCTAGAAACATTACACCAAATTCTCTAAGACTACCAAATTATTCAGAAGTGATAATGAGAAATGGAATGAGCCTATCCTCTATTTATATGAGGATTAGGTCACCTAATTTTAGTTTATAAAGCCCTTAAAACAAGTTCGATTATTGAATCACCTTGGATTATAATCCAACCAATTAGCTAATGTCAAAATAAGCCTTATTTGCCCATATGTGTGAGTCGTAGCCTTTGCTACCGCTCAAACTAGTAGGGGTCCTAGGAGGGGATCCTACAAAGCAACTACTCGATCAAGTGGACCCAATGGAGCAATAGCCCACTGTCACCTATAGCTCCCTACTCTTTACAAGCTTTCACCAATGGGAGGAGACCCAATATAAGAGGAATCACAAGAATGAATAGATCAATGAATGGATGTAGGGTGATTCCCAGAGCCTATTCACAAGAGAGACTCAATTATATGGCTTACTTGCTTAAGAAGCAAGGTGATGGGATCTCTAGGAAGGGCTAAGAGGATACTTAAGCCTAGGTTTGGAGAATATCCCTTGACAAGAAGCTTCCTAGACCTAAGAATGCTTGTGGAGAAATGGCTTCTATGCAATCCTTGTGGAATTTGAGTTATAAAGTTGTGGGACCACAAAGAACCAAAGTGAACCCAAACCAGGTCAAGGATATGGAGTTGATCAACACTAAAGGGGCTTGACCTGTTTAGGGAGGAGAATATGATCAGAGCACAAATTTTCTTTTGAAATACAAATGTAATGACCCAAGTGAGGACACCAACCCAAATCAACCTAGGGAAAGAGATGGTCTTGTGGCTAGCGTTTGCTATATCTCGGGATTCCACCATCGGATTTGTTTCAAACATTGAAGACCACTTGAGAAAACCCTACTGCAGTAGTGGACCAAAATTCAAGGTTTTTGGATGGCTACAAAGAATTTTGCTTAATGCCCTAGGTGACCTACTAGGGTTAGGCCTAGAATTAGTAAAGATGAGAAAAAGGGGTAATTTTGACCACAAAAGGGATGTGAGGATCAGTGCCTTTCTTCTTGGGCTTAATAGAGTGAAGATACACCTAGTTCGAGAATTTCCATATGTTAAGGAGCCCTAGATGACTTTCGCTAGCCTTTCAAAGTGTAGCAACAAGGTCATTCAAGGATTTATACTTCGAATTGCAAAGGAAATAAAGTTTCAAGGGATTTCAACCTATGAGGTGCCTCTAGGAACATTCACCCACTCCCTCAAAGAACAACGCATGCATTAAATCACATATTCCAGGTTTCCAGAGGAATTTCGCATTAATTTAACCCATACAAGAATAATGATAATAATAGCATGCAGTAGACAAGTAAGATAACAAGAATAGCATTAAAATTTTGCTTACATGAGAGAGAGTATACCAATTCATCAAATTTGCATTATAAATAAGATCCAAAGACAATAGCCAAAATCCAAACATCTTAGTGCAGCCAGAAACTTGAAAAATTTCGTCCCAGAAACAAGTGTGAAAATCTCTCAAGAGATAAAAGAATGAACCTCTCATCTATTTATACAATCAAATAGGGGATTTGAACGACATAATTTGCCTAATTTAGCCCCAAATAATAAAATAATCTACAATAATGATATAACTTGCTGACAAGCCCACCAAGATAGCTCCAAAATAGAAATTTAAGCCTCTCAAGAGGGCTAAATAATAAACATAATGAGGTGTTAGGCCATTGAGAGGGCCTAGTGGAGTCCAAAGTGTGCCAAGGTGATAGAATAGACTCCAAACATAATGAATGAGGGGTTGGCCCCATGATATCCAAGCAAGTCACATGTGGTGTCCCCAAGTGGGTGTGGGGGCACAATGACATCCTCATGGGTCTCCAAGTGGATCGATAATGCCTGTAAACCATTTGTAAGAGCTAGGATGATGACAATCTCTACAGTGAGACACATCCTCATATGGATGCTAGAACCTCTGACAAGTGTGTGGAACAAGTGCGAAGTTGGCTGGACATGGGGATCCAGGTGCATCAACCTCATCCAAAAGGTGGAACACGAGTGATCACTAAAAGGTGTTAGGGATCCGTGAAGAGCTCTTTGCTATGGTGAAGGCCCATGGCTCAAAACACTCACCCAACAAGTGCTAATGTGGCCCTCTGGAGGGCTTGGACACCGTATAAGGAGACCAAACCCAAAACGGAGACCCACCTGCAATCCTGCATAAAAGATCCAATGCGTCCCCTTGCCCTCCAGCTCCAATACAACAAATCATTACAATAATCAAGTAAATCATGGAATCGAATGGACACTTCATGGTGGCATGCCCTTCCATAGTGGGCTTTGGCATGTACAAGTGGTTTCAACCTTTAAAGGAGGTGACACGTTCACGGTACATCCATCAAGTGGTAGGTGGGAATGGAGTGGAGAACAGGGGAAGGCTCCAAGCCACATGCCATGGTACAAGGGTGGATATAATAGGGGAAGCCCATACTTGGGTATTGAGTGTAGCAGTGAGAAATCATGGTACCTGGATTAACCCGGCCTTTGTTTTCCCACCCTTCTTCATATGCCTTTTGCCTTTTTCTTTTGATTGGTTTTCCAGGGCATGAGAGGATGATGTGTAGGATACAGCAGTAGATACTCCCTTTAAGGTGGGGCAGCTCAATTCCCACCAGGGGTTGGGACAATCATGGGTTCCTTAATATGGAGGGGGCTCATCTACGGCCCATAGGAACCAGGGTGATGGCCATAGATAAGGGGTAGAACTCATGTGTGG
The DNA here is from genome assembly GCA_034641835.2 of Pinus albicaulis. Classification (NCBI taxonomy): domain Eukaryota; kingdom Viridiplantae; phylum Streptophyta; class Pinopsida; order Pinales; family Pinaceae; genus Pinus; species Pinus albicaulis. Next base: position 925,340,475 of record CM076575.1, on the reverse strand, counting down.
CTTTTTCCCACATGCTAAATTTGTATGTCTCAGCCATCTTTTGCATTTTGCGCTGCATTTCCTGTTGAAAGTGGCCAAATTATGCTTTTTCTTTTCTTTTTAGCTACATCAACCTCTGAGGCGTCATTCCAAGACCGACCCAAGGTGTGGGCAAGGGGAGGGGAAGGCTAACCCTTTGTGGACCCAGTGGATAAATGTGGACCTGTATGGGAAAAGTGATAAATTGGGTTTAAATGAGCAAAGGGTAGTGATGCATATGGTGTCGAGAAGTGGTATCACGCAACCAAAATCGAGATTTCCCATGTAGTGCCAGCCCTGAAGCTAATAGCCAGTAAAGGAGATCCCACGGGACAAGGATACAAGGCTAATCACCAAATCAAGCAAAGGAAACAAGAGTACATACCTAGCCCACTCTTTCTATCGAATCCCCCCACCAAGCCATGCCCAAAAATGTCCATGATAAGTAAAAAAAATTACTCAACTACACCAATGAAAAGCCATACATTCGGGGACGAGAGGCCCACCTTCAAACATACAATCATAACATATGGATGAGGGACCACATGGCTGGCTCAGATGGCAGAGATAGTGGCACATCAAGCTATCTGGTGGCTACAAGGGGTTGCAGGCTGTCGACTGAGTACCATCTAGGAGAAAATTTTCTCCTATGGATACTACCCACAAGCGGTGGCTAACAACCTCTTAATTGTTGATGTCATCCATAATATGTTGCGAAATCAATGCTCATAGGATTTAGTGTTTGATTCCTCTTTCTTGATAATTATTTGTGAATTATGTTGCCTTCTTTTACTTCTTATTTAATTTATATTTCATCAAGAAATTACGAAATTGTATGAAGATCACAGGAACAAGAGACACAAGATGTAGGCGCACAGCCAAGGCAAAACCCCTTTGAGGGGAAAACCCAATCAAAACTCTTTCTTCAGTAGATTCAAAGACAAGATAAGATAATCCAAGACTCGTTGACCTAGACACAGACTTCCTCCAACCACCAAGTCAGCCCTTCCTTCTTCTCCAAATGATACCTTCCCAGCAGCAACTTCGACCTAGATTTTTGACCTTGCAGCAACAAAATTTAGACCTCCCTTGCAAAAGAACTTCGACCTGCAGTAAAATTCAGATTTTCAACCCCAGCAAATGACCAGTAAATTTGCATGTGTGAGAGATAGATAGTCCAAAACTTTGATTTTGTCTTCCCCTACAACCTTCTTCCTTCTCTAGCAACTTCGCACTTTTTCTGCCTCTCTTTCTTGTGTATTGAACTTGTTGAGTGAGTGGTGCAAATGGATCGAACTACCTCTCTATATATAGCCTCTTCTGTGGGTCGAATTTCCCTAATGTAGGCCGACTTGGAGTAGAGGTGTCAAATGACCTATTTGACTCAAAAATAATTCCTTTTACATGATACAAAAGCCCAAGAAGGGTCTAATAAAACTGACAATGACTTTATTGACTCAATATAAAACCAAGAAGCCTACAATGGAGGCTTTGACCTAAAAATGATGACCCAAGCATGAAACCCATGCTTTAATAAGTCATTTTTATTAATAATACAATTTCTATTAACAAATATATTACATTATACAATTGTGAAGACTGAACCTAGTTACATTCTTCAACACTCCCTCTTAACTAGGGAGGAATTCATAATTACATATATATAAAAGTACATGGAAGATCTCAAAAACACATGAACTACGAAGAGCTCGGGCAAACTTAGTGCCACGGACTAGATACCTGACCAAGATTATCTATCTGAGTGGGACTAAGTTGGACTAAATATTTCAACGAGTCTAGGTACCATCAGGCATACTAACTAACCATCAACCCAAGGATCTAGGTGTGTATCCAAGGTCAGAGCTTGAAGACCAATGCCACCCTCCCTCTTCGGGATCTAGACATCAAACACACATAGGTCGGCCAGATGTCCTCCCAAGCATCTGCCATTAGATGCTTTACCTCTCCCTATCAACTAAATCTTTAATGTCGACCAACCTAAGCATGCTTCTAAAATATTCAAACTTTTTATTCGGAAGAGACTTCATCAACACATCAGCTACCTGTTCATTTGTCAAAATATATTGTAGCTTTACGACCCCATCTTGTACCAAGCTCCTAATGTAGTGGTACTTGTTGTTGATATGCTTTGTTCTTGCATGGAATACGGGAACTTCAAACATCTTGATGCTGTTTTGATTATCACAATTTATCGCAATAGGATCTATAGGCTTCCCAAACAAATTTGACAAAAGTTTCCTCAACCACATATTCATTTCCTACTTCACATGTAGCAACGTATTCTGCTTCAACACTGCTTAATGCAACAGGATCTTGTTTTCTACTCATCCACAAAATCATAGCAGATCCCAAACTAAAACATCCACCTGTTGTGCTCCTTCCATCAGTCTCACTACCACCCCAATCTGAATCTGTAAAACCTATTAACTTGACTTCCTTACTATCATACTTTAGGCAGTGATGTTTTGTGCCACGTAGATATCTCAAGCTATGCTTGGTAGATATCCAATGGTCATGACGAGCCTCCAACTGAAATTGACTGAGGATATTTACAGCAAAACATATATCATGTCTTCTAGTTACTATATACATCAGAGAACCCACCAACTTACGATAGCCAGTAGGATTGACGAGACTAGAGTCGAAGCTTCTCAACTTCTTGAGATTAGTGATCATGGGAGTAGTTATAGGCTTGGAATCCATCATACCAGATTTTTGCAATATTTTGATTATGTATTTTCCTTGCCCTAGATATATCTCTCTAGATTTGTCCCAGACTTCCAAACCCAAGTAATAATGCATAAGTATCAGATCTTTCATTTCATATTCGGCTACCAGCATCTTCTTGCATTCTTGTATTCTTCTCTCTACACCTGTAATAAATAAACCATCCACATATAGTAGAATAATGACTGGTTCACTATCCACCACCTTGATGTTGAAGTTTGGATCTGCAAAACTTCTGACGAACACAATTCTTAAGAGATATGCACCCATTCTTGCATACCATGCCCTAGGAGCTTGCTTCAAGCCATATAGGGCTTTCTTGAGTTTGAAAACATGAGTGTCCTTGCTATTTATTTCAAAGCCTTTAGCTTGTTCAATGTATACTTCTTCATCGATGGTTCCATTCAGACGTGTTATTTTTACGTCCATTTGATGGATATTCCATCCCATTGTAGCAGGTAGTATATCTTGCAGTAGGAGCAAAGGTTTCTTCATAGTCTATGCATTCCTTTTCTGAGAAACCCCTTACAATGAATCTAGCATTGTATTTTTCTATGTTTCCCTCAATAGCACGTTTGATTTTGTAAATCCATTTTGAAGTGACAACAGATTTGTCACTTGGTCTAGGAACGATTTCTCAAACCCCATTCTTCATGATGGATTGATATTCTTCTTGCATTGCCTTCTTCCATTCTTCTTGATGAGTAACTTCTTCAAATGTAGTTGGTTCAGCTTCTATTAATTTTGTCATATATGTTGCATATCCTAAATATATTTTTGGTCTTTTGCTTTCTCTAAAAGTTCCTTTAGCAGCTCCATATCCTTCGACATCTTCAAGAGTAGCTTCTAACCAATTTGGCCTCTTCCTTGTTTCAGGTATGATTACCGGTTGAATAGGCTCACTTGATCCTTATTTTTCTTCTTCTTGGATTGTATTTGATTTATCATGCTGCTCTTCATCCTCAAATAGTGGTATATCTTCATCATCAGAATCAATAGGAATATCCTTATATCTTTTGTAGGCATGATTTTCATCGAATATAAGATCCCTGCTCACTTCAATTTGTCTTCCTTCCTTAATGTAGATTCTATATGCCTTTGAAGAAATATTGTAGCCAACGAATATCCCTTTAATGCTTCTGGAATTTAATTTCCTTCGTTTGTCCTTTGGAACATGGATGTATGCGGGACACCCAAAGATTCGAAGATGATACACACATGGCTTCCTTCCTGTGAATGCTTCTTCAGGTGTCATAATCTCAAGGATTCTATGAGGTCTTCTATTTTGTATATATATTGCGGTCATTGATGCTTCTCCCCTTAGAAACTTCAGTAGATCTTGATCAAAAATCATCGTTCGCATATATTCTTCAAGTGTTCTATTTTCCTTTCTGCAACTCCATTTTGCTCTGGATTGTAGGGAACAATGAGCTCTCGCTTAATACCTGCTTCTTTACAATATGCAATTATTTCTTTTGAATTGTATTCCCCACCATTCTTGGATCTGAAACCCCCTTGACTTCATGCTTCAATCTCCTACTCGTGATTTCTCTCCCCCTTTGAAATCAATGGCAAAAGGTAACTCCCCCTAACAATCTGCATGCTTCCTGTGGAATTGTAATTTGTTTGTGATCCCACTTACGAGAAGCCTTCCTTTGCCTTCCTACAAAGTCTTCAAAATACTTTCCTCAGTACTTGCCGCAACAACCTATCTCCCCAATGTTATGCTTTATACTGATTGCCACTGTTGATTATGGATCAACTTTGCCTTTCACAACTTGCCATAGTTGAGTCCTTCTGCAATTCGCTCCGCAAACAATGTTGATGATTCCTTTGAGTTCTTCTAATGATCGATCATTGTGGACATGTATTCCTTTGACTGTTCTTTTGACCAAATATCTCCTAAAATAGACTAGCTTGATTGTTTCTCGTCCCTTATCCTTGCTATAATCCCATGACTTGACATATCCACTTGAAGTTGCTATTTTGTCCATAGATTTGCATATCTGTCAATTGTCGACATGTCAATAGATAGATCTTCAAAATGTGCAAATATTGTTGCATAGAGTCCCTCTCTTCAATATTCAGGGAGTCAACAAGCTAGCTTCTATGTATCACCCAGCTCTTTAGTTGGATCATGGTGAACCTTGTCATCATCCAATGTACCAATTGATTCATCATGATGTTTTGTCCTTAAGAACCTTGAAAGCATGACTGCTGAGACTTTCTTATATGCTTGATCTTCTTGTACTTGTTTTCTTCTCTAGACTTTCTTGTACCTGATGTTAAGTTTGTCATTCATGGTTGATTCCATCTCGTACCTGCAATCTCAAACTATGTGCCCATAGTTATGCCATTTGTAGCATTCAATGTTGGGATTGTCATTCATGGAAGATTCCTCCTTGTATCTGTAATGGCAAGCTATATAGTGATAGTTATGGCATTTAAAACAATCAATGTTTGGCCTAAGTGATGGAGCAGCTGACATGTTCTTTCTGCTGACAAAATCATTGGAGTATCTATCTTGCGTTCCTACAACTTTACTTCTAGGGTTTTGATAATACCCTCGATATTTGTACTCGTCAAAAACTTTACAATCCCTAGCCATATTTCCAAAGTTAGAGCATGAAAAACAATACCATTAAATGAATTCGCGTACCTGGACAAGTTATCCTGTTTGGATGATCTTTTGTATTCATTCTTCTTCAAAGGCGATGGTGTAGTCTTTTGTTGTCCTTTGTCCTTGATTGCATCAACATCATTCTTTGGAGCCCCGACATTCTTAATCTTCTTTGATCCTTTACTTTGATCGGTTTTCTCCCCAATCTAACTTTGTGAAGTCTTGAAGTTTGTGCCTTCTCACATGGAGCTTCACCTGCTTCTTTTTCTTTCATCTTCAAACTGGCCGTGTCATTGTTCTTCCTTTCATCGTCCAACAATTTTTATTTTCGGAGCTTATTTATTTCAGATAGGGCAACATAAATGCTACCACTAACCAAAGAAGTTCAAGGATAAAATCAATGGTGGAGCTAGGGCTCGAGATTTCTCTCAAACTAGCCACGGGAATTGCTTCAAATTTTGAGGGCAACTAGAGGAAACTACAGTGCAATAGCCTACCAACTCAAGCATTTAATAGGCTCAAGCATTTTGTCCACCTCTTTTTTTTTCTTTGTGAACAATGTGGTTCTAATCTTCTCTGACCCAGCAGGCACATACCCTGATGGAGCCCCTTGACTTAGAGCTCGGCACATCTGAATAAATAGAGGTGATCGTGCAACATTAAAGGATATGAAGTTCTGATAGAAAAAAAATGCAATGGTGAGATCAAGCTCTTCCCTCTTCTCTTTCTGGAAAATATTTTCCATTGGACCAAGTGCAGTTGCGTTTCTTTTTGTTGCTTGTCCCCCACTAAAACTCTCAAAAGGGAACTTGTTGCTACTTTTCCTCAAGAATGGAAGGGGGTCATCATTCTTGTTTTGTTTCGATTTTGATGCCACATTTGTCGCACCAACAAATGCCTCTTTCTCCATTTCCTTCCTCCTTGCTAATGGCACCTGTGTACAAGCTAAAATGCCACAACTTGGCAAAGCCAACAAATGAGCTTTCACACGGTAATATGTGCTCATGAAATGGTTGTGGCAAAAACTGCATTTTCATGCAACATTACCCACTCCCTTCGCCTTGTTGCCTGGCCCTACCTCTCTTGTCACATATTTCCACAATGGGTATTTGGGGTCTTGAGTTTCTTTTCCCTGAACATTTGAAGCTGTTGTTGCAACCCCACTTCCAATAGATGGAATACTTGCAGACCCTGATGAAATAGGGACAGGAGGGGCATCTCCAATGGGGACATTCTTCCCCTTTCTTTGCCCCTGCCTTGTTGCCCTTGATTGAGCCATGAATACTGTAAAAAATAAACAAAAATGACCAAATATGTAAAACATATGCACATGCAAACACTAATAGCAAACTAAATGCGAAAACATAGAGAGACAGTGCACTTACCGGTTGCTCGAATCTCCTTGAAAACACTCCCTTGCTCCTTGCTAATCCTTGCTCTATTCTCAAGTCACACACAAACTTCGGTGACAAACAATGAGGCAAAACCCTTTTTTATAACTCACCGGACGGACTTTCGTGTTGTTCGTGTCCGACAGAATCGGATTCAATCGTGTCCGTACAGGACATGATCAGGATTCGATGTGTCCTGTATGGACATGATCGAATCCGGGATTTCAGATTCGAATCTGTACGTGTCATGTCAGATTTGATGGATTCGGGACACGTGGCCCTATATCCACGAATTCGGTTTCTTAGATGATTACCATATAAGGTTATAACACCAATAGAGAGACCTAGTGGAAAATCCAAGCAAGGCCTAGAGCTTACAATGATTGCAAGAGAATGATCTTCAATGTGATTACTAGGTCAAGCGAGTTGAAAGGGGAAGGTCGAAATGATTAATATCCCTTGAGTTTTCAAGTGCAAGTGACCTTCAATGCTACCACTAACCAAAGAAGTTCAAGTATAAAATCAATGTTGGAGCTAGGGCTCGAGATTTCTCTCAAACTAGTCACGGGAATTGCTTCAAATTTTGAGGGCAACTAGAGGAAACTACAGCGCAATAGCCTACCAACTCACTCCTCAAAGTAACCTCCCTAATGCAATTCACACTATGCCCTAGCTAGCCATCTCGGGCAGATTCTTGGAAAAATATGCGTAAGAGGAGATTTTAACGGTGATCACCAAATTCAGTTTGGACTAGTGCCTTACTCTTGGGCTATGGAGTCTTTATGATTTGAAATTTTGACAAATTCGTTTATCAAGGAGGTTGAAAAATGATGACCTAACACCAATCTTTCAACGATTACCCATCCATGATCAATGGACTTTCATGGAAGAAAAGAGACTTCAATCCACTAGGAACATTCTTCTACTTGTTATCAATGAGTAGTATGCAGAAATTGGAAATATAACAATCTTTTACAATGATATTCAACAATTAGGGCATGAAAGAAGAAGAGCTAGTTCCATAATTTCCACACATTAGACATTATTCATGAAAAAATTTCCAACAAAATTTACTTACAAGATAACAAAAGATGTATCCAATCCAATATCAAGACAATGGCTCCAAGAAGAAATCAAACTAGATTCCAAAGATATCGAAATGCATGAATGAGTCTTTAAAAGTCATCCAAGAAGAAATGTGAATTTCTCAAGAAGAGTTAATCCAAGTGATGTGATGATGATCCAATACAAATGAGACTCTTTTATTTATATGAACCGTTACAAGTTCGATTTAGCCTAATTGGACTAATTAAGCCCCTATTAATATTTTAATGTGCAAATAACATCCCTTTTATTGACAAGTCCACCAAATAGCTCAATAAATGAAAAATAATCCATCCAAAGCTAGCCAAGATGATAGCACAATGGTCAAGAAGGTCATTGGAAGGCTTGAATGAGTCCTCATAGTGCCATGATGAACAGGAGGGCTCCAAAAATGACGATCAAGGCAGTGGTGTTAAAATTGGCAACTAGGGCCAAACTCCACTTTGGACAGCTCATATGATGGAGATGATAATTTTGCTATGTTGCACGAGTTTCCGGTACATGGGTACTTGGGGTACGAGGGAACAAGTATCTGGTACGGCTAGAAGCTTTGCCCAAATTTACAGGAAATGTCTAGTTGGGAGCAGCAATAATATAATTTATTAAAATTTAATATATATTAAAAGTGAAAATAAAATAATTTATTTATTTTCATCCAAAACTTGTCAATTAAATTCCATCCTGCAGATTCCATCTTACAATGAAATATGTAAAAGATTGAACTCTGAAACACTCCTAGAAAAAATCAAAATATTAATCCATCAACAACTTGCCAATGAAATTCCTTGCTAGCAAAGAAACATGCAAAACTCCTAAACCGAAAAAAAGGCTATTATTACTTGATTATTTTGTGATTTCATGCAACACTAAATTATATTCAAGTTTGGAAATCTATAAAATGAAACTTACTAACACGCTACTATTTCTCGTTCTAACCATCATTGTAATTGGTTAATCTTATCATTAAAGCTTTAAGAAAGTAGACTTATTTGCAATTGTTGAACTTCAAGATTTTCAACATAAGTTGCCAAGGAATGACTGACAACTGTCTATATTTTGTTGAAACCTTTGCTACATCTCCACATCTCTATCGCTTTACAGAGCCCATGCATTCCAGCCCCCTGACCTATCATGTATCACTTAGAAAATAAATAAATGGTCACTTCTCTGCTCAAAATAGGTACCCGAAGCGTCAAAATTTGTTGTAGTGAAACTCCCGAAATGCTCCAAAGTAACCTTTGAAGCTCCCGACGATTTTGGAAAGTTTCATATAAGCTCCCAGGAGCGTGGGAGCGTGGGGTACGTGCTTTCCAGTGGTTGGGAGCAGTACCCGTCTTACTATGTATTTTTTTGGATTCCTCTTTCCAAGAGGTGCAAGATTGATCTAAAGATCATCTTGTTTGGATGAGCAGAAGTAGGATTTTGAATTTATTTTCTCATAAATGTGCAAATTGTCAAGGTCGGCCAGAAATGTAATGTAGGCTCATAAGCCCCAATAGATGTGTCTCCACCCGTCATTGAAGGATATAAATAGAAGAGAGACATTCCTCATTTTGGACATCACTCATCACATCATCTCTCTCTCTCTTATTGGTTCGTACAGCAACTTGGAGTCTCTCTCTCTCCTCGCACGTGTGAAAGGAAGGCTGAAATTTTCGAATTGTTTTAGGGCAAAAGTACATGGCATTGACCAAAGTTGACTTTGGGTCAACCATACTCTAAAAGTTGCATTTTTCAGGGCAGAATTTTGATCTCTTTAGGCCGCATCTATTGGCACGAAAAATTGAGAATTTTTGCGCACTTTGACTAGCGTTGACCTCAAAATTTTGACCGCAACAATGAATTTTAGTTGACCAAGTTTGACTGACTTTTTCGGATTTGTTTTGGGCTGACTATGACTATTGTTGGAGGTCGCATTGACTAAGGTTAACCAAGCTATTTTGGTGAAGTCTTCTTGCTAGTTTGACCAACGTTGACTTTCTGGTTAGGGCATCCTATTGACTGTTGTTTCACTGAAGTATTGGGCAAGTGAATTTTGTATATTGTACTCTCTCTCTGTTGAACTTTTGAAGAATAATAAGAAGATTTGATCAAAGGGTTTTCCCCACATTGGGGTTTTTCCCTGGCATCCACTAAATATTGTGTCCTCTTGTCTTGCCTTATTTATTGTTTATGTTCTATCAGCATTTACTGTCAATGTTTATGTGATTGCTAATCTGGAAATTAAAATTGGGCTAATAAGAAAAGATTGAAGTAAATTGCTATAAATCATAAAACATACCATTGTTATCTAAAATTAACATGGTATCAGAGTCCCGGTAAAGACAAAGCCCAAGCAAGAGTGAGAAGAGCAATCACTGAGATTTGTTGGACAAGGACAAAGCACTGGAAAAGCAGGTGAAAGGGCGGCCTTTGCAGGCGTAGAACCCTCGCGAGTGTCGTTGGTAAGAGAAGGTACCTTAGAAGGGAGAGACTCTTCTGGTACTTATAGTCGATTGGGTTTCCCCACCAAAAAGTGAGCCGCATAAAGATCGATATTTGTGCCCCACTAAAAAGTGAAACTACAAGGAAGACTTTAGCACAGGTGAAGGGGCGGGCAGTCAATCACATTGAATCGCTAGTGGGTTAATGGCGTCCTCATCTTACTTCAAATCTGATGACAAGCTCAATGATAAGTTTGATTATCAGGCATGGAAAATGTCCTTGGACTTGACTTTGGAGGAGCATGATGTTATGGACTATGTGCAGGGAAAGATTACTGAGCCTCCTTCAAATGCATCGGCTGCCACTATGACGAAGTACAAGAAAGGAGAGGTCAAAGCTAAGAAGATCATCAGGGATTCTATTCACAAGCATTTGGTTGCTTATATCTCTGAGTTGGGCACATCTAAGGAGATGTATGACAAATAGGTTAGCATGTTCAGGGCTAGCAACGCAAATCAAATCCTCTTTCTCAAGGACAAGTTGAAGGACATCAAGATGGATAGAGGAGAATCGATCCAATACTATTTCATGAGGATTACGAAATCAAAGCAATCTTCTATCTATTGGAGAGGTTATTGTCGACCGGGAGCTTACTCTTATTTCCCTTGGAGGTCTTCCCCGAGCATGGTATGTATTCAATACCTTTTTGAACAATGACAGGATTCCAGATTTTGCTGAATTGTTGACGAGATGCACTCAAGAGGAGACAAGGATGATGGAGAGAGACAAACCCTCAAATGGAAATGAACCTACTGCTTTCTCTGCTCCTGCAAAGAAGAAAAATAATGTTGGTCCTAGAAATCAAGGTGAAGGAAGATCGACATTCAAAGAAGGAAGGGTAGATGTTACAATTGTAACAAGTTTGGCCATTATGCTAGAGATTGTCCCACTAAAAGGGATACACCACGAGATGATGATTACAACAACAACAATTTCAAGGGAAATGGAAATCAAAGGAACAACAGGTTCAACAACAAAGGAAAGAGAAAGGCTCCCGCTACACGAAATGGAAATGGTCAACCTTCCAAGAGATCGAGCAACTCCAAGTATGATGAATCTAATGTTGTAGATAACAAGCAAAAATAATTTCTTCTTATATCTGCCCTCTCTGTTGCATCTCCTCCCGACACCCTGGATAATTGGTTGATTGATAGTGGTGCCTTAAGGCACTTCACCGGATACAAAGAGGCCCTCTCACATTTGATTGAAAAGAAAAAAAATTTGGAGATTATACTTGGAGACAACGCCACCTATCCCATGAAAGGGATAGGGATTGTTACTCTTCATCTAAATCAAGGTCAAATCCTTCATCTACAAGATGTGCTATATGTATCTGACTTGAAGAAGAATTTAGTGTCTATTTCGGCGATGGAAAACAAAGGATTCAAGGTGGCATTTATTGATGGAAAGGTACGTGTTTGGAAGAAGAATTTCAAAGAAGCATTCACTCTTGGTTTCAGGGTTGATACCCTTTATCAGGTTAGAGGAAATCAGTTGGGAGCCATGACATGCTCAATCCGAATTATGGCACCGGAGGTTTGCTCACCTTCATTATAAAGCTCTTCTCAAAGCTAGGAAGGTGGTCACAAGTATGGTATGCCTGATTTCAAAGCTGATCGTGAAGGTGTTTGTCAGGGTTGTGCCGAAGAGAAAAATACAAGGGGACCATTCCCCTCAAGTGATAGCAAGACTATCGACATTCTTCAATTGATTCATTCTGATTTATCTAGTATGTTGCCTGTAACATCCTTGGGAGGATATTTGTATTCTGCTATTTTTGTGGATGACTTCCCTCGCAAAACTTGGATATACTTCCTGAAGAAGAAGGACGAAGTGTTCAAGTGGTTTCGCTCTTCCAAAGCCTTGGTTGAAAATCAAACAGGGAAGAATATCAAAATATTCAGGACCGATAATGGAACCGAGTATGAGTCAAATGAGTTCAATGACTATTGTAGGGAAGTTGGCATTAAGAGGGAGACCACTACTGCTTACACTCCCGAACAAAATTGAGTTGTCAAAAGAAAGAATAGAACCATCATTGAAGCTACTCGTGCCATGCTTCATAACCAAGGTCTACCGAAGTTCCTATGGGGAGACGCTGCCAAGTGTATGTTCAAAATAGGTGCCTACATCAAGCTTTGGACTCCAAAACTCCTAAAGAAATCTTCACTGGTAAGAATCATGATGTTTCTCATTTTAGAATTTTTGGAAGTCCCATATATTTTCATGTGCCGAAAGAAAAGAGAAGCAAGTTGGATGCCTCTGGAAAGAAGGGAACATTTGTGGGCTACAGTGAAACTTCAAAGGCATATAGAGTCTATGTGCCTAGTCAAAGGGAAATGGAGATAAATCATGATCTCACTTTCGAAGAAGATGTTGCCCTTGGGAAGATTAGAGATCTTCCTATCTCAAAGGAAGACAAAGATGAAGATGCAGGAAAGCAGGAAGAACCAAAGGATGAACAGATGCCCGACGTTGAAGGTCCAATGAATCCCATTGATCCACCTCCTAGTGAGCCCTCTTCTTAGAGTATCTCTATGGCTTCGAGATACTCTCGAAGATGTCAAGAGACATATTGCACCAAGGGGAACATTTGGTGAAAGTAAGAAGCCGAACAGGTACCAGGGGTACTTAGTAGCCATGAGCACCATTGTTCTGAGCCTGGAACGTTTGAAGAATTCGTGAAGCACCAAGTTTGGAAGGATGTAATGAACAAAGAGTATGAGTCGATCATGAAGAATGATGTTTGGGATGTGGTCCCTAGACCAAAGGACAAGTTTGTTGTCACCTCGAAATGGCTCTACAAAATCAAACATGGAGCTGATGGGAGTGCTGAAAAGTTCAAGGCCAGGTTCATTGCCCGAGGCTTCTCGCAGAAGGATATTTGCACCGATTGCTCGATATACCACCATTTGTTGGATTATTGCTCTCGCTGCCTCACAGGGATGGAATCTACATCAGAGGGATGTCAAGACTGCCTTCTTGCATGGCTCGCTCAAGGAAGAGGTCTATGCGGAGAAAACTTTGGGGTTCGAAGTTCGAGATTGGGATACACATGTATGCAGGTTGAAGAAAGCCCTTTATGGGTTGAAGCAAGCGCCCAGGGCTTCGTATGAGAGGATCAATAGCTATCTGATGAAGTTGGGCTTTACTCGAAGTGAAGTTGATCCAAACCTATACTTCAAGGCTAATAATGACAAGCCTCTCATTTTAGTACTCTATGTGGACAATCTCTTCCTGACAGGTGCAGACCCTCTCATTCATCAATGTAAGAGGGAGTTGGCTTCAAAATTCGAGATGAAGGACCTAGGATTGATGCACTACTTCCTAGGCTTGGAGATCTGGAAAAAGCCAGGTGAGATTTTCCTTTCTCAAGGAAATTATATTGTGACGCTACTTGAAATATTTGGGATGGTGGACTGCAAGTCCATGACTACTTTGATTGAACTCAACTTTAAGAAGCTATGCGCAAGTGCTATTGGGCCCGATTTGGGAAATCCTTCTGAGTATCAACAACTCGTGGGGGGCCTGATGTTCTTACTGAATGTAAATTTTTGTAGATGTTCTATGCTTGATGCAACTTTACTTTTATTACAGCAATCACCCAAACAGTTAAGTAAAATGCTGATAGAACATACCAGTGGATCTGTAGAAGACAAACCAGAAACAGGAAAAATGTGATGGTACGTTACGGCGGTCAACAGGATGCTTCAACCAGCAAAGTCTTCTTGATCAGCCAACCCAGAATGTATCACAACAATCCTCAAATCAGTCAACACAAGTCAACTCCATAAAAGTCAACGTTGTCCAGAAAAGTCAACGCAGGGCAGCAACATAAAAGTCAACGCAGCTCCAACTTCGGTCAACCTTTTGACCTCGGTTCTTGTGCCAAAGTGTATGGCCTGCTAAAATCGAAGTCTCCACAAATTTTGGGCCTCTTTGCACCGTGCATTGACCAAAGTCAACGCTGGTCAAACTTCCTAGGAAACCCTAGCTGCAGCAATCTGCGTCCTTCTTCTTGGCTGTACAAACTCGTCCTTTTTCCCACGTGTGAGCTGAATTCGTCCTCCAAGGAGCTCGTACTAAATCCGAGAAGAGAAGAAGATGTGTGATGAGTGAGTGTGAAATGCTCTCCAACTTTGACTGTATTTATATCCATCATTGAGGTGTGTGACACATCTGCTGGGGGTGTAAAACCTTAAGGCCGACCTGCACATATAATTTATTATAAATAATAAATTCAAAACAAATGTTCTGCTCATCGGATTAAGATAAATTTTATATGGATCTTACACCTCTCCAAAAGAGGAGTCCAACAAAAATATCAGTATCTTAATCTGAGCATCACAACATGGAGTTTGGACCTAGTTGTCCAATTTTAACACACCCTCTCAACTAGGGAGAACTCCATCCATCAGTGCAATCAAACATCGTGCGTCATCCCGCCGTAACTTGCTTTGCTGGCCTCTTTATTTCAGAACAGAAGTGGGTCAGTCACAAACACATCATCCCCCGACTGACATAATCAGTCCAGAGGTTCCAAACCTCTATCAAACTCATGAAGAGTATCCAACCAACCCAAAGTTGGTTCATCTGACCCGAAGTCAGGCAGAGGTCCCAGACCTCACTAAACTTGATCCCAGATCAAGTGGTTGGACCGTGCCATCCTAGAGAGAGAGTACGGCAATCTCTGATGCGTCCATCAGTCTTTGCTAATAGTCTCTAGCTTTTCCCACCTCATTGGCCAAATGAGAGGTACTTCCCATGAGCCCTGAACTCAATGGGTAGGATGCATACGGGGCACAGAAAAATGAGAGGTGAACCAACTCAATAATCACAACGGTGGGGCAGAAGCACCACAAGGTTCGGCAAGCCTAGCCCCGTGAGTGCTTATAGCTCCGAGAAGCTATCCCCAAAGCCCCCCAGAGCTCCCAGAGCTCATCGTCCAACAGGACCCACATCATAGGGTCGTTCCACGATACCAAGATTCTCACGAAAGGTTAGGAACTTGACCTTCCCCAGGGGCTTAGTGAGAATATCCGCGACCTGCTCATCAGTTCCTATATGATCGAGCCTTACGGCGCCTCGCTGTACCATATCCCGGATAAAGTGGTACCTGATATCAATATGCTTGGATCGGTCGTGGAACACGGGATTCTCAGTCATACGAATCCCACTCTGGTTATCACAGAGTATCACAGTGGTATCTAGCACATGTCCAAACAGCTCACTAAAGAGCTTTCGCAACCAAACTGCTTCACAACAGGCCATACTTGCTGCAATGTATTCGGCCTCGGCGGTGCTCAAAGCCACCGACTTCTGCTTCCTGCTCATCCATGAGATCGAAGCAGAACCAAGATTGAAGCAGCATCCCGATGTGCTCTTACGATCCACCACACTGCCAGCCCAATCGGCATCAGTATATCCACGGAGTGTCACACTCCCGGCAGTGTATCTCAGCCCATGGTTTATCGTGCCCCTAAGATATCTCAGAAGATTCTTGGCACCAACCCAATGAAAGTGATGAGGCTCAACCATCTGTTGACTCAAAGTGTTCACTGCAAAACATATATCTGGACGGGTGTTCACTAAGAACATCAAAGCTCCTACGAGTTGACGATACTCAGTAGGATTGGCCAATACGGGCCCAGCAGTGCTGCCACTCAACTTCTTGAAGTTGAGTTCCATTGGTGTTGACACGGTCTTGCAGTCCACCATACCAAATCTTTCCAGAAGTTTCACAATGTATTTTCCTTGAGAAAGGAAAATCTCTCCAAGTTTCTGCCAGACCTCCAGGCCTAGGAAATAGTGCATCAGTCCTAGGTCCTTCATCTCGAACTCAGCAGCGAGCTCCCTCTTGCATTGATGAATAAGAGGGTCAGCACCTGTCAGGAAGAGGTCGTCCACATACAACACCAGAATGAGAGGCTTCCCCTGTACAACCTTGAAGTAAAGGTTCGGATCAGCATTACTTCGAGTGAAGCCCAGCTTCATCAAGTAACTATCCATCCTCTCGTACCAAGCTCCGGGTGCTTGCTTTAACCCATAGAGGGCTTTCTTCAACCTGCAGACATGAGTGTCTCGATCCTGAACTTCAAATCCCGGAGGTTGTTCTACATACACCTCTTCTTTTATTGCACCATGCAGAAAAGCGATCTTGACATCCATCTGATGAAGACTCCATCCTTGCGTAGCAGCAAGGGCTATGATTGATCGAATGGTGGTATATCGTGCCACAGGTGCAAATATGTCATCATAATCTACTCCTTCCTTTTGAGAGAAGCCACGGGCAACAAATCTTGCCTTGAACTTTTCAGCACTTCCATCAGATCCATGCTTGATCTTGTAGAGCCATTTCGCGGTGACAACTGATT